>JARHVA010002837.1:1945000-2267500 GCA_037957365.1 Torreya grandis | reverse complement strand
AACTTGTATGATGTAGTCTCCTAGTTGCATTTGTTATTGGGGATTGAGTACCTAGGGGTTAGATGGGAAATCATTAGGGATTATTGTTTAGGGTCATAAAATTATTACATATGAGCCTTAGCATTTCCCTTGGCTTGCTTCTTTCTTTTTATTTACATGTAGACATCTCAAATTGCCCTTGCTATGTCCACCTAATACTAGCATCATTTCAGTACTTGGATCATCTCCCCCATAAAATGGATTCCCTACAACAACACGAAAAAAATATATATTTACTTTTGAAAGGTAGTAGACCCTACTCATATGGAAGCAAGTGAGTGAATTGTGAGGGTTGAAGGAGAGAAAGGTGGGAGCCCATGGGGTGGAGATACCAGGGATTTCATTATGAGGGAGGATGAGGTAGCTAATGAAGGTGGGGGAGTGAAGAAATGAATACAAGAGGAGATAGGAATCATTAAAGAGAAGGGGTCAAGCCCCATGTAAGGTTGAGTGGATAAAGATAATATTAGAGCTATGGTGGTGCTAGGTTGAGAAGTGGAAGGTGATGTAACCTATAGTGGGATTATCAAGGTAGATGATAAAGTGACAAGGGGAGCTAAAGTGTTTGTTTAGGGTTAGATGATGTTGTAACCTATAATGGAGTTGTAGAGGGGAATGGAGTGGTGAAAGAAGTGGAAGTAGAAAGGATGAGATCTATGAAAGTAATCTTTTTGAGGGGAAGAGCTGGTGGAGGCTTGGAAATGGGTGCCTTGGTGCTCTTAAATTGGGAAGACCCAACTGTAAGGTACCAAATGGATCTTTATTTTATTTTGGGTTAGAGAGAAGTAAATATGGGAGGCAAACATGTTGAAGGTATTTGGGTGGCCATGATCTCTATTTCTATTGCTTCCTTCTTTGAGGGTGTGTCCCCTACCTCCTTCCTAAGAGTGACTACTACTTCTTCATCTCCTCTTATTTCAATATTGAGAGTGGATTATCCCTTAGACATGACTTATTTTGGGTAAAACTCATCCCAAATCTTATCAAACTATTCATCTTGGTCTTCATCATATAATCCCTCGACTGGCTTATTGATTTTAAACCTATACTTAGTGAATGTAGCTTCTTTCTCCACAATCCAATCTAATTTAAAGAGATGGTTCCTCATCATTTTTGATATCATTTTAGTTGGGTAATATTTTTGGACCTTGGTATAAAAATACTCCCATGGCTTAAGGACATCTTCTATGATTCAAACCAAGTCTGCATGATTTTGGGAGATGTCCTCCATGGGTGACTACCTCTCCTCCAAGTAAGGCTGAGGTTGATGCCTAAGAGTAATATAAATATTTAATTTAATTATGTATCTTATTGGGTCATATTCCTATTGATCATTTATCTAATCAAGGTTGAGATCTACTAGCTTGGCCACAAGGAGGAATTCTTGGTGCCTTTTCTACACTATAATGCTATCTCTTGTGAAAGGGTCATCATATAAACCTTTTTTCTTCTTCCCTACCCTATAGATGGAATCCATTACATCAAGTTCGTAATCCAATTAGAGGGATAGGGTTCTATCAGTTAGGGTGTGGTGAAGTGGGAAGGGATCTCCATTGAAACCATTTGTTTAGATAAATGAAAAGTGGGCTCCCTAGAACCTATTGATGAGAACTCTATAATTCATAAGCCAGTCTTATTGCCAATCTATCATTTTGGAGGTGATAGTATGTCAGCTAAAGTTCATAAGAATTAGATCCATTAATTTCTCCAAGAACTCATAATAGTCCTAGTATTTGATAGTACATGAGTCCATATAGTGGTGAGGGTCACCACATTGGGAAAGACCTCTATATCAGAAGTGTTGAGCTAGAGATACCTAGAAAATAACTAGGAGTTCTAGTACAAAATCACGTGTATGAGGAAGGATTGATACCTTAAGGCACTCATCACTGAGAAATTTTATAGCTATATCCTCATGGTGGAGTTGATGTATTTGACGAAGTCCATCTCAAACTCTTGTCCCTTCTCATCCATAGTCATAAGGTATAACATGCCTAGCTTTAAGTCGTCAACATTCTCATTGACATCCATGCCCAAGATGAAGACAAACGTGGATAGGGTGTCCTTAAAATGCTACATGGGGAAATTTAATAGGGACATGGGTAGAGGAGGCATCTCTGTGATCTCTTCTTTGAGGAGAGATCTAAAGAACCATGCCTTATTAGAGCCCAAGGAATCCCAAACATTTTGAAGGCTTTCAATGTTGTAGATAGTGGCCTTTAAATTATACCTGAGCTTGAACATCTCTTTGATATTGCCTGCACTTATTTTTACCTATAAATGGGCATTATTGGTGATCACTCTAGTATTTATGTCATATCTCTCTATGAAAAGAGTGATAATTTTGAGGCATGGGTGCACATATAGTACCATGTATTGTCCCAATGTGTACTCCCATATTTTGCATTTGAAAGAGCCATACTCTTTCCTACTAATCTTATACATCATTTGGGCATGTGCACCCTCCCTCAAATTTTTGGGTTTTTAGGCTAAATCTAGGTCAAAAATATCATCTATGAAGTCATTTACCAAAGAACATTTTTTACATGGTCCCTTGGTTGCCTTTATGGTATGAAAAAACTTCTCCTTTACTTGAGTAGGGTCTAAAGCATAGGATTTTCTCATGGTGTGCTTGGGAGGAGGATCTCTAATGCTACATAAACTCTAGGTTCTCTACTTCAAGGGGTGTTTTCCACACCTGAATGAGGATGTAGAGACCTCCATATCTATATCTATTCCAACAATCTTTCTCTATCCCTATTTAGGACAACTGAATCAATGGTTCTTTGCTACCTCATTTGACCTATAGACTCTTTTTCTTCTATTTTCAATTTGCTTGATGATCTCTTGAAAATCATAAAGTGTCAAGTAATTAGTTCAAAATGAGAGAAGGGGTGCTTATGCGCTAATGCCACTAGGTAGATTCATCATGGAAATTCAAAAATGAGTGTCCTCATAGATGATAAGGGTGGCACACATGATCAAAGAGCCATAATTAATAGATTTGGTAGTGATTGTCATGGGGAATCATGTACAATGGATTGTCTAACATAAATGGTAGGTAAGGTAGGTAGATAACCATATTTCAAAGAATGTTTTAAAGATTTAGAAAGATTGGGGGAAGGACACTTGGTGATCAAATCGATAACTTGTGCCAATGACACTTATTTGAAAAAGGAAATGATAAAAGAAGGAAAACAAAGCAATGGGAATAACAAGGGGAAATAAAAACCTGACAAAAAAAGAAAAGAAGCTAACTAATTATGTACAAAGGAGAATATGGGCAAGTCAATTAAAATGATTTAAGTTGATCCCATTGATGGGGATCTGCAATGTGTTTCCCTCTTATTCTTCAAATTCAAAAGTGTTTCACCATCTATCATTGATAATGTGAAATGGCCCTCTCTAAAGAGAATCAAACTTTGCATGTTATCTCAACTTCATAGCTCACTATTCATATTTGAGGATTAAGTCCCCTAGTTTAAAATCAAGGTCTAATGAATTATTGTTGAACCATCATTTTAATGATTATTGGCAAATGATCTTTGTATCACCTACTTGTTCCCTTATTTCTTGGAGTTTGAGTATTTTGGCAATCTGAACCTCCATTACTCCATTTTATTCTATTTTGATAGCCTTTAAGAGTTGTCATGCTAGGATCTTTGATGATAATAGTATAATCACTTCCTTCCCATATATAAATTCATATAAATAAGTCTTCAAGATTTGTTTGGGGGTGATGCAATCAACCTATAGTGTCATCCTTACATGTAAGTGCCACTCCCTCTAATTCTTATCTCTCATCATTTTAAGTAATTTGATCAGATTTTTATTTGTGGATTCTTCCAACCCATTCCATTATGGGTAATAATTAGATGAGGTATTTAAGAATATTCCATTTCTAAGTGCAAATTTAGAGATCTTAGATTTGAGGAAGGACTTTGCATTATCATAGATGACTATTTTAGGTGGGCTAAACTTAGCAATGAGATCTTATAAGAAGCTAAGGATCACATTCTCAGTCACTTCTCTCAATAGGACTACTTTAATCCATTGGGTGAAATGGTCAGTGGACATCAATATCCATTTATGGCCCATGATAGAGGTTGGGTTGATCATCCCAATAAAGTCTAAGCCCCATTGTGTAAAGGGATCATCGATCATGATCGAGTTAAGGGGCATGGCTGAATTTTTTCTCTTCCCAACAAAAAATTGGCATTTTTGGCACTTCTTGACTACTTGGTGGTAATTTGTAATTTGGTCATCTAATAATATCCTACATGCATGAATTTTATCATGGTAGTTTTTTTGGAGAAGTAAACTCTAGGGGGAGTGAAGTGTATATCTTAGAGAATTTTATCCACCTGGGGCTTATCAACACATCAAAGGAGATCTCCATTAAAGTTACTTTTAAATAGGACCCCTTGGATAAGCATGTAGATAAACCGCTATAGATTTTAGAAACATATTTTATATATGGAGAGGTCATCAAGATACCTACCAATATGCATAAAGTGGATTCTATCAGTTACCCAAGACCCATCCATTTTGAATTGGTTCACTAAGGCTACTTTAGATGCATTTTAATTTTTTCTTGGGAATCTACATACTAAGATAGGTACTCATAGATCTCCCTCCCTCTAATTACCTTTTTTAGCTTGAACTATACATCATATTCAAATATCTTGGTGATCTAATTATCCTTGTTTTCTATCATCTCTCCTTCCATGATGTATTCACAGACACTTGAGTGTGCCACATACACCATTATTTTTCTACTTACCACCAAGTACCTAAACTTATTAAGAATTTTAATGATGGAGAAGGATTATCTCTCTACATATCTATATTTTATTTCATGCTCACAAGACATTATAGAGTAGAATGTGATCAGGTGATTTATCTTCCCTCCTCTTCCTTTTGTGTTAGCACAATCATGACTATGCTCACTCCCATAGACATAAATGATGAAGTCCTTAGATAAGTTAGGGTTAACAAGTAAGGGTGTGGTATATATTATGATTTTTATTTCTTCAAATGATTCTCTTCTTTTAGGGGTCCATTTGAAAACCTAGTCCTTCTTCAACACTAGAGTGATTAGCCTAATCAATCCATCAAAGTTTGATATGAATCTGTTGTTGAAATTGATCTTTTTGAGGAAAGATTAGACCCCCTTCTTGTTCACTAGAAAAAATAGGTCTCTAATATCCCTTATCATTTATAGATCAATGGTGATCCCATATTTAGATACTATGTATCTAATAAATTTTCCCTATGGAACACTGAAGACACTTTTTAGGGTTTAGGGACACCCCAAACTCTTAGCACCTTTAGAATACCTTTTATAAATGGTTGAAGTGGTCTTATTTCCTCTTATAAAATAAATTGAGATCATCTAGGTAGATGAGGATGATCTCATTAATTATCCCTTTGAAGGCCACATCCATTTCTCATTGAAAGGTTACCTCAACATTAGAAAGGCCAAAATCCATCTTCACATATGTGAAGGTTCCACACTTTATGGTGAAAGTAATTTTGTGTTGATCATATTATTTCACCCATACTTGGTTATACCTGGAGAAACCATCCAATAATGAAAAAATATCTACTCCTACTACCGTTTGGAGGATTTGATCCATGGAGGGGAGAGGGTAATCATCTTTCAAGGATTCCTAGTTCAGTTCTTAAAAATCCACACAATCAAATTTATCTACTCTTATTTTACATAGGAACTAGGTTGGATACCCAAGTCAAATGCTTAATCGAGTATATGATCTTTGAGTCAATTAGCTTCCTTAGATTTTGGGCCATTAAGGACTCAATATTTGGGTTCACCAACCTTTATTTTTTCCAAACCAACTTGTCTCATTCTATCAAATCTATGGTGTGTTGAATGACCTCTCGGTCATACCCTTTCAAGTCATCATAATTCCATGTGATGACACCTTTTTATCTATCAAAAAAGGACATTAACCACTCCTTATCTCTCTGAGGAACCTTTTTTATAACAGTTATCTTTCTTTCACACCCAATGTCAAGCTTGTAATAATCAATTTTATCTATAAAAAACTTATGTTTGTCCTTCTTTACGTCATTAAAATCAAAGATAGTTAATAAGATGATAATACCCTTCAAGATCTTGTTGGTTTTCAACTATGTAATCTAGTCTCTGTAGGATTCCTTAATTTTTGGATGAATTTATTGTATGAACTCATAGGATTGCTGGAGGAACATTACAATCTGAGCATCATTTTCAAACACTTGTTAGTTCTAGTCATTATCTAGGATAATAGGTTTGATTATTACTCACATTATTTGCTCATTTGTGAATATGTCCATTACTAAGTCAAATTAAGAGCCCAATATTGTCATCTTATTGGCCTTTGCATTTGCAATTCTTAGGATGATCTAAATATTGAATGCATTAAAGGCTTTAATTAGGTCCCATACATGATGGAGGTAAGATCTCATGCATATATTATTCACATCCACTACCCCTCTTACCTATCTTACTACTAATTTGAAATCATTGAATACCCTTAGTTTTTTGATGCCCATTCACTTGGTGAGTTCAAGGCCATGGACTAGGGCCTTGTATTAGGCCTCATTATTTATATAGGAAAACTAAAATTAAATGGCCTAAAGGGTCACTTTTTTAGAGTGGGATATTAGTCAAATACTGGCCCCAAAACTTTTCTTGCATTTCACACCATCTAAATATAGTGTCTAGAAGATGAAATCATCTTGGAGATTTTTGCTTTGATCTTCCTACTTTTTCATGACCTCAAGGATAACCTATTTTTCATCTTGAATAACATAAGTTTCAAGGCCTTTCACATAAAATTTTGTGAATGGGTCACTTTTAATAAATTCATTAATCATGGCTTCCTCTTGAGGGATTTTGTTATCATCTACCCTTTCTTCTTCAAGCATTTCAATGTAGTGCATTTATATCTTTGAGAAGGAGGTTGCATTAATTCAAAGTTCACCATTACTTCATCCACTATGTTCTAGGTGAAGAGTTTTTGAGAGCACCTTCAACTTTGATTTGTACTTGGTCCTCAGAATCAAGTGAGACCAATCCAATGATAGATAACTGCCAATCTTGGTAATGAAATCTCTTGATAAACATAGCCAAAAAATGGGTAGGATGTTTATCACTAAATTTTTTTATGGCACAGTGATGATCAAACAAGAGTATAATGTGAGGGGAAGGGATTAGATGATCCTTAGGTTATAAACCTCATTCCCATCTAGTTACATCACCCCTTTATTTAAGGTTTCATATTTAAATTATAGAGCCTCAACTATCTATTTAGGCATCATCATGGTGCTCATGTCTGAGTCAATAATGGAGTTATGTAACAACCTTTTACCCATGATCAAATTCAAGTAGAATGGGGTGGGTTTTGTTTTAATAACCCCTTGGTGTTGATGAATGTGGAGGGTACTTAGGGTTGTGTGACCATACTAGCTTCCTTCCCTTTTTCCATTGTAAAATTTGTAACCAAATTTATTTTTGCATGCATGTCCTTATCCTCTAAGGCACCCTTTATTAGAGTCTTTTATTTGGGGATAGATAGGACAACCCAAAGCAATATGTTATATGATACCTTCTTCAGCTACTCAACCACATTGTACAACTTTAGATGTGAGACTTCAGGGTCTTTTTCCTTACTTTATACCACCTCACCACACTTTGGATAGACCATGGGTGTAGGTTGTAGTGCTAGAGTCCTTTCAAAGGTTACTTTGGGCATTGAAAAAGATTTAAGGATTTTATCTTGTCTTTTCTTAGAGCATGTATAGTAGTATGATTGAACCTATAGAGATTTGTACAACATCACTTCATTATCAAAGACCCCATCCTCACCTTCTATCTAGGATAAAAGTGCATGATCTAAGGTTATTTATTCCCCTTTATATAGGGACATACCCTAAATTTTTTCCATTAACATGGCATCTTCAAATCTCAAAGATTGGTATGTATAGGCCAATTTTGGTACATTCCCTTATCATCTTTTCTCAGTGACCTTATATTTTATGTTACCCCTTGAATAATTTAAGGGTCTATGGGGTTCATTGCAAGGGAAGTGCCATGAATTATAATCATCTACCAAGTTTTTTTGGCCAACCACTATCTCTCTACTCACACTTGGTGATAGTATGTGAGAAGGGTTTGAAATTGTAACCATATAATTTGTGGGATGTATATGATGGTTTGGAACTTAGTGGTTTAGTTTTTTCCTTTCCTAGTATTGATTCTATAGGTAAGGTGGTCTTCTCTTTTGGTATTTTTTATATGAAGGTTTTGAGGGCATGGCTTATTGCCTCTTGAGATTAATTATCTCATTGGATAAATTCCTCAAAATAATCTTCATATCATTCATTTTAGCTACAAATAAAGAAGCAACATACGTTCTCACCTGAGTGGGTGGGTACATATATATGGAAGGGGATGGGTTTCTTGAGGTGATCAAGATCTCTTTTGGTGGAGGTATAGATATCTCAGGGAACATTGACATCGATGGCTAAGGAGGGAGTGTTCCTACATCTATTAGGTTATTCTCAACCCTTATCATGATGTCATATATATCTAGTAACATCTAACCTTTGAGTGATTAGATCATGAATACAATATCTAAATTGAGGGATTTAATATAGAATGTAATTTCCATGCATATGGGTGGTTGAGACATTAATGGGATCCTTTTCTAAGTCTTTTTGAACTTGGTATTAAAATCAACCATATCCTCTTTTGAATCCCTCTTGATGGTTATTAACTATTATAAGAGGGATGATCGGTCTACATTCTCATTGAAACATTTAAAGAACTTGTTTCCTAGATCATCCTAGGTCCTAATCAAGCTAGCTGGTAAAGATCAGTACCAATCAAGAGCCCACCCTTTGAAATAAGTTGCTAGTATCCTTAAGGCAACATTTTATGTGTTGACATAGTGCATGATACACACATTAGCCACATCTTGTTGGTATTTAGTTTCCATCTTGAAGTCTTCTCTCAAAAAATTGTTAAGTGCCTTCAAAAAATTGGTAGGGATTGGATCCCATACAACTAGGGGTATCAAAGGGATAAGTGGGATACCATTATCCCACAACACAAAGTTCCTTGGTGAGCCTAAATGTTCCATTTTTTGTTGTTTTTGTTTTTACATATTAAAAGACCCTAGGGATCTTTGGTGAGTAGGAGATCATAAAGGTTGAGTTAGTATATTCAAATTATTTATAGTCTATGATCTTATTATGGGGCTATGGCTCATAAACTCAAGATTCTAGTTTATTAGACTAGTAGATAGTGTCCCATCAAGCATACCAAAAAATAAAATTTCTGATGCCTAAAAGTCTCACTTTAGGTTAAATAGCTTTTATGGGAAGCATTACAGATGTGGGACTGGATGTTGTCTATAAAGTGACCTCTAGGATTTTAGAATCAAGCTCTTCCTTCAAATTTGGGGAAAAGGGATATGAGGAAGGGAAATGAATAACATAAATGACTAAATATAAATGGAGGTGATACTCCCAAATATTTGAAACATTTACCTACACTTGCATAAAATAGCACAAATCTTTAACACTATAGACCATAAAGAAACCTAAATCATGAATTAATATCTACAACACAAGCAATAATATATACTATAGAAGAAAAAGAACTAAAATAGAAAATAAAGACAAATTTCCACTCCAAATTAACACATAACATCATATCCTCTTCATTGTAGATGGGTAACATAATATAGAAGGCCATAGAGATGACATAAAAAGCATCCAAAACACATCTATGAAGTGTACCTATTAAGTTTTAAGAATAGAAGACCTATCTATTGTTTTCCTGGTCTATTATGATGTCTACTCATAAGTAAGCAAAAATTTAAAAAATAATAACCAGCCCCATACAAAAGAAAATGAGCTTAGAATAAATAGGTGAAGTATATTCCTGAAGGAAACAACACCTAGATATTCCCTCATTCACACCCATGATGATGCCATTACAACTAAAAGGAATTCTCGAGTTTATGAGTGTAATTAGCCTCTAGATCCTAGATATGGTACAATTGTATTATTCTACTAAGGCTACTATGCTTGAGAGAAATGAGGTAGTGTCATATGTGGAAAACCACATTTATCTTCTCATTAACTTCTTAATGGGGCCTATCTTTCCTTTTATCATCCAATGGCACTATTTTGAGGGCCAACCAAAAATTAAAAGGCTTTAGAGTGCATGGGACTGCCACATGTTAAGATTTCATTCCATCTAAGTGAAAATAAATTCTTCTCAATCTGGATGGGCATCAAGATACCATGTGTTGAAGGTAGATGAAGGTTGAAACCTAGGAAAATTTTGAGAAAGGGAACTTGAAGAAGAAAAGGACCAATAGGGGGATCTACTAAAATGTGCCAAGGAACTGTGTATCTATCGAGTGAGCTCAAAGAATAAATGAAATGATCCAAAATGAAAACATGGATTACTAATCCACAATATACACATCCATTTATACCATTTTAGAGAGAGATAAAAAGTAAATAATTATTTTCACATCTATTTATCCACCGCTTTACTTGAGGAACATTACTTAGGGTTTCAATACAACACTTGGAAATATGAATATTGTCTTGTGGAGAAGCCTTTTGGATTTTTAGGAGAAGTTATGTAGCCTAGACCTGACCTATATTTATTATCCTTACAAACCATAGCAACCTTTTATGAAGCACCTTGGACAAGAGAGATATTGAGGCTAGGTAGGTTCATCTTCAAGGTAAGCATTCCTAAATATTTCTCTTCCTTGTTAAATTAGATATATTTGAATTTGTTAGTTTATATGATTATCTCTCCATGATTTAGGATTTCTTCTACATTTACTTGAGTAGAGATATTATATGCATGTTTACTTTTATGTTTATTACCCCCATTTTGTGTCACAAGCTTTGGTGAGCACTAGGCTAGATTTTAATTTACTTTATCATTTAATTTGTGAATAAGAAAACATAGGACCTAGCTAGGGTTATCACATGGTGTTTCTTGACTAGAGGTTTTAGAACCTTCTCTAGTGATATTATTATGGTAAGGGAGCCCTTGGTTAGGTCTGGTAGATCCATCTTTGTCATGACCTTGATTATATAAATGTACCAACAAGTGGAAGGGTATGTGTGATTTATCTTCTCTAATCTATGATTTATTTGTAGATTAACTTCATTTTTCTTATATACATTTGGTGAACCCAACATGAATCTAATCCTTGCAGGTTTTCTTTCACACATTCATTTATTATCATTTATTATATATTTCTATTTTTATAGTACTAGATTGAACCTGTCAATATAGTATAACATTATATGCATAGGTTTAACACATAGTCACTTTGGTTGACTATGTCTTAAATGTGCAAGTATTCTCCAATAATAGGTACTTAGATCGATCATCTTGAATTAATTCTATTTTCCAACCACAAGTTTCCAAACTCACTTGAACCAGTTAACTCTGTTAGCATGTCATTTTTAACATATAGGTTTGTATACTTCATCTACCTAGTTGACTCTATTAGAAAAATAACAAACATATTCTGATTAACACAATATAAAAATATCAAATTCAAAATCTTCAAAAATTATTAGGTTCATTCTCACCTTCTTAGTCAATTTTGTTCTTCATTTACAATCCTTTTCATTGTTTGGAATATATAAAAATGTAACCCTATAATGAATTGGGTTGACTACATCAACATAGTTATGTAGCTTTCTTTCCTATCTAGAAGACTTAGTCAACCTATTTGAATGCATTCTTATGAATTTTGATTTTACAAACATCATTGACCCTATCAAATTTGTTCTATACTTTTTTGCATAAAATGTTTCCAAAATTGACTCTGTACTCTTCAAAAATAAATGAATTAAACTATCTTTCTTGTAATTAACTCACTTTTAATTTTTGGTGCTTGCTTGCTTAGAGTAGAAAACATAGACTAAATATGAGGTTTTTAATTTATAGATTTAATCACACTATTTTTATTTTTCACAAACTTACAAATCATATAACACCAAAAAGCATTAAAATTTTTCAACCCAAGGTCTTCCTACTCAAATTTCATCACCAAGGGGGAAGACAAATTGGTTTTCTAACCAAGTATAAATACATGGTTAATAGTATATATTGGAAAAACACCCGACATGATTATCACTATAGGATTGTGAAGTGAGGGTATAGGCCCCAATACCAAGCCAAAACCATCACCAATACATATCCGTTTCAGCCTTAAATCCTTGAAACTATCCATATATTTATTTTCTAGTTCCTTATTATAGCCAACTCTCTATCACATTAATTTAAAAAATTATTATAAAAACATTTAGGAATGACTCCTTAGATGAGCATTTTAATTTATTTTTCTTGATCTCTGATCATTGTATGTTGTATTGTAAAACATGTACTATCCACTATTTATATAAGATTTATGTTGTGTGCTACAATTAGATAAAAAACATTTGATCTAATTACTTGTGTGCTTAATTGAAATTGATTAGTTGTTTTATTAATTTTTTCCCTATCTTCAAAACATAGTTAACCCCTTTGACTTAGTCTCTTATAGGCTACTTGTTCTTTTTATCTTTAGTACATAATCAACCTATCCAACTATGTGTCATTTAGTTTCTCCATCTACAACACACAGTCAACTAATTAGACTATGTCCTTTATATCTTGTTATTTCTATTATCTTACAAGATAGTGTTGATTGATTCAAATTTATATCTTACTAGTTGATACGTATTTCCATATAATTTTTTATTCTCTCTCCATCATGAATTTAATTTTTTTATGATAATAAAAAATTTAATAAAAAAAATGATGAGTTTAACCAATCCCAATAGGGATTATAAGACACATCTTGTGGCACCCATCACGAATCAAATTATTGTCCATGTTTCCCATTACACTAAAAACTATGGTAATCCTCCCCATTAATCCTATACACTTAACCCTTTATTATAATTATAATATGATCATGATTTAGAGTACATAATTGAGATTCTCTTTTTCATCAATGAAAACCCTAAACATAAAGGAAAATATCCTACAAACATATATAATCTCATGATGGGGCATCATATAAGAAAACCCCATTCACCCTCCCCTATGTTTTCTCATGGATTTGGGGGAACCCCTTTCTTTACATCTCAATCTTTCCCCTCTATACTATCTCCTTCCCACACAATGACATCATATTCTATGTCTTCTTCAACCTCCATGTTAAGTAGTTCTACCAACATGGTAGGTTCAAATTCTAATGGTCCTATTCAAAAGACTCATACCCATAACCATGTCACTAGTGTATATTTCACTAATAAATCTTCTTTTG
Source organism: Torreya grandis (assembly GCA_037957365.1). Taxonomy (NCBI): domain Eukaryota; kingdom Viridiplantae; phylum Streptophyta; class Pinopsida; order Cupressales; family Taxaceae; genus Torreya; species Torreya grandis. Next base: position 2,254,091 of record JARHVA010002837.1, on the reverse strand, counting down.
TTTCATATCATGTCATTACTACTTCTTTCAGCACTAATGTGATGTAGGATACTACTTCATCCCATAATCATAGTGCAACTCAAACTATTAATACTAACACTAATGAATCACATGTTACATCCCGTAGTCAGAATGTTTCTCAAACTAACCAAATCTTATTAAAAACACTTAACTAAATTCATACCTTTCAAACCTATAATATAAATTAGATGATGTAGATTCAAAATCATTTTAGTCATCTCCAAAACCAACCTCACTAGGTTTCATGGGAAGCACAAAATATTAATGCCTCCACCCTCTAGGGATTCCCATGGTAACCTTATATCACAACTTCCACTCATCAACAAAACCATTAAACATATACAAAATAAAATTATAGTACCTCAAATTACTAACATTTAAATACGAGGTATCACACCCACAATCAATTATAATGGATCCATAGATCACACTGTGCATTTAAAAACATTTTTTAACCTTTATAAAGATTGTATTAATCTTAACACCTTCATTACTACCAATACCTATTAGCTAAAATATTCTCAGAAGATGATTTATATTGGTATAATAAATTAAAAACCCACTCTATCATTATCCTATAAGACTTATTCAATTCACTATTCTAAGAATTCCAAACTAGTGATCTTCTTAAGAAAAACTTAGTGCAATTTATAAATTGTAAACAACTCAAAACTGAAATGGCACAAACCTTCATCAAATAATTGAAAAAGTTGTCTTAGTAATGTGAGCATAATATTATAGATGACAACCTCTTCCACCTATTCACTAATGATCTATACCCTAAATTAAAATATCAAGTATTGGGCCCCTTATTTTGGTAAGTATAGTATTTGTGCCAACTCGATATACACATTGTTACAAGGCAATAATTTTACTTAATGATGACATTTTAGAATTTTAGCACCAATTGGAGGTTGTACCACATACCTTACACTAGCTGGTATGTAGTTAACTAGTTCTTGAATCTTTAGGGCATCTTCCATGATTGATGATATGTGGTGATTGTAGTGCCAAATCTCTATATTGGTACTTGACATGTGCATTCCACACTAGTAGTGTTATTATATAAGACTATAAAAGGAACTCAAACCAATTAATGTAGAGGGAAAAATATAGTGTAGTGAAGCTATAAAAAATTTTAATTACTTTATATACATGCATCTAATAACCAATAGACTTAGGAGTAGTATAGATGCCATGAAGGATCCATTTGTAATCACCCAAGCTCACCTGTGAGCCTTTAGGTTAGCACATAGTATAAACTTAAACATATTTCCTTATATGAACTTTGTGTATTATTTAAGATTTGATTAATGGTGATTATTATTACATCAAATTATAATTTATCTGGTTTATATGTCTTTTAATTGCTATTTGAATGTGAAATGATGGTAATGTTATAATTTTAATATGTTTATGCTAAGGAATGGTTATGAGATTCTGTTTCACATCATTAATGGACTCCCTATAGTAAATGATAATATCATCATAAATCTATTAAGAGTATGAGTATACATCCTACATAAAGCATTCCTATCCTTGTTAAAAAGTGTGATCCTAGTATACGTACTTGATGTAAAAGCAACCCTTTAACCCTTCAAGTTACTATATGATGTTAGGATTATTTTAACAAAGGATTTCACCCATATGAATCTAAGATTAGTCCATAAAAAGGATTATGCCTATAGGCCACTAGTTTATCCCATGAAAATATTACACCTATGGATCTACTTAAATCCTTTTTTGAATCGACCATGTCCCATAGTTGATATATTATGCCATGGCACAACTATCCCAATGTGAGCCTCAGTTCTTTCTTAATTTCACTTTGGGTGAGCACATAAGGCATGTGCCTCATGTGAATTGATGCCAACATGGTTGAGAGTTTAAATTTTGAGTGTAAAGGGAATATCCCATGTTTTCACCTGGTTGTAAGAATCCAAGAACTAACTAAGATAACTCTGCACCCTTTTCTACAATAATTTATTTCCATTTATATGACCCATGTTGAATTTTATTGTTGTGATGCTGTAATAGAATGATGTAAAAACTTTCTTTTTTAAATATTGAGAATTAGTTGTAACAAGTTAAATATAGCTTACACTAAATCATCTAATATATAAAGGATTGAAGCTAATAAAATGGGTTCAACACAACCTATATGATGCTTTGTACAAGGTCTTTTTCTATGAGCAACCTGCGCATGTGTACCGGTGGTTAGCTACATATTCAACCCATAGAATAAGAAGATATGAATAGTGTTATGAGTGGATGGAGGAGTGCCTAGAGATATTTAAGACCCTAGATGCTACTTGGACTAGAGTAGTAGATAAATGGTGGCAAGGAGTGATGAATAACTACATACTTAAGTTCACAATCTCAACATACTCATTTCCTAAGGAAGTGGATTACTAATTATTGCACCACCCTAGAGGCACCTTTATGAAGGAATTTGGCACATAGCTCAAAAAACTAAAGGTAGATTATGGATTTGAAACTTTGGGGATATATGGTTGAAGTCTTTTCGCATATGGGTAGTGCAAAGGGGGAAAAAGGGATGTGTAGGTGAAGTGTAATAGAAGGGGATGAACATATTTACACTAAAGAGCTCGAGAGATAAACCTATAATAAGAGACAACATAGAATGATGGAATATATGGAACCAAAAAGTGATGAGAAAACCTATAGTGAGTGGGAAGGACATGGGGAAAAGATCCCTTAAAATAAAATAGTGTGAGGATGAGAAGGATTATGAAACAATGGATTTATCTCAACACTTGACATGTGTAGAATTCACCAGGTTCCTATAGGATTTGGTGGTTGAAGATATGATTGGTGTACCTACCCCCTTTGAACCTATGGTACATGTTTACATGATAGATCCCCCACTTTAAAAAACTAAAGAAGTAAAAATTAACTCTATTTATGACATTGATCTTAGGCATTTTATAGACTTGGATTACAACTTTGTGATTAAACAAATTATTCCATAGAAGGAGGTGAGCACAAATACCTCTAAATCATTAGGTACTATCTCACCACAATAGAACTTGAGCACAAGCATACTATATTACTTGATTTTAGCAACATAAAGTGGGTAATAGCCTATAGGAAATGGTCTAGAACCATAAGTATCATTACACCATCAACATCAATTATTCCAATAGTAATGTTAGGACCAACACGTAACCCAGTGGCTAGAGGCATTAAAAGATTACCATCAAGATAGATTCCAAGTAGATAAGTGCCTTAAATACTAGATGCCCCCATATTAAATCTACTATGAAATGGCCATGTACTTACCAGAGTATCATGGCATGAATAATTTCATAGAGCTTATGCTAAAGTTTGAACTACAATGGTGTGTATGGGGCATAACCCAATCACAGTACAAGGCTACCTAATTTATGACCATTTTACTTGATTGTGACCACACTTGGTATAGTAAATTTAACCCTAACTAAGCCATGGTTGACTATGATATCATGAAGGAATTTTACATTCTAGAGTTTGAACAATAAAGCATCACCACACTAAAAGAGATTACCGAAGGACTCTCAAAAATTATGTGCTTGTACAATGCAAGGTTAGATACTCTCCTATCAAAGTTATGATCTGATATTCACCCTTTCTAACATGCATAGTGGTTTATTATAGGGTTTTTAATGTCATTCTAAAGAGTGCTTTTCATGAAAATTTTTAAAAACACTCATGAATCTTGAATCCATACTTAGAGTCAAGGTAGTCAGAAGTGTAGATACCAATATTAGCCCATTTATGGAGGTAAAAATTGAATCTATAACCTCCTAGATCCAAAAAATTATCACTATCTCATTGTATAATTCTCTAAGTGGAATTTGGTATACTGATTATGAAGCCAAAGGCCATAATAGGAATAACTACCCATGAGGGAATGTGCACACTTTGATTCTAATCTATGAATTCTGTTAAGAGGTGCATGACATATGTAAATATTGGGCACCTATTTTGGTAAGTATGGGATTCATGCCATCATGATAGATATTTTAACATGAGATGATCATTTTTAATGATTGTTATTTTAGCATCTTGGTGATAGCTAGAGGAATCAATGCTTACCTTGCATCAACTGACATGTGGCTAACCATTTCTAAGATTCATGGGAAATATTCTAGGTTAGACAAGATGTGGCAATCATATCACAAAGGGTGTAATGTGATGGATTTATTGAAAATGATTATGTAGACTCTATATCAGCACTCAGTGTGTGTAGTTCCACCCTAGAAAGAGATGTTCCTATAGGCTATTAAAAGGGCTCAAACTAGTGAGCATGAGGATGAAAATTGAATGCAACAAAGCTTTGGAGAATAGGTTATGTATTTCTAGACCACCATTATGAATTAAGATTAACTTGGATGCCATGAAGGCTCTATTTATATATGCCCAAGCTAATTTGTGATAATCTAGTTATTTAATAGTTTTAAGGAAGTATATGCTTTATTTCTATATATCATGAATTTTGTTACTTTGAACTTTCATTAATGAGGATGAATGTTGCATGAAATTATGCTTGATCTACCTTATGTATATTTTATATTACCATTTAAATGTGTAATGATTATAATTTTATAACTTCCTTCTAATTATGTAGAGTAATGTCTATGCAAGCTTTAGGTTTACATTGCTAATGGAGTCCCTACATTAAATGATGATGTCAACATAGTTTATATGTAGACTAAGTGTAGATTCCATGCCAAGCATTGGTATCCTTGCTAGAAGTTCTAGTTTAAGCATGAATAATTGAAATGAGAGCCTTCCCTTGACCCTTTAATGTGCCTATATGATGCTAATCTTAGTGAAATAAAGTCTTTCACTCTTAACACTATAGAACCACCCCAAAATAGACATGCGCCTATAGACCATCAAGCTTACCCTAGAAAAGGCTTATGCTAATGAATAGACCAAAAGCCTTCTTCCAAATGACCAAGTCCCATAATTGATACCCTATTCTATGGCATAAATATCCCAACATGGGCCTTGGTTATTTCTTTGTTACACTTTGGGTGATCACATAATGCTTATAATTTATGTGAATTGATTATAGCACAACCAAGTGTTAAATTTTGAGCGTTATCCCATGTTTTTGCCTACCTGTAATGAGTCTATAACATACTAATACAACCTTGTACCCCTTGATAGGGACTTTTCTACAACATCTTGGTTTTCTTATCTAGACTTTGTGTTGAATTTTTTTGTTATCATGGTGTGATAGAATGATACTCAAACTCTCCCTAGAAAACATCAAACATTGGTTACATCAAGTAGAAGATAGCTTTGCACTAAAGTATTTAACTTATAGAGGATAAAAGCCAATAAAGTTGGTTAAAAATAACCTGTATGATGCTCTATGCAAGGTCTTTTTCTAAAAATTGCTTGAGCATGTGTATCAGTGTTTAGCTATATATGCAATAAAAAATGCATCATGTCTATAAATCAATCCTAGCTCAGAGAAGATAGAGCATACCTACACTTCCAATTGAGAACACATTTATTAAGTGGGAACATGACAAATATGGGGATATTCTAGACCTAATTAGGGGATCATTTATCACAATACACCATGTTAAGGAGGGTTACAAAGCCTCCAATATAACATAATCATGAAATAACCCTAGGAGGGTCCTAGGTTTTGATATTTCACCTAAACTAATAAAAAGTAAATTAAATCTAATCTAGTGCTCACCAAACCTTGTGGCACAAAGTGAGGGTTATAAATAATAAAACTAAACATGTATATAAGTCATATACTCATGTTAATGTATACAAAATCTTAATGCATAGAAGAGAATCATAACTACATATCTATCTACTCTTACAAAAGAGAAATAAAGTTAGGAATACTTGCCTTTGAAGACAAACCCATCAAGCCTTAATCTCTCCCTTGGCCAAGGTGCTTTCCCAGAGGTTGTTGTGGTATGTAAGGATGATAAAGATAAATCAACTATAGGGTACCCAACCTATCAATGCATCCAAAAAACTTATTTGACAAACAAGTTCCATATCTCTAAAGAAAGTATGGAACCCTAAGCTTTATTCCTCAAATAGAATGGTCAATAAGAAGATGTTCATTCATTCTTAATTATTATTTTGCTTCTTCTTAATAAATGATGAAAATGAACTTGTATTTATAGATATATTTGACCCTTGACCCTTTCAAAAATCTTGATCCATAGGGTTGAATAGTCAACCTAACATAATTTTGGACAATTATTCACTAGGTCCCAAGCGAGGTCAGCCAAAGTCTAACCTAATTCCTAAGTGAAAATATCCCAACATTATATAGGGTTGACCCAATCAACCTAGCATAAACAAGTAAAAAAAAGGGATTTAGGTGAGGAAAAAGAGGATAGAATGTAACAAGTTCATGGAATGGGTACAACAGATAATAACAAGCTTAGGGTTAATGGTTTTATGTGACAAGTATGTAAATAACAAGTGGAAAAAGGGATAACAATCCTATGAAGCACCAATGGTCTACCCACCCCTTTCTTGGTATACCCCTTAAGGCATGTACTTAGAGAGATTGAGACTCAATGGGTTCTTTCAAGATACAAAGTTTTAGTAATCGATAAAAGTTTGAAAATATTATGTGTATACATATGCCCCACTTGAATCTCATCACATGTCACGTGAGTACAACACAGGATGGTGCTTCAGGAAATAGAATATGATAACACATAATGTTGATGCTAAATAAAGTGTATTAAGTAGAAAATAAAAATGAAATGATATAATTGAAAAACACATACCTTTACTTACCTTAGTGTTGTATATAAAATAAGCAAACTACAAGAGAAGTGAAGGTATCGGATGTGAAGAACATTAGGTGAACCTGTAGAAGTTAGTGAAAAAAATAGACAAAAATTGAAATTTTTGGAAGATAGGCATATGGTAGTAGAAAATATTCTCTACATCATCATGATTCCCAAAAATTTTATGATTTATAAAATGGATGAGTAAAAACAAAGATAGAGGTAAAACAAGGAATCTGTCAAAAAATAAATAAAAGATTTAGATTTTGAAAGGTGATTCTAAATAGGTTGAAAAGAAAGTCATTTGTTATTTTTGACTTGTGAAGGAGACAAAAAGAGCTCTGAGAGACCAAATGATCTAGAATGGTGAAGAGATGATAGGCTAGGTGAGAGGGACCTCCAAAGGTAGCAACAGGTGCACTACAGGTAGGCAATAGAAAATATGAAGCCATTTTTTGAATATTCTAGGGATTTAAGTGTACTTTTTGAAATTTGAAATTTTAATAATTTATAGACATTTAAATGAAGCCAAATCAGGTGTTAAGGGTAGGAAAAATTAATTAGGGAAATAGGTTTGAAGGGTTTGGGGAAATAATTATCATAAGGAACTTATTTCATAAAATGTAAGTGGTTGACAGGGAAAAAAAACTAGGTTGACTGAGTCAACCTAGTAGGCTGAAAAATAACAAAAACAATACTACCCACCTAGTAGGTATGTGCCAAGCTAGTACATTTTGTAGACTATTAACCTAGTATAGTTTGTTGACTAAGTATAAAAGTCCATTATGATAATTTATTACTAAGGGGAAGGGAGGAAAATAGGAGGGTTAACTTAGATTTTTAAGTTAACCAGGTCAAAATAGGGAAATTTTTGTCAAACTAGTGTTGACCAAAGGATCAAAATAGTATAAAAATATGTGCAAGTGGATGAAAGAGTGCTAAAAGGGTCTAGAATGACTTAGTGAGGGATTAAAGGGATGAGTAGGATAAAAATAGGGGAAATTAATTAAAATGACTAAATTAAAGTAATTTAGGCTTGTTTTTTTATTAAAAATTAAAAAGAATGTATTTTGACTATACATGACATGGAGGATATAATACATCTTTTGTTGTTTCCTAATTGTAAGGGCATCTGAGATTCTAGAATTTGGTGGACACATCATGGCTACCAAATTTATTAGAGTGTCTATTGATATAGGATAGAGTGAGATTGATATCTGTAGGCTTGGGAGGCATAACAAAGATGTGTAGTATACCCCTGAGCTTAGATCTATTAGTTATGTTCCTAGATGCTAGGAACAATTGACTAACACCTTTAGGTGGGAGGTAGAGGGGGATACTATAGAGGTGGGAATCACCTTAGAGGATGTGCATGTCATCTTAGGATTTCCCATAATAGGGACACCTGTGGTCACATGGATAACTGACAGTGATGAGGATAGTGGAGCCTTAGTTGTATGGACTACATGATCAAAGAGGATATACTTAGGTTAGAGGGTGAGCATGTTTGATGTGTATAAATCATAGGTTTTAGACATATATAAGGTTATGATAGGACTTCTGATAGCATGAGTGTTGTGACATAAGTTAGAAATTAAGGTACCACTCTTTATGATAGCCTTGAACTAGGTGATATTATAGGAGAGGGTGTTATATGACCCAGGGTCTGTAATATGGCTATAGCTCATGCATGAAATGTATGGAGTTCTATATAGAGGGTATAATTTAGTGAGACCAATAATATCATTGATGGCATGTATTTATGAGAGGTTCCCCATATATCAACTAGGTGGGTTTCCCTATGAGGTTGATGATAGGTCACCTCAGATATAGAAATGGAGACATGACCAAATAGCATGGGTTTTGTCTCATGTGATATCACTATAGACATTGAGATGAGAAGATATAGTATGGTAGTCATATGGGCACATTACTACTACCTATCCTAGTTGGGACATAGTTACACCAACTGTAGCATAGAAAAAGGTAACATGGCATTATACCTAGTGGATAGAGCCACATTTTATGGCATGAGTGCTAGGATGGATGGGCGTACCCCACCTAGTAGCACTAATAGTGGAGCCCACATTTTTTGACCAACATGTGAGAGATCTATAGGGGAGAGGAGGACTAGGGACACTAATTTTGAGTCCAATACTTAGATGACATCATGAGAGACCATGGACTATTCAAGCATGATAGGTAGTAGAATGAGAAGAGATGGGGGTAGAGGTAGGAGCATAAGAGGTATGACCACCATCTTTATAGTGGGATGAAAAGTGATTACTAAGGACATGATGTCTAAGGAGGTATTAGGAATAGGAGATAGAAAATATAATAGATGTCTTATATGACCCAATAGGTGAGTAAAGACAAAGTTTGACTATAAAGAGACTACTTAGGTGTAGCCTGAGATGGGTATGAGTGGCATTTCTAGGATTTATTTTTAAGAGGTGACCAATAGAGGAGGTTCATGGAGGTGATACAAATGGGGATACCATACTCAATGTTTGCACATATGATGAGATAATAGTGGCCAACACACAAATAGGTAATAATATATGGTTAAATTTTTATTTGAGTTTACTTAAAATAGACTAGAGATAGATATATTTTGAGATATATTAGTGATCTAATATCTATTTGGTGTGATTTTTATAGGTGTTTTAGAGGATGAGGAGATTAGATGGGGGTCCCTAATGAGGATATCACTCCATAGTATCCTAGATGAAGTATTGATTTCTTACGACCCCACTACACTAGAGGGCCCTAGGGTACCATATACCCCAGCTTAGGCAAGTTGGTTCAGACTTGTTGGAGAGGTCATGAGGAAGTAACAAGCACATAGAGAGGGAATGAAACCACCAAAATAGGTGATTGAAGGATATATATAGGCATGACAAGCCCTATTTGAGGAGAGAGCTACGCATCTAACTATAGTGACACAGATGACATAGGCACATGCCCAAGAGAGGGTGACACATGTAGCAACCCTGACCCATATGTGATAGGGATAAGAATAGGAGAGACACATCTGATGACCCTAGCCTAGTTGGAATAGGTTTCTCATCTATAGGGGTAGGTTTCAAGATTAATATCTCAAACAACCTCTTTACATTATTCTATGTGGAGTAGTTAGACCAAAGCATTAATGGGCAATGTGGATGGATATATGCATATATGTTGTTGTTGTATATGCTATAGGAAATATATGAGTTGTGGTTCCTCTTATATAATTATGTAGGACATGTGTATGATTAAAAAGAAACATGAAAAAAGGACTTGGTAAAATATAATCAATCAAAAATGTGTTACATGGTATTTCATGTTGAGAAATGTGTAATGACAAGAAAATGACTAAGTATAGATAACCAAAGGGAGGTAAAATAAGATGGTAAAAAGGTATTTGTTTTTAAACCAAATTAAATATAAGTAACCAAATTAAAACAAGATAATACTAAATTATGTTGGGAAGTATGAAATAATGTAATAAAGTGGAAAGCACATAAAAGGACAAATGATAGAAAAATAAATCAATTAAGTTATTCAATTAAAATAAATCACATTGGGAAGTATAAGAGAAAAATAAAATTGGAAAAAAAGTTGGTCTTAAATTTATCACACTAATTCAAGCTAGGAAGTATGAAAAAATTAAAAAATGGTTGGATTTTTACATACAATTGGAAAATAAGAAGATAAAAGTGAAAGAGAAATGAAGTAAGCATAAAACATACTAAATCAAGCTAGGAAGTATGTCAAGGATGTGTAACTTCATAATTGATCATATCCTATAAAACATTTGATACATGTAATTTTGATTATGACTTAGATTAATTGAAAATTTAGTGAGGAAGGTTAGGTCCTACCCATTGTCTTAAAATGAAACTCACAAAAGAAACACCATTGAGGTGTAAAATGTGAAAATATGGTATCAAGGGAATGTTGTTAATAGGAATGTCAAATTATGATAATTTATGAGGATGGCCATGTCCTATCTATGGTCTTATAATGAAACTCACAAATGGAATCCCAAGGGGAGTGATTAGTGAATAAAACAATATTTATCAAGAGGAAATATAAGGAATATAAAAAAGAATGTAAAAGTCATAACTAAGGCATCTTGTCAGAAAACCTTATGAGACAAGAGGTATACTAAGGACATGAGAAGACACTAAGTGACTAGTGATTGTCAATGTACAAAGGAAACTTATTCGCTATAGGCACAAAGTTTCATAGGCAAATAAACATGATACTAAGATTAACTCATGAAGGTAGATTATTATAATAAAAATAAAATGGACCTACCTTTCCATGATGTGTTCTCCATACTTCAGGACCGCTTATAGAGTCATTGGTATATTATGAAGATTAGGTACTTATGTGAGAAATTAGGTAGCACTAAAAGATTTTTTGTTCTCATTTTCTAATCTACTGGCCTACTGCACCCTAATGGACCTCAGCTCTACCATGAGGCCAATTGTGTAGTTTGATCTTTGACTATAAAAAGGAGATGTGCTTTGAATGATGTATTTTAGTGTGATTTGAATTTTAAGAATTTTGAATGTTTTTTTTGGATCATTGCATTTTATTAAATGATTTGGCTTTTAAATGTTTTTAAGGATTTTTAATATTCCTCTTCCATATGGAATTGGAATGATCAATCATGACATATTGAGTGATACACATGAATGGTATGTAGGCTTAGGATAAAGGAAGCTAAGTAACCAAAGACAATATTAAGACACTTAGGATTAACAATGAACTAGCATGTTATCTTAAGTCTAAACCATGTATATGCTTATTCTACAAGAAATGAATAAAGGGAAAAAGGAGATCCAAAATAGATCAGTGAAAGGAGATTATAATGAAATTAATTGTTTGCTAACTTATCACATGGTAATAGGGAATGACTAAAGGGAATCAGGGTTGTATAACTGAGTCACAATGACAATTATCCAAGAAAAAAAGAGATAAGAAAAGAAACATTAATGAAGAGAAAGAAAGGGAGTTTTTAAGAAAGAAATTCAAGAAAGAAAGAGAAATCAATGAGAAATAAAAATATACATAAGTAAACATAAATGATAATATAAAAAATATAGTGTGTGAAATTAAAGTCACCATGTAAGATAAATAAGAATTTGACATAATGTCAAATGATATAATAGATAGATAATGATAATATTAGAGCACACATCAAAATAAAATGAAAATGTAAAATTACCATGCATGTGCTCATAAATACTAATAAATCTTCCCGCACACATTATCTAAAACATCATATAGATCTTTATGAAGTTGGATGTGAACTACTACTATTTTTTGTCTATCTTTAATAAAAACTAAGAAAATACTTCTCATCTAATATCCTCAATAGAAAAAATAAGAATGCTATATATATCATGTTGAGGAGGAATATCAGGAAAGGGATGCTCAAAATAATGAATAGGAGTGGGCTCTATGGGATATGTAAGAATCATCGATGGGGAAGGATCCACAGGGGAAGGACTCATAGGTAGAGAAGGATCCATGGGTGAGGGGAGGTCCATAGGTGAAGGACTCATGGGTGGAGGCACATAACATGGTGAAGATACCATAAGAGGGGATGAAATCACTATAGGGGGAACCATGAGAGAATAAAAGGGAGACATCTTATGAGAATGACTTGTGGACAAATGGAATAAGGTAAAAGAATAGCTATAAGGTAATATTTAAGGTATTATTGAATGATATGACAATGATCAATGTAATAGGTGTCATATTAGTGCTAAAGACAATAAACCTCTCCATACTTAGCAATATACTCAAGAAGTACCTTCAAGGGAGGTATGGCTTTATCTGAAGATTGAAGGGAAGAAGGATGAAAGGTATCAATATATTTTTGCATCTTGTGATAATTCATGGAAGAATGGTTATCTATGTCATGGAAAAAATAGATACATCTGTGTGTAGGCTTAATAGAATTATTCATAGGAGGAGGTATAACAGGAACATAAGGAGTTGGGAAAGGCTCATCAGACCATTTGGTGGGAAATACATCCATTTGAGCTAAAGGAAGAAAACCATCACCAAGAGAAGGTGATGGTGGGAAAAGAATGGGATAAGGCTCAATGGAAGGAGCAATGGGATCAAAATTAGGGATAGGCTTAGCAATAAAAGGAGAAGAAATGGACTCAACTATAGTGGGAACAAGAATGGGATCAACTATAGTAGGCCAAAGAATGAGCCCCAATTCAAGATTTACTAAAAGGAGGGGTGGGGTCTACATAAGGCCAAAGAAGGGTCACACACATTTTAGGGATAAGCAAGCTATAGGGTTCAAGGTACATAGTAAAGTAGTAAGTCTCAATCATAGTATGATCCATGAGAATACTCCTATGATGTTTCATATAAATTAGAGGTGTCAACACCATCTCTACCCTGTAATAAAGAGGAAAAATACTAAAACTATGAACTATAAATTATGGAATATGGGAAGAATCACTAAAATACTGAAGCAAATAAGAATGATAATGGATAATCTCAACATCACCGGATTGAAAAGGACCACCTAGGAATGGATCATCTAAGGTGTAACCATCATCACAATTAGATGTGTGAATATCAATGATGCATGTATGGATAACCTTGTCATCTAATGAAGTGTGATGAATAAAATGTTGAGTATTAGTCAAGATAATGGGAATATCATCATAAGGGGGTTTACGAGAAGGAGGTTGTAAATAAGCAGGAAGTTGAGAGATGAGATGAGGTGAGAAATCAAAAGCTTTAATCTTTAGGTTGATCTTATTAGGCTCATCATCATTAAAATCTAAGAGAATAGGAGGAATATTCCCAATGATTTTGGGATGACCATTGTAACCTTGAGTGAAATTGATGGGAAAGTTGAATCATTGAGACTCACAAAATGGAACACTGGGCAAAGGTTCAATACTATGAATCCTGAAGAAACCATATTCTTGCAATTTTTCAAAATTCCAAGGGTTAGTGTCACCTTGAATCCTATAAATGGATCCATTTTGAGGTAATTTAATGTATTGACAAGTGGAAAAAGTAATTATTCTTATATGGTGAGTCCACAACCTACTAAGCAAAATATTATAAGAGAGATGAAAGCTAAATATCATCACCTTCACATGAATGGTGATACGTAGGATGGTAATGGGAAGCCACACACAACCTAAAGGAGAAATTTTACTTTTATCATATCCTTGGCATGTACTACATGTGGAATTGAGATTGCATTCATAATATCTATGGGTTTTGATAAAATTGAGAGAGGCAATAGAAGTGCCATAACCCTCATCAATCAATGCATGCTTGAATTAGATATATCCTATCTAGACACTAATGAATAGATGAGGATCATCTGCATGAAGTAGAATCTCATTGGGAATCATGTAAGTGACAATAAATTTTAAAGAAAGAGAAGTGTTCATTATTTCATCAACATGGATGGACATATATTCACATTGTTGTAATATGCTATACTCAGATCCAAATAAGGTTGCTTCACAGCTTGACAGGGGAGGATGAGGGATGTTTATGCTGAATAATAATTGCATAAGATAGTTTATATGATGTGGAAAGGTCCTCATAAGCTCAAAGAATGGAATTTGGGATAGGAGACTAGTGAGTTCCATAATGGGATCCCACTCATCATAACCCATAAGAAGGTTGGTAGAAATAGGAGCATAATGATTAATGAGGTCCTCAAAAGGAGGAACTGAAGTGCATTAGAATTTGTTTTAATAATAGGAAAAAGGTTTAGAATAAGATTTTAAATTATGTTGAGAATCTAAAGTAGCTGGTCTAGGCTAGTTTTGAGGATTGGTAGAAGAAGTGTTAGTAGAAGCTTGAGTATCATTAGTGTTAGAAATAAAAAATTGAGGGATGGTAGAAATAGAATGGGAAGTGTTATCCAAAGAAGGATTTGGAATTGGTTCATCAAATGTTATGAGGTCATCTTTCCCCAACTCATTTAAATGAGTTGGATAAGAATCTTGGATAACATGAAATGTTTAGGATAATAGAAGAGTGAAAATAGGTTGCAGATCAATAAAATCAACCACCCTTCACATCATGTAAACCACATTCTCTTTAGAAGTGGGATCATTAAGACATTAAAAATTATTGGTGGAAGGGGTGGGATTATCTTGGGTATCTTTATTAAGTTGGTGATTAGGAAGAGGTCTTTATAGATAGCCAAATGAGCATTATCTTGATTTAAGTCTTGAGATTTAGTATGTGTTTCATGAGCCTTAAAATAAATGTCATAGGCATGTTGACATTTTTAAATGATATAATGATGATCAAAATTAAGAACAAGAAGAAAATCCATGGATAAATTACAAAGCTACCTATAGGTCTCATGAGAATGACCCCAACTAGTGTGAAACAAAAAAAAATTGTTAAGACTATACTAGGATTTCATAGAATGAGTGGGATAAAATTCTAATGGTAGAGACCAAGGTAAAAATTTAAGTAATTGAGCTGAGGATAAGGATTTATGAACATTGATGATATTTGGTGAAGATCAATAAGAATTGTTATATTATTAGAAGGGTAGTTGGTTCCAAATATTGGTGAGGAATAATAACTTGAATGGTGTGAATGGTATTATAAGATTCCATGACACCATCATTAGTATCATTATTATTTTTGTTATTGATTAAGAGATGAGGACCTATAGAAATTTAGGGTGGATAGAATTGACACATAAGGAAATATTGATGTTTAGCTTGGTTAATAGCCTCCTCCAAAGTATGTGGAGAGAGAGTATGGACTAGATATTGTAACTTGGGAAAAAGAGTATTGATAAAGAGATGGAAAATTTGATCATTGACCATGTTATGTTCATACTTGTTTGACAAATATTTCCACCTTTTAACAAAATCTTGGGCAGTTTCATTCTCAAGTTGTTTAGAATTTATGAATTAGAGCACTAAATCAGATCACTAATTTTGAAATCTTGAACTAGAGAATTCACTAAATATTCTAAACTAACAATAGAATGAGTTCTAAATTGTTTTTACCAATCTAAGTCATCACCCATAAGAGTTTTGGCTAAGAGCTTGGTAGCGTTAAAGGTGTTTAATTTGATTGAATCCTTATAAATATTTCCAAATGTTTTAATATGAAGTGTAGGATCAGTTGATCCATTTTAATAAATGGTAGGGGTGATACCTCCTATATCAATATTATAAATTTTAGTAGTAATATGTTCATTTTGAAGATGTTTAATGATTTTTTTTACTAAAGGAGGTTGACGAATGAGATTGCCTTGAGAATCTCAAAGAAGAGGAGGGGGGAAATTTTTATTATATGTGCCCCAATCCATTGGTTGAGGATGAGCTTGAAGATGGAGAAGATGTTTTTGCATTCTCATCATTTGATTTATATTATGAGCTTGAAAGGTATTCATTTGATTAAGTGTTTGTAACAAGAGTTGGTGGGTTTGATTGGCATTGTTAGAACTATTTGAGAAATTAGAGTTGGTATTAATGTCTTGGGTACCAATATTGGTGTTGGTAGGAGCTTGAGAGGAACTACAAGAATTTAAAACACTAGTGGCAAAATATTCTTGTGAAGCAAAACATGGACTAGTGAAGGGATGAGAAGAGGAAGTACTAGAAGCATGATTACCTTAGGTAAAAAATGATGCACTAGTAGAAGGATTAAGGATAGTGGATCTTACAAGAGGCCTAATAGATGTATAACCTACCATGTTAGTAGATATACTAGGCATGGAGATAGAAGAGGTTAAAGAAGAAGAGGTCATGGCATGAGAAGGGGTCATAATCAAGGGAATAGGTTTAAAATCAAAGAAAGTAGTACCCCTAAGCCCATTTGAGAATGTGGGAGTAGGTGAATGAGGCTCTTTGACTTGACCACTAATCATGAGATGGTAAATGGTAGAAGGATCCTTTCCTTAATGTTATGGAAATTTGGAGATAAATAAAAGCATTTCATGGGTATACTCTAATTTGGGTTGATCTTTAAGAGAGAAGAGAGGATTATACTGCAAAGAAGAATGAGGAGGGGTCTCATAGTTCATTGTGCAAGTGGTTATGTGAACATTACTTTCATCTAAGAGAGGAGCCCTACTCTACATATGGGAGACCCTACAAGGGTTGGTAAAACAATCATGTTTTTTGAATTCAACTTAGTTTTGTCTTCAAACATAAAATTCATGGTAAAAATAGGTAAGAGAGATGATAAAGTAAGGAAAAAAGAAGTGATAGGAAAATTATATAGTAAAATGGGTTGATCTAGCATAGGAAATAGGGTTTACAAACTACATAAGGTTGACTGGGTTAATCTAGAACAATAGACAAAGGCTAAAAAACTATACACAATCAATTAGGTCAACCTAGCATATTAGATAGGGAAAATCAGACATCCTATAATAGGTTGTGTCAATGGTGAAAAATTATTATCCTTTTTCATGCATTAAAGACCTCTCAAAATAGCTCCAAGGTACTCAATACTTCAACAAAATTGATCAAAAGTTAGGTTACCACTAGGTTCTTGTCCATACCAAAGACATGTGGAGGGAAATATTTAAGACATGGGAGGGATTGTTTGAATTAATGGTCATGCCTTTTTTTTCACCAGTGCCTCAACCATATTCAATCCATTAATGGATGATATACTTTAGTCATTTCTCAACTCTTTCACTAATGTCTACTTAGACCTACATCCTCATCTTTAACAAGACCTAAGAGGAGTACCTATAACATGTCCCTTATATCCTATATACTCTTCACAAACACAAGTTGCAAGCCAATTTACTCAAGTGAGTTTTGAACATCATAAGCATTTAGTACCTAGGTTAAATAATCAAACATAGTGGTATACATGTATATCCAAAGGAGGTTTTAAGGTTATTTAGGATTTATATACTCTACATAATCTCACATAATTTTATATATTTCATGGAATTTACAACTTATCATTTAGGTTTTCTCTCATTTTCTTGAATATCACATGGATTTGTTACAGCTTGATTCCTCGCTAGGCAAACTAAAATGGTTGTGCACTAAAACAAGAATAATTTTGCAAGTACTTAGAAAAGTAAGAAGTGAAGGGAAAAAAATAATCAATTGGATCAATTAAGTTGATCCAATTGAGGCACACAAAATAAAACCTTGCACCAATGTTGGTTAATGCAATTTTTTGGAATACAACACGCAGTTGAGTAAAGAGCAAGCAATCAACTTAGAAAGTGAACGCTAACTAAGGGGTCAACTTAGATAAAGTTAGATTATTAGAATATAATGTTAAATGTGATAGGAAGGTGGTTTTAAGAAATTAATTAGAAATAAATATATTGATGGTTTCAAGATGTTTAGGATAAAAGGGATCTATATTGGTAATGGTACAGGCTTGGTATTGGGGCCTACCCCCTCACTTTACACACCATATCAATGAGAGTGTTAGGTGCTTAGCCCAAATATACCATTAATCACATGTTTATACTTGGATAGAAAACCAAGTCAAATTCCCTCTTGGTGATGAAATCCAAGTAGGTTGGCCTTGGTTAGACAATTGTTAAAATGTTTTTTTAAGATTTTATGATTTGGTCATGTGTGCATAAAATAAAAAATAGTGAAACTAAATGGTATATTGAAAACCACCTAATTATATTATTTGAACTATTTTAAGCATTAAATCAATAATAAATGAAAGTGTGAACTAATTACTAATATATAAGGGTTAGTTCTAACTTTGAAACATAGTATAGTGTCGATTTAGTTAA
The DNA here is from genome assembly GCA_037957365.1 of Torreya grandis. Lineage (NCBI taxonomy): Eukaryota > Viridiplantae > Streptophyta > Pinopsida > Cupressales > Taxaceae > Torreya > Torreya grandis. The sequence goes on along the minus strand of JARHVA010002837.1, from coordinate 2,235,521 downwards.
TAGTGTATGCAAAAAATACAAAACAAGGTCGATAGGGTCACCTCTATACTAGGAAGTAAGAGGTCTAAAAATGAACAAGGTTGATAGAGTTGACCTAGATTTATATACTATACATAGAATATAGAACTAGGTTGATAGATTTGATCTAGTTAACTATACAGGGGTAATTTTAAAGACTACACATTTTTAAAAGAAAGACTGCAAGGAAAGAGATAAAGGATAGAAAGGAACCTTATAGGATTTTAAGATGCAAATAAATGAGATTAGTATCAAATAACCTTTATAAATTCTTAAAAATACTACTAACAAGGTTGATTGGGTTGACCAAGCTTTCTAGAAGCATGTTGTTGAGTACTTGAAATGTACAAGGTTGACTGGGTTGACCTAGTAGATTAGATTGGATGTCTAAAAGTATAAAAAACTATAATATGTTGATCGAGTGGCCTATACCTAAAAAAGAACCTACACATAAAGAAAAATAATTTATATGCCACTGTGTGTTAAAATTATGCACATAAGTTAGAACTATGTTGATATAATCAACCAAGTATTGAGAATATATGATAATAAAAAAAGATAAAATAAAGATGTAAGTGAAACAAATCTTGCAAAGGTTAGATTCATGTTAGGTTCACCAGAATGTATGTAATAAAAAATTCATCATGTCTATAAATCAATCCTATCTCAAAGAAGATAGTGCATACCTATACTTCCACTTGGGAACATATTTGTTAAGCAAGAGCATGGCTAATATGGGGATCCACTAGACCAAATTATGCAATAATTTATCATAATACACCATAATAAGGAGGTTTACAAATCCTCTAGTATAACACAATCATGAAATAACCATAATGGGGTATTAGGTTTTGATATTTCACCTAAACTAATAAAAAGTAAAATAAATCTAATCTAGTGCTCACCAAAGCTTGTGGAACAAAGTGGGGGTTAGAAATAATAAAAGTAAACATGCATAGAAGACATATACTCATGTCAATGTATACAGAATCCTAATGCATAGAATAGAATCACAACTATATATCTATCTACTCTTACAAAGGATAAATAAAATCAGGAATACTTAACTTTGAAGTAGAACCCACTGATACTCAATCTCTCCCTTAGCCAAGGTGTTTCACAAGAGGTTGTTGTGGTATGTAAGGATGATAAATATAAATCAGCTCTAAGATGCATAACCTATCAATGCATCCAAAAGACTTATCTATAAGACAAGATTGATATTTCTAAAGAAAGTATCTAACCTTAAGCTTTATTCCTCAAGTAGAATGGTCAATAAGTAGATGTTCATTCACTCTTAATTATTATTTCACTTCTTCTTAATAAATGATGGAAATGAACCTATATTTATAGGTATATTTAACCCTTTAGCCTTCCAAAAATCTTAGCTGACAAGGTCAACCTAGTCAACCTAGCATAATTTCAAATAATTATTCACTAGGTCTCGAGCTAGGTCAGCCAAATGCTAACCTAATTCATAAGTAAAAATATCTTGAAAGTATATAGGGTTGACCCCATCGACTTAGCACATCTAACTAACAAAAATGGATTTAGGTGAGGAAAAGGAGGATAAAATGTAGAAAATGCCTAGAATGGGTATAATAGAGAATAACAAGCTTAGGGTTAATTGTTTTAGGAGACAAGTGTAGAGATAATAAGTGGAAAATGGACAACAATCCTATGAAGCACCAATGGTGTACCCACCCCTTTCCTATTTCACCCATTAAGGCATGCACTTAGAGATATTGAGACTCCATGGGTTCTAACAAGATACAAATCATCAATAATCAATAAAAGTTTGAAAATATTATGTGTATATAGGCTGCATATGCAACCCATAGAAGGAGGAGTTATGGATAACACTATGAGTGAAAAAAGGAGTGATTAGAAAGGTGAGAGACATTGAATGTCACTTGGACTAGATAAGTAGACAAATGGTGGCAAGTAGAACTAAATATTTACGTGCTTGAGTTTGTAGTTTCAACATACTCATGCCCTAAGGAAGCAGAGTATCAGTCTTGGCACAAACCCAAGGGCACATTTATGAAAGAGTTTAGCGTAAAACTCAAGAATCTAATGGTATATTATGACTTTGATACTTTATAAATGTAAGGATAAATTCCTTTTACATATGAGTAGTGCATAGTGGGAGAAGGGGATGTGTAGGTGAAGCACAATGGAAGGGGATGAGTAGATTGACACTTGAGATCTCAGGAGATAGACTTATAACAAGAGATGGTGAAAACTGATGGAAGATCTAAAACCTATAAGTGATAAGAGAACTTGTAGAGAGTGGGAAGGAAATGGGGAAGGATATCTTGAAATATAGTAGTACAAGGGGGAGAGAAATAATGAAGTGATGAATAGAGCTCAATATTTGATGGTTGTAGAATGTGTTGGGTTCCTACAAGACTTGGTGATTGAAAATGTGCTTGGTATGCTTACCCCCTTTAAACTTATAGTGCATGTTCACATGATATATCCCCCACTTGAATAAATTATAAGAGTGATAATTTACCCTATTGTCAATATGAACTTTAGATAGTTTATAGACTTGGATTATAATTTTGTGATTGAACAAATTATTCCCTATAAGGAGTTGAGTGAATCTAGCTCCATACTAATAGGTTCTAGCTCACAACCATTAAATTTGAGTGCAAACATAAAAACTCAACCAATATTAGCATCACAAAGTGGGAAATAACCCATAGGAAGTGGTTTGATGCCACAAGTCAATAATATAGTGTTATTTTCATATATGGCACCAATAGTAACTATGAGACTAGTGTCTAACCCAATAGCTAGAGGCATTAGAGGATTACCACTTAGACATATGTTATGAAGACAAGTTACCTAGATTCTAGCTACCCCCATAGTAAATTTATTTAGAGATGGTCATGTACTTGTTATAATATGATGATATGGAAAAAGTCATAGAACATGTGCTAAAATGTGAACTATAGTGGTACACTTGGGGAATAACCCAGTCATAGTGCAAGAAAACCTAGTTCATGACCACCCTAGTTTATCGTGCCCATACTTGGTATAGGAAATTTTACCCTAACTAGGATATGGTAGATATGACACCCTAAAGGAATCATTCCTTAAGGAATTTGACATTCCAAAGTTTGAATAGTAGAGCATTGCCATGTTAAAAGAGATAACCCAATGACTCTCAAAAAGTATGCCCCTATACAATGCAAGGTTCAAGACTCTCCTTTTAAAGATAAATTATGAAATACACCCTTTATATCATGTGAAATGGTTCATTGGAGGGTTTTTATTACCATTCCAAAGAGTTATTTCTATGAAGACCCTTGCAAATCACTTAAAATCACTCTTAGAATTAAGGTAGTCAGAAGCATAGATACTAGGATTAGTTCATTTATAGAGGCACATATTGTATCCATGGCCTCCCAACTCCAAAATCTTATTATCTTATTTCAAGATGATAAAAGTTGATTATGGTACATTGACTATAAAATAGAAGGTTGTAATAGGAATAACTACCCTTGAAAGAATGTGCACACATTGATTCTAAGTTGTGAAGTCTATCGATAGGCACATGATGTTTATAACTACCCACTATTGTAATGCACCAAATAGGTCAACACAACCATCTATTATTAGTTATGTTATGACTACACCCATATAATATCCAATTTTAGGGTGATTGATGAGATGCGTGAGAACATGAAAATAGGTGTAAGGTAAACCACTACATTAGTCAGAGGGCAAGTTAACCAAGGAAATGAAGGCTAATGGCTAATAGAATATAAGATTTAGGATGAAATGAGGCACTAGAGGGCAAGGTAGAGAATGTGGTGGTGGAAGGTTCCTGCCTTGCTCATGTTATAAGTGTGGTTCCATAGAACATTATCAACTTAACTACCTTACACATCCCATGTGTGGGTATTGTTAAGGATCCCTTAAGGTTGAGGAATTCCCCAAATTGTATAAGAGGTTAACCCAAGGTGGGCATGACATGGATAAGAGTTTAGGGATGATCAATTATGAGTCAAAAATGTATAAATGGAATCCAAAAGAATAACTAACACATGTAGAGATAGTCAAGGTACAAACAACTGCCAATTGTGTCAATGCCTGAGTTGTATTTATAATATGAGGAAAAGAGTTACACTAAACACATAGTGCTTCTTGAACCTAAATTTGTGCCTTACCCAAACCCATCTCACTAATTTTATATATTACAATAGGACATGAATGTAATTCAAAACTTGCAATAAGATCTCCATTTGGCATGAGATCTAAAAGTGTAGGTTGTTGCCTCCCAAAGGATGTAGGATAACTAAGATATGGATATAATATAATTAACAGAGATCTTATGCCCCCTATAGATAGTAGGAATTCTTCCCCTATTGAAAATATTGCTCTTGGAGCATATGGGGACAAATCTAGTTGATGTCACTATGACACACATGAAGTGGGCATGAGAAGTTTGGCATACATAGAATGCAGAGTGTGACCAAGAACTCCTCATGAGTTCCAAAACTAAAAGATGGTCTGTATGTGAGGTCCTTATGGACATATGTTCTTACATTAATATCTTGACCAAGAAATCATGGGAGAAAATGGGGAGGCTAGCCTTGATTTCTTACCCTCATATACTTTTCATGGTCAACAAGACCAAGGCATAGCTCATAAGAATTCTAAAGAGTGCAATTGTAAATATCATGGGCACCAAATTTCATGCTAACTTTGAAGTGATTAAGTTGGTAGAACAAGAAAACTACTCAATGCTTCTAGGAATGCCATGGTGTTATGAAAACAACATAGATATGTATTTTTAGAGGTGCTATATGACTTTTGAAAATGTCAAGGAGAGGGTAGTTATGCCCCTCTCAAGTGGCCAAAGACCCCCCTATGTAGAGAGTGTGGAACTCAAATAAGAGATGAACCACTTATAAAACATCATGACACAAGGCACCTAGGCTCTCAATCCCAATGACCAACGAGTGCTTTCTTTGGAAGATGGACAATTAGACTTGGACACCATTGACATTGGTTGTAACCAATGGGTCTAGGAAGCATAAAAGACAACTAGTCAAAGGTGTTGCTTGGTATGCATAAAGGCACTAAAATAAGTAAATATATGTTTAGTCCAAATTTATCATGTTTCTAAAAGGTGGTTCATTTACATCAAGAATAAGGGAAAGAGAGTGTTTTTCCTTAGTAAGGGAAAACTTGTAGTGCTCCCAACATATGTAAGAAGTGATCCATTATAAGATTATATCTAAGACATCAAATCATGCATCCTAAAAGAAGTGGATATGATGGGTTCACTAATGTATACATTAAATAGCACTATCACTCATTACTGGGTAGTGCAAAGGCATAGCTTGAAAACTTGAAAAGGTGTGAAGGCAATAATTTGCACTAGATTCAAGAAGAGTAATGAGCACCTAGACATCTCAGCATACTCTAACAACCCTTACCCTATTGTGCTTGTGTACTTGTGTGAATAAACATGGACCATATATGGAAATAATACCCCAAGGAACCTATGGGTGCATGCCTTATATGCAACCTTAAAGATATTGGTGTAATAAATGTACATTGTCAATTAGACACATCGTGAGATAGCCAATTGGGATGTACTTAAGGATCAGTTCATGCACACCTTCTCCTTTTCTTCACAAAACATTAAATTGATTGAGCCAATATAAATAATTTGAATGTTAGTGTTTGGGGACAATAAAATTTTAGAGGAGAACCTAAGAGACATGTTCAAGTGAAAATGGGTTGGAATTCTTAACAATATTTGAAGAGCAAGATCTCAATAATGAATCTATTGATGAGGATGATGAAACATGGAAGGCATATAACTGGACAAACTTGACATGCAAAAGGAAGCTAATGCACCAAGTTGAGGATAGAACTATAGAGGAAGAAGACCCTACCCACCTTCACATATAAATAATTGAGGGTAGTAGGAAAGTTAAGGATTTGCATCAGGAAAAGAATGAGCCTTATCGTGCATCATTAAAAATGATAAAGGTAGATATTATCTTAGAAGGGGAACCAAATATTGATAATTTATGTACATATTGGTCTAATATGGAGCTATCACGAATTGTGGATCTCTTGAAGGAGTTATAAGACTTGTTCTATCAAAATTATCATGATATTAAGGTCACCCATCCATCCCTTAAGAAGATGAGCATAAATCTAATCGATGGTATAAGACCTATTAATAAGAAACCTTATAAGCTAAATCCCAATCTTCATGGCATGGTTAAAATAGAGATTGATGGTATGTTATCCACATGCATCATCTATCATTTTCAATAATCTAAATGGGTTATCCCCATGGTTATCAATTTCAATAAAGATGGGTGCATCTGGATTTACATTGATTATATATTATTGAATGCCACATGCATCACCAACCCCTTTCTGACTCCATTCACTAATGAATTTTTAGATGGCATCACAGGCTGTGAAATATACACTTTCACTTATGGGTTCTTAGGATACCATCAAGTCCAGATTGAGGAGGAGGACAAGCCTAAAATGAATTTTGAAATATAATGTGGTTATTTCACATACAACATGATGCTCTCTAAACTCAAAAATGCACTAGTCATATTCTCTTGAGTGGTAATCATATCTTTTAAGTAATTTATTTATAAGTTCCTCCAAGTGTACTTAGATAGCTAGACTATGTATGGGTTGGTGAAGGATCACTACAACAAATTGCACTTCATGTTTGAGAGGTGTAGGTAGTTGCATATCTCTTTAAACCTTAATAAGTGTGTCTTCCTAAAACCATTTGGAACTTTTCTCAAGAACATCATCTATTAGGATGGTCTGCTCATTAATCCAATAAAGATTGCCATAATTCTTAAGATCTAGACCCCATCAATGCAGAAGGATGTTTACATCTTTCTTGGACACTATAGATAATATAGAAAGTTCATAATTAACTATGCAAATATTGTGGTACTTTTATAAGAGCTCTTGTGCAAATATGGCCCATTTTATTATGGCAAATGCAAGAAGATGCATTTGAGACACTAAAGCTCAAAATATTAAGTGCTTCAATACTATAATTTCTTGATTGGATGAATCCATTATACATCCATGTTGATGCATCCATCTCTATAATTGGTGACATTTTGGTGAAACTTGGTGAAGGTAAAATGGATCATCCCATTTCTTTTGTAAGTAGGAAACTAACCCAAGTAGAGCAGAACTATACCACAACTAAGCACGAGGTACTTGCCATGGTCTATGCCTTACATAAGTTTAGGAAATATTTGTTGGTAACCCCATTCATGTTATTTAATAATCATGAGGTGCTTAATTACTCGGTGAACAAGCCCATTCTCTATGGGAACATTTATATATAGATAGTTTTATTTCAAGAATTCTAGTTCTCAATTGTAGTAATGCCTAGAAAATAGAACTTGGGCCCAGACCATTTATCTCACATTGAATCTAGAATTGTAGTAGTGCCTATTAATAATGATATGTTAGATGCACAACTATACAAATTCCAACACATCCCCAAAGACTTGGAAGATATCACCACATTTTTAACATCTAGGTCTACACCCCAGACTATGTTGACCAAATAAAAGAAACAATCATAGTTTGCACTACCCCATTTTAATTTATTAGTGGGGAACTATACAATTTGATATGAGATGAGGTCCTACACTGATGTGTCCTAAATCATGAATTAGAATAAATTTTGAAAGAGGTTCATGAGGGGATTACTAGAGGCCATTTCACTAGAGATGTTATAGTGCACAAGGTGCTATAGTCAGGCTTGTGGCGGCCATCCCTCTTTTAGGATGAAAAAGAGTACACCAAGGCATGTGACATCTACCAGTGCATAAGAAAAATAAACCACCATGATGAGATATTTATCATTCCTATTATTACCTAGGTTCCATTAACATTGTTAGGCCAATTAATCTTATTTTGAGGCACATAGGTGCATGATACATTTTGGCATCCAAAAATTACTTCACTAAGTGGGTTACGGAAATGCCAACCAAAGATGTCATAGCTTCTACCATAGCAAGGTTCATATGGGAGAAGATCATTAGTCACTATAGGTTCCCTCTTATCCTAGATAATAACTATAGCATACACTTCATCAATGAAACCATGCACATCCTATTGATATAATATATGGTGGCACACCATAAGACAACACCTTATCATCCCCAAGTAAATGGCGCAACTAAGGCATTTAATAAGATATTAGGGATGTGCCTCATAAAGATGTGTAATGTTGGTTGTAAGGATTGGAATGACCATGTGCCAATAGTATTGTGGGCCTACCACACTACATATAAGTACCTGAATAAGGCCACACCATTCCAATTAGTGTTTGGCATAGAGTCCATTCTATCGATGGAGTTTCTAGTTCTTTCATTGTGCATTATTTGTATTGGTCATTTAGATGACCAAGAATATTTGATCACACACCTAAAAACCTTTATTGCTTAGATGAGACATGCACCCAAGCAAGATGGATCCAATAATTAGATAAGGCATACCATAAGCTTTGGCATGATAAGTATATCAAGTGTAAGGTACTTACTAAATGAGCATTAGTCTTACTCTATGACTCCAAGTACCTCAAGCACCCATGCAAACTATAGATTAGGTGGATGGGACCTTATATCATCCATAATATATTGGAGACTAGAAAATGTAATATACACACATTTATAGGTGAAAGACTTCCTAGGCATTTCAATGGTAATTGATTAAAACCTTATAGACAATAGAATGGTGTTTGTACCATTAGAGACTAAATTCTTGGTCACAAGTTAGTTGTGTTGTGCTGACTAGAATAAAATTTGAAGAAATAATTTTTTTTTCTAATGTTTACCTTGTTTGTGTTGATTGAACAAGCATGGTGCTTTTAGGCCCATAAAAGAACTCTTTTAGAGCTTACACATATAACTCCAATTAGGTGAGTTGAGAATGGATGCTTTCTAAGTACCTAAGGATAGAAACCTAAGTTTTTGGGTTTGTGGAGTTTTCCAAAATTAGAATTATATGAGGATAAGCTGACAAAGGAAGGACACACAAGATGATCATGCACAATAAATCAAGAAAAGAGATGAATATTATGGAGGACTAGCATAGGAAATTATATGGGGTAAGGCAGGCTAAAGCAAGAGATGAAAGTGTAGACAAATTGACCAAAAAATGGAAGTTCACTTGAAATTAAGCACAATGAGGAGAGGATATGGAACTAAGGAGGTTGAATCATGTGCATGTGAAGCACTGCACCTAGGTTACCATAAGAAGGGTGAAGGTCATGCCAAGGTGAACAAAGCATAGAAGGAATATTTTCAAGACAACTGACATCAAACTAATGGCATGTGGGAATTGATCATTTGAATCAATGATCTCTTCACCAAATAGTGTATTAAGAGAAGTTAATGTAGTGATGGCATAGGCACAAAGATCCATAATAAATGTGAATGTGGTGGTAGATTTTTGTAAATTTTGTGGGTTTAGTATATTTAATGAAATCCATGTGTTGTCATTCCATTACTCACTTATAATTAAAAAGGTATCTAAATTTAAGGTATAAAGAAGTGAACAATAGAATATAATAGGTTATAAACCTTGTGCAAATTTGAACCCAAATGCAGAGTTGAACATCAAAGCTGAACTAGAGCCAAACCAAAAAAATTCAACCATATATAAACCTGAACACCCATAGCCACCAAGTGATAATTTTTGAAATTAGATAGAGATTATGTTACATTTAGAATTTATTAGAAGGCATGTGGAGAGAGAATTATGTGATAACTAGGTATTAATAAATTTGAGTGTCACTAATGCCACCATTAATTGTGAATGAATCTCAAGGGCTAAAGTCATAGTCACAAACCCTATAATTTTTAATAAGTGTGAAGAAATATTAAGGGATTTGGTGAGATAAAATGACTATGATTTAATAGCAGTCAGTTCATGATGGGCAAAAAGAGGCTAAGTTTGGGTTTCTTGTAGGTGTAGAAAGATGCTAAGAAGGTGCAGATGGTAGAATAAATAGTTACTATAAATAAAAATTTACAACTAATAAAAAGTGCTAGCATCACTGAGATTGACCCTAAGGTAAGTGCAAAGCATACATATAGATAAATGTAGTTTTCCCCTGAGGTCAAAGTGGGGAAGACATGGGTATCCTTGACACACATGTGCTAGTTGAAGGAGTATAACCATCACACATCAAGTAATGTGTAGGAGTTTAACTAAGACTGGGTAGTTGACATAATAATGAAGATGAAGGTAGATGTGGTGGTATTTTACATCTCCATTTGAAATAATCTAGAAAACATTGATGCAACCTAGTTGTATGAGCTACCAAGTTTTAGAAAGATAGAGGAATTAGTAAAAATCCTCCTCTAGTGCATCCATGGTGATAACTTTTACTTTACAAGAAGGCATATGTGAATATCAGTGTGCCTCATCAACAAGATCACAAGACTCTTAGGCATAGGGATGGACATCCTCTAAATGATGGAGGAGGATGTAGAGGTGGAGAGGGTTGTAAAACTCCTTGGCCACTACAAGGTAGGGTTTGTATTCCCTATTAAAGATGTTTAATACCCTATCACAAGGTTAGTGGTGCACCTCATGAGTTTTAAGCCTTGCCCTAATAGATGGTGGACTGATATAAGTAAGACATAATTATTCATTTCTAACCACATGACACAAGGGGTCAAGTTCAATACTGTAAAAATTATTATTGAGGAGATGGTGAAGAATGCACTAGAATGCTACACAGTATGTAAGACCTTTCAATGGGGGTTCATTCTAATATTTATAGTCATGGAGGGGATCTATGTGACTGATGGTGATAAAAATAATCTATGGGTTTTCCCACTACATAAGGAATCCTAAGCATTGAAGTACCAAGAATTTACCTAACCACCTAGATTCTCCCAAAAGTATAAGACATTAAAGATTAAATGGCACATCTCATAGGAGATCCCTAATCACATGTTAAGAATGATGACTTTTGTCATCATGTAGCACTTCTATATAGTGTACCTAGTACTCACAAATAAAAAACTCTCCAATTAGTTAAAGTTGCCTTATGCATTTTATGCTAAATTTTTCATAATGGAACTAAGGATAATTCCCAATGCATAGAAGTTGGAGATCCTATGAAGACTTTGGACCAAGAAATGAGAAGGTTGACATGTCAGTATGTGCTCCCAAGATAAAAATCCATAAATTATGAGGAGGATGACTTCGATTGATATACCTCCATCCTCTCTAGAGGGAAATTATAATTGAGTTTATCTTCAATTTGTTTTATGAGATAAAGTCATGGAAGAAGGGTGTTGACCCTAGAAAATATGATGATCACCCTCTCTTGATTAGTAATGAAGGAAAGATAGCATCAGAGATGTAGCAAAAGTCTCCCTAGAAGAAGCAAGGAGAGACACTTGAGTAAATCTAGGAGTGCATCATATTGAGGGTCACCTCTAGTAAATAATCAACACCTTAAGCTCCCAGGAAATGTGTAACCTTCATACCAAAGACTGCTTCCTCTAGCAAGAAGTATAAAAAGAATAAGTCTAAGGGACCTATTGTGCTCCCTATAATAAATCTATCAAAAATGGAGATAGAAGAGGCCCTCACACATGGAAAGGAGGAAGATATGGAGGAAGAAGAAGGAATAAATACCTACATAGTGCAAGAAGAATAAGTGGAATAGGATCCCAGTACCATGGATGTATAGAAGGCCCTCCAAAGTGGCATAACTATCATATTTGAAGAAGTAGAGAATTTAGCGAGTGCCTCATCTAGAGAAACCTCCATATAGCCTCCACAAATAGAAAAAGAGAAGAGAATGTTATGGAATAAAATGGGCCATATTGAGGAATAAATTGAGATAGCAATAGCACTGGAGAAGAAGAGGAAGGCTTGGAAATAAATGGGCCTAATTCAAGTGGATATATAGAAGGTTAAGGCTAAGGAAGAGAAGGAAAAAAGAGAGAAGAAGACAAAAAAGGTTCCTACAAGCATAGGACCAACCTTTGAGATGGCCAATAAGGTGCCTAGTTCCCCCACTAAGAAAGTAGATGAAGTTTTACAATAGATGTGCCCAAGTAGTGAAAGGGTGCTTAGAGAAAAAGAAGGTGATACTGGCACCATAGTAAAATAAAAGGATACTGAAGAGGAACCCCATCTAGAATAAATAAAATCTAACACTAAGGGAATACACTTGGAGGTAATCATTGAGAAACCAAAAAAAGAAGAAGCATACAAAGTGGAAAATTATGAGGAAGAACCCCTTATAGAATAAGAAGATGAGTATTTAAAGGAAAATGAAAAAGAAAGTAGTGGTGTTAGTGAGGAAGAGGAAGAGAAAATAGAGCTAGCCATTATCAAGGAAGAAGGTGAATATTTTAACATTATGTAAAAGGTATAGAAGGAGTGGATGGATGAAGACTTATGCATGTTTGACTTCATGCCCCCTGAAGCCATGACAACCAGGACATACAAAAAACTTACATTTGTATTTGATAGCTGCATGGATGAGCCTCACATTTAGGTGCCTCAAAAGGTCATATTGGGCATAAAACAACCTAAAAAAGGGCATGAATCCCTAATTAACCATCATACCATGAACCTAGTCTAGTCTATGAATGCACTTATCTAGATGGCCATAGAAATCAAGTGCAAAAATATCATCAATGATGGTAGGGTAAATAAATGGAATAAACTCTATAAGGATGTTGAAAATGAAGCATGGGCCATGAAATTAAAGATATAGTTGCTATGTGAGTGCATAGAGATATCTAAACCATCCCTTTTGGTTGACATGGATAGTTTGAACCTCTTTGAGGTTGATAAAATATGCAAGCTAGTGGAGCAGATGCTCCCAAGGATGAAACTAGAGCTAGCACAAGAAGAAGAAGATCCCTACACAATGATACAAATGGATCTTGGTGCTAATCTCAAGGAGGTAGAGGACCTATTTGATAAGATTTAGGAGGGTGAAAATTTAGCTAACTCCATCTTCTTGAGCTTTTTCAACTAAGTATTAGTTAGAGATGCATGCCTCAAGAAGGTAAAGGAGGAAAATGAGAAGCTGATGATATAAGTGTATTATATGAGAAAGTTGGAGTACATGTAGATAATGGGGAAGGTCTATGCACTAATAACCTAGATAAAGGACCAAGAACATAACATAGAAGTAATATTTTATGCCTTGAAGACTAAGGCCTATAATCAAGGAGCAATCCTAGGTGGTGGAGTAACTAAGGCTAAGGCAAATCTCTAAGCCTTCAAGAAGGAACTAGATAAGAATGATGTGCTTATGCTGAGCACAAACTCCACTAAAATAGACAATGTCATTGAGGAAATAAATCTCTCTATCAAAGGATTTGAGGAATTCATTATTGATCTTAAGGAGAGTGCACTCAAGTTTTGCATGTCAAAAACATTGATAGCCTAGTCTAAGGGCAGACTATTAATCTTCTATAGGGTAATGTTGGGCCCCTTTTTCAATAAGTATGGGATTTTCATTAGAACAAAAAATACTTTGATGTGAGGTGATCATTTTTAATGATTATTATTTTGGCATCTTGGCACCAATTGGAAGAATCCATGCTTACCTTGTGTTAGCTATTAGACAACTAACCATTTCTAGGATTTTTAAGGCATATTTTAGGTTGGATGAGATGTGGAGACCATAGAGTTAAGGGTGAAAGGTGATGGATCTAGTGAAAATTATTAATTTAGTTCTAGCTCAACACCCAGTATGTATATCTCCACTTGAGTAAGACATGTTACTGTAGGCTATAAAAAGAGCTCAAACTAGTGAGCATGAGGATGCAAATTGAATGAAATAAAGATCTATAAAATTGATTCTGTATGTTTTGACCATCACTACAACTTAAGATTAGTTTGGATGCCATGAAGGATTAATTTGTATATGCCCAATCTTACCTATGAGCCTTTAGGTAGTTAAGTATTTTTAATGAATTATATTATCTATTTCTATATATTATGAACTCTATTACTTTGAACTTTCATTAATGAGGATGAATATTGCATCAAATTATGCTTGAACTACCTTATGCATATTTGATATTACCATTTAAATTCACAATGATTATAATATTTTAACTTCCTTCTAGTTATGTTGATTAATGTATTTACAAGCTTCAAGTTTACATCATTAATGGATTCCTTACATTAAATGATGACATCAATATATTTTAGATATAGACTAAGTGTAGATTCTATGCCAAGCATTAGTATCCTTGTTAGAAGTACTAATATAAGCATGAACACTTAAAATGAGATCATTCCCTTAACCCTTCAAGGTAATTATATGATGTTAAGCTTAGTGAAATGAAGGATTACACCCTTAATATTATAGAACCACCCTGAAATAGGCTTGCACATATAGACCATCAGGCTTAGCCCAGAAAAGACTTATGCCAGTGAATAAACCAAAAGTGTTCTTCCAAATGATTAAGTCCCATAATTTATGCCTTAAACCATGGCATAACTAACCCAATTTATTCCCTAGTTCTTTATCTATTGCACTTCCAGTGAGTACATAAAGCCTATACCTTATGTGAATTGATACTAGCACAGTCGAGTGTTAAATGTTAAGTGATATGGGAATATACCATGCTTTTGCCTAATTGTAATAATTCTAGAACGAATTAAGAAAACCTTTCACCCATTGACAAGGACTTTTATACAACAACAATTGACCTTTTTTGCAACATGCCAACCAATTCAACACCAACATATATTATCAGTTGTACAATTCCTATACCCATACCACTATTGATTTCTAGGTGATTGATAAAATGTGCAAGAACATGGAAAGAGGCACATAGTGGGCCACCTAAAAAATCATATGGTATGATAAATAAGGAAATAAAGGCTATGGATAAAATAACATAGGCTTTAGAATGCAATGAGATGTTAGAGGGAGAGATGGAGAATAAGGTGGTGGAAGGTTCTCACCATGCTCATGTTATAAGTGTGGTTCGATAGAGAATTATCATCATGAATACCCTACACATCTTATATATGGGTATTTTTAAGGTTCCCATAAGGTCAAATAATTCCCTAACTTGTATAAAAATTTAACCCAAAGTAGGCTTGACATAGATAAGGGTGAAAGATTGATCAAGCGTGAGTTGAAAATGGAAAAATAAACATTGAAGGTGTAACCAACCTACACAAAAATAGTCAAGGTGTAGGTGACTACTTGTAGTGAATTCACCACTCAACCACCTTTTATGCCAATATTTTAGTTACACCTAAAATATGGGGATAAGGGTTGAACTAAGTGCATAACAGGGCCTAAACCCAAAGTTACACCTTACCCAGACCTAGTATGCTAAAAATATATATTACAATAGGCCATGAGTGTAATCTAAAACTTGTAAGGGGAGATATAATTAGCATGAGGCCTTGAATCATAGGCTATTTCCTCTTGAAAGAATTAGGATAGCTAGGAAGTTGTGATATAAGAATTAATTAAGATCCTGCACCTCCTTAAAATAGAGGGAATGTTTCCCTTATTAAAGAACTTACTCTTAGAGAATGTGGGTCAAAATCAAGTTGAGGTTGTTTCACCATACATAGAGAGGGCATGAGAATATTATAATACACAAAATGATAAATATGACTAATAAATCCTCATGGATGCCACTATTTATGGATGGTCTATTTATGAGGTCCTTATAGATACCAGCATTGAGGTCAACATCTTGACCAAGAATGCTAGGATAAAATGGGTAGTCCAACATTGAGGCCTTCCCCTCATGTACTCTTCATGGCCAATAAGACCCAATCATATCCAATTGGAATTCTAAAGAAATTAGTTATAGATATCATAGGTACTAAATTCTGAGCTACCTTTGAAGTAATCAAATTAGTAGAGAAGGATAATTACTTGGCATTTATAAGAAGGCCATGGTGTTATGAAAACAATATAGATATGTGTTTCAAAAGGGATTAAATGAAATTTGAGATTGGAAAAGAGAGGGTAGTTATAACCCTCTAAAATTATCAAGGACCTTCTTATGTCAAGAACATGGACATCAAAGATGAGATCAACCACATCTATAACATCATGGCACAAGGTGCCAATACTCTAGAACCCAATGAACAAGGAGTCCTCTCTTAGGAATAAGGAAAATAAACCTCATATATCACTAATTTTTCTTATAACTTATGGGTTGAGGAAGCATATGAGACCACTAGTCTAATGTGCCACTTGGTACACACAAAGGTTCCAAAACCAATAAAAATAGGTTAGGTCTCGATTGATCACACTTCTAAAAGATGGGTCCTTTATGCTAAGAAGATGGGAAATAAAGTGCTTCACCTTAGTAAGGGAAAAATTAAAACACTTAAAATATATTAAGGGAGTAATCTATAAAAATATTATGTCTAAGACCTCAAATCATGCATCCTATAAGATATGGATACAATGGGCACACTAGTATATACATTTAATATCATTATCACTCACTGGTGGGTAGCATAAAGGCCTATCTTGCCAACATGGAAAGATAGAAGGAAACCATTTTCAATAGATTTAGAAAGATCAATGAGGACCTAGACATCTCAACCTACTCTAGCGAATCTGACCCAATAGTGCATGTGCATCTTTGCAAAGAAACATGGAATGTCTAAGGAAAAAATGCCCCAAGGAATCTATGGGTGCACACCATCTATAGGACCTTAAATACTTAGGTATAGTAATGGTAAATTTTAAATGAGATTAACTATAAGATATCCAATTAGGATGGCCTTAAGGAGTGGTTTTTTCACACCTTATACTTTTCTTCACAAAACCTTAAATTGATTGATCCACTATAGGTAGTTCAAAGGTCAGTGTTTAAGGACACCACAATATTTTAAGAGAACCTAAAATCAATGTTTGATGAAAAGGGGTTAGTGCTCCCAACCTTATTAAAAGAGAAAAGTCTTGATAGTGACTCTAGTGATGGAGAAGATGAAACATGAAAAGCATGCAATTAGAATAATTTGATAGAAAAAATAAAGTTAGTGCACCAAATTGAGGATAACACCCTAGAAGAAGACCCTACCCATATTTAGATAGAAACAATTAAGGGTAGTAAATAGGTCAAGTATTCTAACTAGGAGAAGAATAAACCCTACTATACACCATTAAAACTACAAAGGTAGATATCAACTCAGAAGGGGACTCAAAGATTGTTGCTCTAGGCACCTACTAGTCTGACATAGAGTTTGAATGTATTATTGATTTCTTGAAGGAGTTACAAGACTTGTTCCCTCAAAACTACATAGATATAAAAGACACACACCCATCCCTTGATAAGATCAGCATCAAACTAGTTTATGGTGTAAGACCCTTCAAGAACCAACCTTATAGGATGAACCCCAATCTTCGCACTAAGGTTAAAATCAAGATTGATGGTATGATAGACATAGGAATCATCTACCCTATGTAATAATATAAATGGGTTATCCCCATGGTTATTAGGATCAAGAAGGATGGGCACATCTAAATTTGTGTTGACTATAGATTATTGAACACCACCTATGTAACTAAACCCTTTTCAACTCCATTCATCTATAAAGCTTTGTATGATGTCATAAGTTATGAGATATACACCTTTATTGATGGGTTTTCAAGATACCATCAAGTCTAGACTAAGGAGGAGAAAAAACCTAAAACTACCTTTGCAATAGAATTGGGTTATTTTTTTTACAATGTAATGCCCTTTGGGTTGAATAATGTGCCAATCATGTTCACCTGAGTGGTCAATACTTTCAAAGACTTCATTCACCAATTATTCTAAGTATAATTAGATTATTGGACTATGTATGGGTTAGTGAAGGATCACTATGATAAATTATACCTTATGTTTGAAAGGTGCAAGTAGTTATAGATTTATTTGAACCAAAAGAAGTGTGTTTTCACAATGCCATTTGGTACTTTACTCAGGCACATCATTTTCAAGGATGGTTTGCTCATTGATCCAAAAAATATTTCCATCATTCTTCAGCTCTAAACCCCATCAATGTAGAAAGACATTCATGTCTTTTTTTAGACATTGTGAGTATTATAAGAGGTTCATAAGAAACTATGATAATATTGTGGTACTACTAGAATATATCTTATAAAAGGATGGCCTATTCTATTCAAGAAAGTGTAAGAAGATGAATTTGAGACCCTAAAGCTCAAACTAGCAAGCATAGTGATATTACAATTTCCCAATAGGATGATTGCATTCCATATCCATGTTAATGAGTTTAGTACTATGATTGATGCCATTATGACATAGCCAAGTGAAGGAAAAATAGATCATCCCATTTCTTTTCTAAGTAGGAAACTAACAAAGGTAAAGCATAACTACACCACATTTGAGCATGAGGTGATTGCCATGGTCTATGCCCTAAAAAATTTAAAATATTACTTATTAGCTACCCACTTTACTTTTTTCATTGATCATGAGGCACTCAAGTAATTGGTTAATAACCCCATTATCCATTGGCACATTTTTTAATGGATTGTTTCATTTCAAGAATTCTTTTTTTGTATTGTAGTAAAACATAGAAAAAAACTTGGGCCTAGACCATCTATCCCCATCAAATCTGGTGATGCAATATTGTCTATTAAGGATGATATGCCTGACATGTAAATTTATAGGGTCTATATCATCCCAAAATACTTGGTGGATATCACCACATTTATAACATCTAGATCTATACCCTAGACCATGATGACTAAGGAAAAGAAGTAGCTCATAGTTCATGCCACCCCTTTTCAACTCATTGGCATGGAACTATAGAAATTGAGCCATGATGAAGTCATGTGCTAATGTATCTTAGAGAATAAATGGGACTTAGTCTTGAAAGAGGTGTATGATGGGATTATTGGAGGCCATTACGTTGGAGATGTTATGACATGCAAGGTACTACAATTTGGCCTATGGTGTCCAACCCTATTCTAAGATGTAAAAGAATATACCAAAGCATGTGACATCTACTAGTGTATAGTAAATATAAACCATTGGTATGATATGCCTCTCATCCCCATCCTTATCAAGGTGTCATTTATAAAATGGTCCATTAACTTTATTGGGCCTATTACTCTTGATGTAAGGTACATAAGTGCATGATACATTCTAGTTGGACACAATTTACTTTACCAAGTGAGTTGAGGTAGCACTAACTAAATATTGTACAACCACCATAGCTACAAGATTTATCTAGGAAAATATCATGTCTTTATGGATGCCTACTTAGATTTACTAATTACTATGGCATGTACTTCATCAACAAAACCATTCAAATCCTACTAACTAAATATATGGTAGTGCACCATAATATGACATCTTATCACCCCCAAGTGAATGGAAATATTGAGGAATTCAATAAGATATTAGGAACATGCCTCACAAAGATATGTGATGTTGGTCATAAATATTGGTATGATCATGTGTCAATAGTATTGTGGGACTATCACACTATGTACAAGCACCTGAAAAAGGCTATAACATTTTAACTAGTTTTTTGGTACAAAGGTCATTTTACCTATATAATTTCTAGTGCCTTGATTATGCATCATGTGTATTGGTCAATTGGATGACCAAGAATCTTTGAGAACATGCATGGAAGTCTTGGAGCACTTGGATGAGATACATACCCAAGAAAGATGGATCCAATAAATAGAAAAGGTGAACTAGAAGCTATGTAATGATAAGCACATCAAGTGTAAAGTATTTATCGAAAGTGCACTATTTTTTCTATATGACTCACAATACCTTAAGCACCCATAAAAATTATAGATTAGATGGATGGGACCTTATATAATCCATAATATATTATAGAGTATCGCATGTAAGTTACACATGTTGAAATATGAAATACTCCTTGCAAATTTCAATGGCAATATATTGAATCCCTATAGTCACTAAGTTGGCACTTATGCCATCAAATACTGACTTCTCAATCACAAATTAATTACTTTGTGTTGACCATAATAAAATTTGGCACATGTTAAATCTTTCCTTATGATTTTTTTTTTTTTTTTTTTAGTTTAATAATATTGGTCCTTTGAAGCCCATAAGAGAACTCTTTTAGAACTTACATGCATAAATCTAGTTAGGTGAGTTGAGCATAAATGCCCTCTATGTACTTGAGGCCAGACACCTAAGTTTATGGGCATGTAAAGTTTCTTAGGTTTAAAAAGTTGAGTATAAGTTGATAAAATGAGGCACACAATATATTCATTCACAAAGAATCAAAATCAAAGAATGAAGCACTAGAGGACCAATGTAAGTATTTTTATGGAGTAGGGAAGGTTGAACTAAGAGACATGAAAGTGTAGATAAATAAACTAAGAAAGAGAGGTACACTTGTAAGGAAGTACAACACAAATAAGAGATGGAACTAAAGAGGTTAAATAATTCACATGTGAAGTGTTGTGTCTAGGTTGCCATAAGAAGGGTAAAATTCATGTCAAGGTGAATAAAGCATAATATAAATATCATCAAGATAGCTAGTGCCCACCTAACGATCGATGGTAAGTGACCATTTGAATCACCTATCACTTAATTAAATAAACTATTAGATAAATTAATTATATGATGATAAAAGTATAAAGATCCACAATAAATGAGGATTTGGTGGTATATTTTAGCATATTTTATGGGTTTATAACATTTCAAGAAATCCATACACTACCAAGACATTAATCACCAATCACTAATGAGGTATCTAAAAATATATTATAAAGGGGTGAATGATAAACTTTGAAAGGTTAAAAACCTTGTGAGAATTCAAACCAAAATATAGATCCAAATATAGCCAAAGCCACTCAAACCAAAAAATACTACCACACTAAAAACCATAGCATCCATAGCCCCTAAAGTAAGAATAGGTGAACCGTGAAAATATTGTATTTTGTTTGGAATTAAATAGGAGGTGAGTGGAGAAAGATTGAAAGAGAAATATGGTAGTAAGATATATATACATAATGTTGAGTCCACCATTAATAGTTCATGAAGCTTAAGAGTTGAAGACATGGTCATAATTCTCATGATTTTGAAGAAGTGTGAAGCACCATTAAGGGCTTCAAAAAGATCAACCAACCATGTTTCAATACTATCTAGTTCATAATGGGTAAGAAAAGGCTAAGTACAATTTTGTCATAGGCATAAAAGGATGCCAAGACATCATAAATGGTGAAAGAAGTAGCCACCATGAAATGGGAGGCATAGCTAGTAGAAGGCATTAATGTTAAGATGATAAACCTATAAGCAAGCACAAAGCTTGAGTATAGAGAGATGTAGTTACCCCTAGAGGTCATGGTGGGGGATATTTGGGTATCCTTTACACATGTGCAAATTAAAGGATTATAAACATTAGATGGGGAGCAATGTGTAGGAATCAACCAAAACTGGATGGTTGACATAAGGAAGAATACTAAGGTCAACATCATACTTATTTATGTCTCCATCTGAGATAAATTTAAAATAATAGGTGCAATAAAACTATTCAAGATGCCAATCTTTGGCAAGCCAAAATAATTGGTACAATTCCTCCTTTCTCATGTACATGGTGACCATTTCTATTTCATAGGATGGAACATGAGTATCTAGGCATGCCTCATTAGTAAGATCATTAGGTTGCCAGGCATAGGGGTGGAATTACATCAAATAATGGAGGATGAAGTAGAAGTTGAGAGGGTCATGAAGCTCCTAGGCTACTACCAAGAATATCCAAGACCCTCACATGAGGGTAGTGGTATTCCTAGTTAACTCTAAGCTATGACTTGGTGGTTTATGGTCTAACATTATCAATAATTACTTATGCATTTATCACTACATGGTGTAATGGGTGAAATTCAACATCTCCAAATTTATTACTGAGGAGATTGTTAAGAACATGTAGGAGTGACATAAAGCAAGTGAGATATTTAGAGGGGATATATATTGATATTGATAATGATGGAGGAGATAGGTATGTCGAATGGTGATGATGACAACCTATGGGTGTTCCCACCCTATCATGATTCCCTTGTATTGAAGTATCAAAACGTCATTTTCCCACCTAGCTTCTCATAAAAGTATAAGATAAGAATGCAAAGGTGGTGAGATAGGTACATCAAAGCCTTTAGGATTGAATGGTGTATCTCTTAATATTTCCCCCAACATTTGGTGGGAATGATGACCTTTGACATAATATAACATTTATGTGTAGTGTACCTTGCACTCATAGATGGGAACCTATCTAGTTGGCTCAAATTTCTTTACACATTTTTTGCCAAGTATTTCATGATAACACTAATAAGGATTCCCAATGCATAATAGTTAGAGATCCTAGTGAAGACCATGGATCGAATAGGATAAAATTAAGGTCCTAATATATGAACCCTAGATCTAAGGCCACTAAATATGAATAAGATGACTTTAAAAAGATGGACCTCCATCCCCTTTAGAGAGAAATAATAAATGGGTGCATCTTTAACTTATACTATAAAATTAAGCCACACAAGAAGGGTGGAAATCTAGGAAAATATGATGATCACCCCCTCCTATCAATGATGAAGGAAAGGTTGTGTTGAATATTCAGGAGGAGATCCTTTAGAAGAAGTGGGGAGAGAAAATTGAAGATATCATGTAGCACATTAAGTTGAAGATTGCCTCAAAAGAATAAATTACACACCTAGCTCCTAAGAAGTATGTAAGCTTCGTGTCAAAAAGTTCTTCCTCCAAAAATAAGCACAAGAAAAATAAGAGTAAGGGACTAATTTTATTCCCTAATATAACTCTAGAACATATGGATAAATAGGTGATCCTCATGCCTGGAATGGAGGAGGACACCAAAAAAGAAAGAGTAGGGACATACATCATGTAAATAAAAGAGGAAGAAGAGACAAGAACCAAGGATGTATAGGAATCCCTTCAAATAAACACAACCTTCATGCTTGAAGAATCATAGGAGATGGAATGATCCTTATCTAGTAAATAAACCCCCACATCACCTCCATAAATAGAAGAGGAGAAGAGAAGGGTTTGGAAGAAAATGGGCTTGAGCAAGGAGGACATTGAGAAGGTGTTAGTGCTTGAAAAAAAGCATAGACTTTCCAAAGAAAAAGAAGTGTCCAAGGTAGAGAAAAAGGCCAAGAAGGTTATTTTAAGTGTAAGACCAACTATTGAAGTATTTAATAAAGTGCCAAGCACCCCAACTAAGAAATTAGAATAATCTACATAAGAGGCATGCTTGATTAGTGAAGGGGTGATTCAAGAAAATGAAGGTGATATTGGTGCCTTAGGATAGCAAAAAGAGACATTAGAGGAACCCTAGTAGTAATAAGGTAGTGTTGGCTTCAAATGAATTTCCCTAGATGTGAGTATTGAGAAAATTTAGGAGAAAGAAGAGGATGAATGGGAAAAGTTTAAAGAAGAAACTCCTAAGGATCAAGTAGGTGAATCCTCTGAGGAAAGTGCTAAAGAGAGCTTTGGTTCTAGTGAAGAGGAGAAAGAACAAACAAAGATGTCGATCATCGATAAAGAAGATGCAAAGTTGAGCATAGTGAAAAAGGAAAAAAAAGGGATGGGGGGATGAAAACCTTAACATGTATGACATCATGCCCTCCAAGCCACCACAAATAGGATACAAAAATAACTCATGTTTGTGTTTAATAATTACATGTATGATCCTCATTTTGAGGTGACTAGAGTGGCCACTTTAATCTTGGAAAATCCTAAGTAGGGTTAGGAATCCCTCTTTATAAACCCTAACATCATGAATCTAATCTAGACTATGAATACACTAATTAGAATGTCCATTGAAGTTATGTGATATAATATCATCAATGATGGTAGGGAAAGAAAATAGAAGAAGCTCCATAAAATGCCAAATATGAATCTCATGCCACCAAATTCAAGATATAAAACCTCTATGAGCTTATAGAGATATATGAAATATCCCTTTTGGTTTGAATCAATACTTAAAACCTCTCTGAGATTGATAAAATCTATGTGCTAATGGAGTAGTTATTCCCAAGGTTTAAACCCAAGTCAGTGTAAGAAGAAGAAGATCCTTACATCATGCTACAAGAGGAGCTTATTGGTAAGATCAAAGAGGTATAATACCTCTTATAAAAACTAAAAGAGGGCATAGATGTATTTTATTCCATCTTCTTGAGCTTCTCCAACCAAACATCAGTCATAGCCACATGCCTAAAGTAGGCAAAGGAGGATAAGGAGAAGTTGATGGCATAGGTGTACTCAATGAGTAGGTTAAAGTGGGCACAGATCATGAGGAGTGCCAAAATTCTCAAAAAATTGATAAAGGAGCAAGATAAAAACTTTTAAACACTCTTACACATTTTATAGACTAAGGCCTATGAGCAAAGAGTAATCCTAAACAAGACAGTGGAAAAGGCAAAGGCAAAAGTAGAGGCCTTTTGGAAAGATCTAAAGAAGACTGATGTGCTTGCACTTAGTGTTGCATCCATTGAAATAAATAGTGTTTCTAAATAAATAAAGATCATCATTAATGGATTTGAAGACTTCAACATCAATATTAATGAGAGAATGATCTAG
Organism: Torreya grandis; assembly: GCA_037957365.1. Classification (NCBI taxonomy): domain Eukaryota; kingdom Viridiplantae; phylum Streptophyta; class Pinopsida; order Cupressales; family Taxaceae; genus Torreya; species Torreya grandis. The sequence continues at coordinate 2,210,904 of JARHVA010002837.1, read as the reverse complement.
TTTTTCACTCCAAAGACCTTAATATCCTAGTCTAAGGATAGACTATAATTTTTATGTGGGGTAATATTGGGCCCCTTATTTTGGTAAGTATATGGTTCATGCCAGCTCAACATCCACATTAGTTTTAGGTAATAAAATTACTCAATGATAATATTTTGTCATTTTGGCATAAGTTTGAGGTTGTATCACATACTATTATCACTTGGATTTTCACCCCTTGAGGATATGCCTAGCTCTCCTCATCCAAGTGGCATAATGGAAACATCTCTCTTTCTATGGGTGATAATTTTGTTGAAATGAATCTCTATAAGGGATAGTAAACTTGATGCACTCTTTGAATCACTTTCTTCTCTAAAATTTAATGCACCAATACTGTGTTTCCTCTTATTGATTTAAATTTTACCACTTAGAGTGAAACAAGACTTATTTCACACAAAACTCACAATTCAAGTTGCGTTGTTACATCAATGTTTCATAAGTTAGGTCAAAAAGGTATTTTGATGATTAAGAGGGTAATTAAGGATTCCTTTATGGGATAAAACCATGAACCACTTTTAAGACACCTATACACTTAGAAAATAACACTAACAAATACCTATAACAATTGCTCTTTTGCATATTTGGTGATTAATCAAGGATAACATGGTATAAAAGATAATATTCTATTAGACAAGACCAATAATATTACAATAACAATTAATTGAAAAACATAAAAGTAATAAAAATTACTTTTAATTTATTCAAGAGTCATTCAATTATAAAATTGGCTAGGGTTTCACCATTAACTAATAGATGCTACTAAAAAGAGCCAAAACATTTAATATTTATAGCCTTTGAGAGAAAATCAAGGCAAGGGAAGTAAAAAAGTCACTTGTAAACTTGTTAATCTAATAAAATTGGTTATAAATTTCATGATAAATAGGTATATAATGAGCCATGCAAGGTTAGGAGGTCCAAGTGTCCATACAAGTCATGAAACCTATGAAAAGTGTCCCAAAATTCCTTATTCTAGCTTAGAAAACTACCCTCATCATTTAGACCTATTTGAACATCCCATAAATAAATAGGGATATGTCTAATGATTATAATGATAGGTAAGTACTTTATACCTCTCCATGCATTGGTGGTAGTCTTACTCATTTGAAAACTCCTAGAAGGAAGCAATCACTATCTATAATCTAAAAAACTCCTTGTTTCAGTCACCCCTCACACTTGGCCTAAAAAATGCCTAGGTTTCTATGAAAATACATGGGAGGTATTTATTGAAACTTTTAAAGAATATCCATGGCCTTAGACTACTCAGGTACATCTTAAAAAGGCTCATGCTTGGATTTTTCACCCTTCTCACCCTTGTGTCTACTATGCTAGTTTTGACTAGCTAAAAGGAAGGCAATTTTTTGAATAATTGGAAGTATTTTCATAGCAATAAATGACCATGAGGGGGTATAAAAATTCCAAAAACTACCTCCAAAATTTATTTCACATTCTAAAACCTCCTAGAACCTAAAAACACAAAAAATGGCCAAAAACACCCTATTTTTAATGTTGTCCATATAATATTGTATAGCTCATCATGATTTTAGATATATTGATGTAGTCCTTTGCATGATACAATATCTTTCATTTCCAAACTATGCCATTTGGATAGATCTCCAAGCTCATTTTCTCCATCGGGTTCTCATTGAGGGTTTAGTAAGGTTTTAAGTAGTTTTTGGTCTTAAGCTTTATTCATAAAGCTTGGATTTTTAAATTGCCAAAAAAATACACAAACTTTATTCCAAGGGACCCTAATAAACTCTCATAATCCCTTTTTTTCCCATGCAAAACTTTATAAAATATATGAGCATTTGAATACACCTCATTGAGCCTATTCTTACTTTTCCTACATGCTTGTACTTTATTTGAGCTATAATTGGCTTTCCTTTGGGTTTATATACATACTATGAGTTCCATAATGTTTATATACATCTACCTAATGTGCCTCAATAATTTGGATAGTCCATCAAGGGTATAAATGAATATGGGCTACCATTTGGCACTAGTCCTCTTCAAAGCTTAGTAGGTCTAATAAGCACCCTATTAGATTTTGATGCTATGACTGATATCTCATAGGTAGGTTGGATTCTTATGCACATTCACATTTAATTTGAGCTTATGAATACATATCCCTCCAAGCACCTTTATTCATCCTATTTCCTCATTTTCCAACTAGACCTAGTGGAGGTTTGCCATGTTGGAATGTGTGTATGAGCAATTTGGTCACCTTGAGGGGTCAAGATAGTGATGGGGTTGCAAGGGAACATTAAAATCCCTCTTTTCTTAATTTTAACTATATGACCTAATCTCAATATCTTAGTCAACCTAAATATGAATATTTGTTCATTTTTTTCTTCTTAGGTGGCAAAAGGTCATTTGTATCTTTAGACTTGGAGACTTTAAAGAAGTATCTTAGTGTTTTTTAGGCATATTTGATGCCTTCAAAACCCCATCTACCTCTAATATTTGACCTCCATCTTTGGCATGGGTATATTATCTTGTAATTGATATAATATACACCTCATTATATGTCTTAACACCCTATACTACCATGTTTTAGGATGCTTACAAAAAGCCCTTTGATCTCTGTTTCAACATTTTAGGGAAAACTTCCCTAAACCCAGTCTCTTGTCCCCCAACATGTTTCCATACCTTCACATTTTCTTTTGACACTTTTCATGAGCTATCAAAGCTTCTTCATCATATCAAGGTCTTCAAAAAGGTGTTAAGTTGTCTCTATCTCCTCAAGTAGGCTTTTGGTATCCTACTCAACCACCATATGTGGATGTCTTGATGCACCACAATGAGCTAGAATTAAACATGGATTTCCCTATGCACATATACCTTATATTCTTCCTTCCAACACCATAACATACTTTTATTATCTCTAAGGAGTTTTAAACACATTTCAATATTTTCACCCCCAAGGGTGATGTCAACAGTGGTTGTAAGTGGATGTTTTGACTATGTCTAGACAATGAGGGTATGAAATGTGGCAAAACATGACGGAAAATGGATTAAAAACAACTAAAAATTCATTTAAAACCTTTAAAACATGGATTAAATTCTTGGATTCCTTGAAACATACTTCAAAACACCATTCTCAACCTAAAGATCATTTATATGCACAAAGAATAAAGCAATCAAGGGCATCACATGACAGTTTACCATGGTGAATTGAGCATGTGATAACATTTAAACTTTTCCACAATAATATAAATTAACTATAGTCAATTATTTATGCTATAAATAATTTATATACCATGAATACAACTCTTGGAACAAGGTGAGCAAGCCCATACACATGACTGGAAGTGAAGCTAGGTATGAAGTTGACAATGGATGAAGATAAGCTAGCAAGATACTCAAATGATAATATGGTGAAACCAAAACATGTAAGGAGCTGGTAAAATTACCTAATAACTTATGCAACACCATTTTATATCTATATGATACCCCTATAGGAAAACACACTCAGCAAACAAGAAGCACTTTAGTTAAAACTACACATGGTGACAACCTCTTGCAACATGGAATGATTTTCTCATCCAAACACTATGATACATGAAAATAATAATGGAGAACATATAACAATTAATCCAACATCCTATGGAGCCCACATCACAAACTAGTTCATACATATTTGACTAGTATAGAGATAAACCTATAGGGTACATGAAACAACTACCAAAAAAATATAGTCCACTTTATGATGATGGTTAATGAATCACAGGCCACCATTATTCAAAATATTTATATGTAAATTATTTTATATAAGTTTACTATAACCTCCCAAAATTTTTTGACTTGAAACATCTCCAGTTGTCTGTACTGAGCAAAAACATGTAAGTCACTTAATTGTGTTTAGGAAACTAAGAAAGGTGCAAAAAAAATTTGGCATAAAATTGTCCTTTATAGATTTTATTTTTACATGAGTTTTATTTATATTAGGAGACCCTCCATGATATTATCCACATGTCACACTTCCCCATAATTTGTAAAAGTGTCATTTTATCCCTTTTTCAAATAATTTCTACAATTTTAGTTAGAGAACCTACAACATTCTGATGTGACTAACATTATTGAAACTTATCCTAACCTATTAGATGGTTTTAATTAAAATATAACACCTAATAACCTTGTAAACCATTCCACTTTCATTGATGACCCTTAAAAGCACATAAAATCACCCCAAAATGACAAATTGACTAATGTAACTAAGAACAAGGCTAGGATGACCTTAAATAACATCAGATAACATGTAATACATCTCATGAAAATAGATTATACACACATAAAACATATATAAGTTAATTTTTTTATGTAGGAGTGCCCCAATTTGACCAAAAAGTCAAATTTGGTCAACACATACCTTACACTAACTGGTAGGCAATTAACTAGTTACCAGATCTTCAAGGCATCTTCTAGTATTGATGATACATGGTGATTTTATCACAAATTTCTCAAGGTGATGTAACTAATATAATAAAAAAATTCACCCTAGGACACTCTATTCAAGCTTCTACAATTTGATGCAACATTGAATCATCTCTCAAGTTGTGGGGACTTGAAGGAGAGATGAATCTCTAGATTATAAGGTCTAGCTCCCTAGATTATTCTTTGAATGTCTATTACCTAATATAATGTGTGTTTATTAAAAGAGTTATAAGCTTGCATAAAATAGAAACTACACTAAAGAGGTGATCCACCAAGACATATCCCATAGAGTATCAGACTTTTATTAATCAATAATGCTTTCCAAGACCAATTCTATGCATTGAAAAAACTTAACATAGTGTTTCAATGTGAAGGTAGCATACTTAGGAAAATAAAAAAGATACTTGATCTAGGGGTAGATTTCACACCATAGAGACAATTTCATACTTGAAGATCATAGTACATTCAACACACTTCACATGCCCTATTAAAATTAGAACTCTTGTTTAAACATGAAGGATAAAGGGAGTAAGGATGATACTATCACTTAGATCCACTATAAATCACTCACACACTTATAAAAAATGTTCAAAAATTAGAATTAGATGTGTATTCAATGTTCAAAGACAAATTTTAATGTCATATTAGTAGGGCTTCACCATACCAACTATTGTCTCTCTTTATCAATAGCCAAAATGGCTCACATTTATAAAACTTGGAAGAAGAGAGAAGGGAGAAGTTAAAGAGGCATAAGAACAAGTGTCCATAGGTGAGAATCAATTAAAATACATGCAGATGCAGTCGAAAATGAGTCATGAAATTGACTTACACATCATCTCATCCCAAATTAGCCTCTTCTCCAAGTGTGGTGTAGCGAATCTTCTCAATCATTCTCTCTTGGAAACTACCTTCCTCATGGGCTTTTATTGAGCATTCCAAAGCAAGTGATGGAAAAATTTCTCATGTGTGATGGGGAGAGGGAGTTAAAAAGAAGCCTTCACCTAAATTGATATTTTTCTTGATCATGACATTATCTTACACAAGCTCAATCATCACCTATCATCAAGATCACTCTCCAATAGGCATTCCTTGAAACTTGGCACTAAAATCTTTGCAACCCTCCTAACTAATCCATACCATGGGTCTTATGACACATATTAATACATCTCATATGCTTGGCTTCATCAAAAACATCTTTAAAAGCTTTCAAATTAAGTTTTCACTATGTTCACTATTTCATTTTAGATGCCACTTTAGATTGGCTAAAGTGAGAGGCTTATCAAGGACACTTATGATACTTTTCATGCCCTAAAAATTTCATTAGGAGTTGGTTCAAGTCCCAATCTACCCTCCCAAGTGATTGGTATCCATTGATCATTTTCAAGACCTGAAAAAAATAATAAAATGCCAATAAAACATATTTATTGCATCACCTATATGGATTATATTTAATATAATTCCATATATTTTATCCTAATGCAGTTTTAGATAACTTATCTTCATCACTAATTGTCAAATTCATCCATTAGATGCACTTTTGGCCTCATTTCCTCCATCAGGTCCTAAAATAGGGTTGGCAAGGGTTTTGAAGTGACTAGCCCTCTTAACATTTGTTCATATCCATGGCACATTGGAAATATGATAAAATTACACTTTTGGATTCTAAATGACCCCCTTATACTTCCTTGAATTGTTTAAGGTCCCATGCAAAATTTCATGAAAGATGTGAGCATCCCAAGATGACCATTCAAGCCATTTTCAAGCATTTTATGAGGTCTAGGAGCTTCTTAATCCAAAGGATGGTTTATTGGATACTTTATATGTATATTATGGTTATAAAACCTCTAAAAATTCCCCAAAATCATTCTCCAATCCTTATAATAACTCTCTAAGGGCTTATAATGAATCTGGACCCTGTTTTAGAAACATGTTTAAGCCTTGCCATCTAGGCATGCCTACACATTTGAACAAAATGAACATTATGGACACATATAATTTACTAATATATCTTTAAAACATCATTTTAACTTACATATAGGTGATCCAAAACACTACAAGTCTTGGTAAAGGATAGAACGTGAAGTGACCTTGCATTTGACATTGGATTTACATGTTTCATCACTAAGTTTGCCTACAGACCTTTTTGTCTAGAAAATTTTGCTTGCATACCAACCTTATATAATTATTTATCACATTTATCCATGTTTCCCCTAGATAATTAAATATTATTTAATGGTCCAATTGGTCTTTGGTTCACCATTTCTCACATTTCCCCAAAATTGCCATTCTTGTGCATGAAGGAAACACCTTACCTCTGAGACAAAATAAAGAGTATTATCATTATTATTTTGTGAAAATTGGATATTTTTGAGGTTTCATGAGGTAATAATTACCAAATTATTTTTTCTAGTTCCATGTTTATGGGGTCTAACCATCTCAAGTTTCCCAAAAAAAAAGGGGTAAAAAAACCCTATTTTCTTGCATTCTTGCTCAAATCTCCCCCTGCATGATCCTTAAAAATTAGTGATTCTAAGTTACTTATACATGTTCAAAACCCTCATTTAATTCTTATTTAACTTATTTATCCACCCAAAACATTTCTTCTTAGTGAAATCTCTATACTCCACCTTGAACCAAGGGTTTCCCTAACCTGCCTGTATAGACTAAGTCTATTTTGTCAAGAGAGAAAGGGCCTTAGGTGTCTTAAGGGTGTTTATGGCATGAAATTTAATTAATTTTATGATTATTTATTCATGTTACATTTTTTTAATCCTCCTTTCCTTCCTAGGATGTCAAACTTATACCTTACCCTTCTCCAAACTAGGACCCTGCCTATAGGTAATAGTGAGTAGGGGTATTTTCTATAGATGCATCTCTTTGGGGATCTAATAAAGGTTTAAAGAGTATTATATATATTATTTTACCCTTATATTATACCAATTTTATCTCATTAATTTATCTTTTACCTTAGCATTATAAAGCTTCCAAGTGCTTACTGCCTGATAACCCTACATGACTGTGTTTCACCCCTAAAGACCCTACCTTTACATACTTCTTGGATTTGTTATATGGGTGTGGAATTACCTATAATTTTATTGGGTCATTAGAATTCATTAATTATTTTATTACATTTATAATCCTTTAAACCAACATCACTTCATGTTTGGTTCCTTGATTAAGACATCTCTATCTTGATTGTCACAGTCATGGTTCTGCCCTTGTAAGTGTGCATCTTGGAAAGATTTAGGCCTAGTAGATAGTGTGTTTAGGTTTGAAATAATTTAATTAAGGTCACATTTCATTAATTTCACCTTTTATCCACTTTTAAATCTCTATATTATGTTAAAACTTCAAACTTTCACCTCACTTCCAATATACACTTTAACTGTGTTTCATGAGTTCTAGGCTGCCAATAGTTGTATATATGGAGTGTCTCCCATTGATTTTGATGTGATAAAACTTATTGGATTTAATTTAGGGATAAAATTTTATTTTAACCAAACTTCTCACTTTGGATCCTTAAAAACACCATGTAGAAGTCAAATTAGGCCATTGTCTAAGGTGTTGGTTGTATGTGCTTGTCTAAGGCTTGTTGTATGGACAAAGGAGGGTACATTAGTGATCAAAACCTCAAAATACACCTTTTATATATAATCTTAGCTAAAAATTACTATTTAAACTAGTTTTTATTTATACTGATGGTATATCTTAGGATCATCAAATTGAAGTGCAAAGTCACTTTTTCATTCATACCCTATAGACTTCACTGCCTTTTTTTAATGGTTTTTTGACAACTTTGAGGGTTTCAATCTTCATCTTTCACTTAAAATTTTCCCCCAAAAATTGGACTGGTTGTTTTATGTTGATATGAATATAATACCAAATAATAAATGGTGTTGGAAACTCCTTATGTCATGTAAAATGTTATTTCACAAAATCTCAAGGATCTCTGTCTGCAACTTTCAGGGACAAGGGAACCAATATAGTGAATTCATCTTTTTGAAGGAAAAAATTCAAAATTTCATGGAATATTATCCCTCATGACATTAAATATATGAACCTTTGTTTTTGATATGAATTTAAGATGAAATACATCATGTGTTTCATAATTCACAACTTTGTATATCCTCTTGGAACCCCTGTATAAGCTGACGATAAACTAACAAGGTAGTGAACAATAAATGTGTGGGTAATTTGCCTTGAAGGGATTGATAATTGGACATTTCAAAAGGTAATTAAATGAAATAACTTATAAATCTTTAATATAAGTACATTAACATCACCATGGAGCTCCTTTTCATATTAGGAAAACACAAGTTCTGTGCCCATGACTACAAACTTTAAGAAACAAGCATACTTTGAAAAACCCCATTAAAGGCATCAAGAGATGAAGTTTTGGATGATTTAAAAAAAAAATTATAGGGACTATTACCACCTAAAAACACTCTATCAAACTCACAAATTTCCATGTGTTCCTGAAAACAAGAAACAAATGCACAACCATACCCCTCTTGAATGGAAGTTTATAAGAAGTTATTTGAGGTATAAGTGATTTTTCATGAAGAAGGATAAAAAAATTTAAGAGTTATTATTATGTATTTTAATTTAAATTAGATTAATATCCACTTTTAGAAGCATTCTTCTTGACTCCACTTGTACGGCCCATAATGAGTGCTTGAACTTGCCCTTCCTTAGCTTGTCAATGGAAAAAGAAGAGAAATGAGTTATAGATGAAATTTTTTAAGAAATATATACAATAAAAACATTTAGATTAACTATGGGGAGGTGAATAGTCATACCACCATGTTTTTAGCTACAAGGGAACTTGAGAAGTTTGTACAAGTGTTAGAAATGGCCTATTTTTTATGGAAAACTATCATTTGACTGATGAAACTAACTTGTAACTAGTTACTAACATGATATTTAAATAATTTAACCTTTTTCACGTTCTCATCTACCTTTTTGACAAATATTTTAAATTTAAAGTCCTCAAAATTCATTTAATTAAGCTAAAAATGTGTCCAAATGACCATTTTTGCACATGAGACCTAGAAAGTGGCCAATTTATGGCTTGAAAACACATTTAAATATTTAAAATACCATTTTATCACATTTAAAAAATAAATTGAGGCTTTTAATAAGTTTTACCATGATTGACCAATGTTGACTTTGGCTGACTAGGTAAGTATAAGGGAGGTGAGTTTCAACAAGGATTAAGGGAAGGCTAAGTGAGAAATATGGACAATAAGAGACCCCATGGGACACATGAAACCTTTTTCAAAAGTTAAAAATAGTAGGTTTTGACCCAAATTTTACTTGGGGTCAAATTTGGTCAACATTATAGGTGATTCCTAGGGGTAGCATGCTAGCTATGCCTAAGACCAGTTGCCTAATCCTTCCATTAGGCATGAAGTATCTCTAACACATAATTAACACTCAAAATTATTTTAAAAACACACCAAACCAAAAACACACACACACACACACACACACACACACACACAAGACACACTCAAGGGAAACACACATGTGCTCAATTAAAACACTTAGGGAACACAACTAAAGCATGAAAAACACACACCTATGATACTATTTAAAAAATAGACTTTATAAGGACTAATATAAGATCTTTATATGTATCCCATTCATAGGGATAGGAAAATATTCTTCATTAATTTTTTTTAGATAAAAATAATTGCTTTGTTTGTAATTTTTGATGATGTAAAGACCACTCCATAAGGCATGAAACTATGTATGTCTACCTGGTTTTTCTCTATCCTCATCCCACTTCAAAACTATGTCACATTCTTTGAATACTCTTATACTTGCTCTCTTGTCAAAATACTTATTCATGAGCACTTGGTGGTGTTCCATAGTCTTATGTGCACTTTCCCTTGCTTCTTATAGCTACATTAGTTTTATTAATCTAGCTTCCATTGGATTATTCTCAAGTAGCTCTAATTGATGTGCAAGTTCTAGAGCATGTAGTTTTTGAGATATGGAAAATCTAGACTCTCTTCCATACATAAGCACAAAAGGAGAATTTCGAATTGACCTCTTGGGAGTGATCCTATCATCTCATAGGGTTGTCTTCAACTTTATGTGCCTTGTTCTTTGATTTTTCTCCAATGTCCTTTTTATAATCTTGATGATATTCTTATTAGTGGACTCATCCAACCCATTACCTTGAGAGTAATAGTTGGGTGAAGTGCTCAAATAAACTCCATTTCTATTTGCCCAATCAAAGGTTTTATTACCCATAAAAGCAAGTGCATTATTAGAAATAATAGTATAGAGAACTCTAAACCTTGTTATGATGCTATCATATAATTTCAAAATAACATTTTCACTTGCCTCTTTCAATGCAATAGCCTCTACCCACCTTGTGAAGTAGTCAGTTGCAGTCAATATCCATTATGTCCAGCACTTGATGAAGGGTTGATCATACCAATGAAATCAAGTCCCTATTGCATGAAAGGATATTCCACTTGCATAGGATTTAATGGAAGGGCTGAAATTTTTTATTTTCCTACAAAGAAAGCACATTGAGGACACATATTAGCCTAGCTATAGAAATCATTGAAAAGGTTAGGCCAATAATAGCTAGCCCTCATTATCTTTTCAGCTATTGTTTTAAGGGAGAAATTAACTCCATCTACATCATTGTGAAACTTTTCTGGTGGCATACCAAAATGATAATTATTAACAGACCTCAATAACACACCATTCACATCTTTTTTGAAGAGAATACCATCTACAAGACAATAAGGAATGATTTTCAATCTAAAATACCTTATTTGAAACTCGTTTAAGACATTGGGGCACTCACCATTTTGGAGGAAGCCAATGAAGTTTTGTGCCCAAATTTGAATTAGCATATGTTCAATTGATTGGGGATGAGATTGATTGACCAAGACTTCATCTCTTGGCCTTTGAAGATCTAAAACTAAATGTTCACATAACACCTTCCCTCTCACCAAGTTTATCACCTTGATATCAACATCGTACTCCATTACCCTTGTAATCCATCCAACTCTATTTTCATTGATATCTTTGCTTAGGAGAAATTCCTTGGTGTTAGGATGAGAGACCATGAAATGTACCTTATTATTTTAAACCATGTGCCTAAATTTTTTCAATCCTATTATCAAAAGTAGAACTTATTTCTCAACAAATGTATACTTGACCTCATATCCTTCCAATCCTTAGCTCAAGAATGCAATTGGTTGCTCTATTTATTCGTCATTCTTTTGCATAAGCATAGCTGAGATTGTATCAAGATTATAAAAGGTATAGAGAATGAAATATTTGTCAAAGTTTAGGTTTAAGAGAGTAGGAGATTGTGCAAGTGCTTGCTTTATTTCCTCAAATCTATTCTTACCTTTCTTTGTCCAAGTAAAATCTTGGTTCTTCTTGAGCATGGCTATGATAGGTTTCACCAAAGTTGAAAAACTTATAATAAATCTCCTTACAAAGTTTATTTTACCCAAGAAACTTTGTAATCCTTTCTTGTGTAGAGTCAAAGCTAAGCCTAAGATAGTCTCAATCCTTTTAGGGTCAATAGACAAACCTTCTTTTGAAACAATATGACCCAATAGCTTACCTTCATGGACATCAAAGATGCACTTCTTTGGATTAAGAGATATTCCATAATATTTACACTTCTCAAAAACTTGCCTTAGATTTTTCATATGATCATTAGCATATTTTGAAAAAATGGTTATATCATCAAGCTACACAAGCAATATCTCATTGATCAAACCTTTAAAATCCATGTCCATTTCCATTTGGAAGGTAGCTCCAACATTAGAGAAACCAAAAGGAATCTTCCTATAGGTAAAGGTTCCCCATTTTATCTTAAATTGATCATCTTTATTCACCAATATTTGGTCTTAGCCTAGATAGCCATCAACAAGTGAAAATGTTGAGAAAATGAAACAACTTACAAAATTTATTTCATAGAAGGTAGTGGACAATGATCCCTAAGAGACACCTTATTAAGGTTTATAAAATCCACACAAATTCTAATCTCTCCACTTTTCTTTCAGACAGTTATAAGATTAATAACCCAAGTTGAGTGCTTGATAGGAAAGATAATCTTAGACTTAATCAATTTGGTAAGCTCCTTCTTCATGAGTTCCTCTATCTTGAGCTTTATAGGCCTTTGTTTTTGCCTAAATGGTTTAGCTCTAGGTTATATCTCAATGGTGTGATGAGATAGACTTGGATCAAACCCTTTCAAATTCTTGTATTCCCAAGCAAATACATCATGAAACTCTTTACATAATTCAATAAAGGCTTGAATTTTGGATGGAGAACATATCTTACCAATTTTAAGAAGTTTGTCCTTGAAGATCATGACTCTTTCATAGTTCTCCTCCTTTGTGGACATGCTCACTCTTTCCTTCCTCTTTTGATCATATTCATTAAAAAGACTCTCCAAGGTCACCAAGCCCTTTAGGTATCTTTTTTATCTTCAGCTAAACGACTTTCTCTTCATATTTATTTTGAAGCTTATTTTGATTATTTAAAGAGAATTCTACCTCATTTTACAAGAAATGGGCAATGTGTTTATCATTTTCAAATACTTGTCATGATACCTCATTATCTTGAATATAAATTCTCACATTGACTTTGATATGAGATTGATATTTATCTTTACTTACATCATCAACTATATTAAAATGTGATCCTATGATAGCCAACCTATAAACATGCTTATTTGAATCTCTTGGTATAGGTTGTATGTTGAAAGAATCAAAATTTTCAAGTAGATCCCATACCCTATGATTTTAAGACTTCAAAAAAGGATTCTTAGCTGGAGCTTGGTTTCTCACTTGGTGTATGATCAACTCACTATCCCCATAAACCTTCAAATTCTCGATTACCTTTTTATTTTCCCATTGGAGGCCATAAACTAAGCCTTTATATTTTGCCACATTGAAAGTATAACTAAAATGGAATCTATATGAAGATTAGTATTGGTCTTTTGATAGAGAGACTAACATGACACTAGCCCTTGAACCCACTTTACTTCTTGATCCATAAAAATACATTTCCCATATCCCTTCAAGTTCATGATATTCATTAGTGAATGAGAGTATAGAAGTGTTTTTCTCATGCATACAATAGACTCCCAAGTCAATCTCTTCTATGGATATATAAGCATCATGTTCATATGTTTCAGTACTGTACTCATCAGGGAAAATATCAGAAATACCTTCAAGGGGAGAGGATTTTTCACCACCCATGACATCTTTTTCTTCTTCACTAATCACATAATTCTAATTTGAATTTATCTCAACATATGGTTCAATATGAAACCTTGCCAAGGGTTATGCATTATAGGCTTGACAACCTTACTCACATTCTAATTTTAATGGGAAGTGTGACTAGTAGGAGGTGTTACAATAGGATTCATACCTTGTGGCATTGGAGAATCATTACATGGAGTCATATGTGCTTCCAAAACATCTCCCAAATCTCTCTTTTTGGCTCTTGTGTTGGTTGTAACTAATGTACTTTGGTTTAACACATAGTTATCCTCATTTTAAAAGTTTATAAGAATGGTACCTTGGATAATACTCTCTCCCTGGGTATCCATTTACATGAGATGTGCTTATTCTAATGTGAGGCAAGGAGGATATCTTTCCTATGCCACTAAGGCTTGAAAACCTTCTCCACCATCATACCCAAAATGACCTTGAGATTGTCCCTAATGATCCAAATGTTCCTCTCCTTAAACCAAGTTAGTATGGACTAGAACAGCAACCCTTATGGATGGGATGGAATTAGGATTATAAGCATTGGGATACCTATTGAAACCTTGTTGACCTTGTCCTCTTCCTTGGTAATTATATTGGGGTGGAGGTCTATAAGCTTGTGAAGGCTAATATCGGGGATTGGGAGGAGCACATACATGTAATTGAGCTTGTTTGAGCTGAGCTTGCAATGACTGAATGATTTCATCTTTTTATATAGAATTATCCACCTTCTTGGGAGTGGTTTTAGGATTGACATTGGTATCAAGAACTTGTGTTATACTTGGAGCTTCAACTAAATTATGAGACAACAAAGGCATATAGACTCTTAGAGGTAATTTCTTGGCTTGTATTAAAATATTCTAAGCTTCAATAGCTATTTCATATGCCTTGAGTAAAGTAAATCATCCCATTGATTGTATCATTACTGATACATTAGTGCCAATATCCTTAAGATAGGTGTGGAATATAAGTCTTGGAGGAGGCCTCATGATAGGTGGTAAGTTATGTCATATCCTTTGAAACCTTTCATTAAAATCTCCCATGGACTCATTAGGACCTCTCTTTATCACATTCATATGGTGAATTAGTGAAGTATGGTCACTCTTATTCTCAAACCTATTCACCAATAACTCTTGAAAGTCATCCTAATTAGTAATACAACCACCTTCCAATGTCTTATACCAGTCAAGTGTCTTACCCTTTAGAGACATGGAAAGTAGTTTAATATCTATAACCACCTAAAAATACTCTATCAAACTCACACAACTCCATGGATTCTTGAAAATAAGAAATAGATGCACAACCATACCCCTCTTGAATGTAAGTTTATAAAAAGTTGTTTGAGGTGTAAGTGATTGTTCATGAATAAGGAGACACAAATGTGAGAGTTATTGTAATGGATGTGAATTTAACTTAGATTACTATCCACCTATAGAATCATTCTTCTTTAATCCACTTGTACGGCCCATAATGAGTGCTTAAACTTGCCCTTCCTTAGCCTGCCAATGGAAAAA
Source organism: Torreya grandis (assembly GCA_037957365.1). Taxonomy (NCBI): domain Eukaryota; kingdom Viridiplantae; phylum Streptophyta; class Pinopsida; order Cupressales; family Taxaceae; genus Torreya; species Torreya grandis. The sequence goes on along the minus strand of JARHVA010002837.1, from coordinate 2,195,654 downwards.
GAAGAGAAATGAGTTACAGATGAATTTTTTTATGTGATATATGAAATAAAAAAATTTATATGACTTTTATGGAGGTTAATAGTCACACCACCACGTTTTTAACTACAAGGGAACTTGCGAAGTCCGTACAAGTGTTAGAAATAGCCTATTTTTTAGGGAAAATTGTCATTTGACTAATGAAACTAAATTGTAACTAATTATTGACATTTTATTGAAATAATTTTACCTTTTTCACATTCTCATCCACATTGGTGACAAATATTTTATCTTTAAAGTCCCCAAAATTCATTTAATTGAGCTAAAAATGTGGCTAAATGACCCTTTTTGCACATGAGACATAGAAAGTGGCCAATTTATGGATTTAAAACACCTTTAAATATATAAAATACCATTTTAAGACATTTTAAAGATAAATTTATCCTTTGACTAAGTTTGACCATGGTTACCAATGTTGACTTTGGTTGACTAGGTTAGTACAAGGGAGGTGAGTTTCAACAAGGACTAGGGGAAGGGTAAGTGAGACATGTGGACAATCGGAGACCCCATAAGACACATGAAACCTCTTTAAAAAGTTAAAAATAGTAATATTTTACCCAAATTTTACTTGGGGTAAAATTTGGTCAATAAGAACTAATGAGAATGATCACCAAGGATCTAACTTGGATCTAGACATGCCCATTTCATCTGAGTGGAGTTATTCCAAAAGGCTATAAAATTATCTCAAACTAGCTAAGGAAAAAAGATAAATATAGTGTAGTGAATCTCTAGTGAATTTTAATTACTCTATATGCATGTATCTAGAAGCTAGTAGACTTAGGAGTAGTATGGATGCCATGAAGGCTCCATTTGTAAGCACTTAAGCTCACCTATGAGCCTCTAGGTCAACACATAATATACCTAAACATATTTCCTACTATGAACTCTATGTATTATTTAATATTTGATTAATGGAAATGATTTTTGCATCAAATTGTACTCTATCTATTTTATATGTATTTGAATTTCTATTTGAATGTGAAATGATGACAATGTTATAATTTCAATATGTTTATGTTAAGAAATGGTTATGATCTTGTAGTTTTCATCATTAATCGAGTCCCTATAGTAAATTATTATTTCACCATAAATATTTGAGAGTATGAGTATATATCTTGTGATAAGTGTTCTTATCCTTGATAAAAAGCATGAGCCTAGTATGAGTAATTGAAGTGAAAGCAACCCCTTGACCCTTCAAGTGCTTATATGATGTTATTCTTAGTTTAATAAAGGAATGCACCCATATGACTCTAGGATTAGTCCACTACAATTATTGTGCTTATAGGCCACTAGGCTTAGCCCATGAAAGGTTTGTGCCTATGGATCTACTTAAATCCTTCTTTGAATTAACCAATTCCCATAATTGATATCTTGTGCCATGACATAACTATCCCAACACAGGCCCTAATTCCTTCTTAGCTATGATTTAGGTGAGTGCATAAGGCTTATGCCTTATGTGAATTGATGTCATCATAGTCAAGTGTTCAATTATTGAGCACAAATGGAATATTCCATATCTATGCATGGTTGTAAGAAACCAAGAATTGACTAAGATAATTGTGTACCCTTTTCTACAACATCAGGTTAGGACCCTCTATCTAAAAACCTTAGAAGAATATCTTAACTAGGACAAATGATAAGACTTAATCCTACATCAATTCAAACCAACTCAACCTATAATGGGCACTCACATGCTCATCAAAACTAAAAACCGTCATTTAACCAATTATGGTGTTACCAACAACTATGACACTATACATACCATCCAAGAAATTTCTCCAAACAATGCCATGGAACATGTTCCCCCTACTAATAACACTTCTACTCTAACATTTTCTTAACCTAACCATACTAATGTGCACAAACCAATATACCTAGCTGAACTTAAAAAATGTCTTCCAAGATCTCTATGATGAGATATTGACCCCACTCATCCTATGAAATCATGGTATGATCCAAACAATTTTTTTGGTTTCATGCATGTTATGGCCATTCTCATGAGACTTTTAGATAATTACACAATCTTGAATGGATTTTTTACTTGTTCCTAACTTTTATAAGGAAACCCTTATTTGAAAGCATTAACAAGCTTATGACATGGGTTTTAAATCTCATGAAATGCAAATTAAAAACCAAACTTTAAACCAGGCTAATGTTCATCTTGCTATCTAAAAATATCCTCTTCTTAACCACCAATATACCATTGAAAAACATAATCCTACTACTAACAATGTGTAAATTTTTATGGACCTTACTACTAATGATGAAATCATGGTTAATATGAATAAAATGAGAATATTAGTTGATTTTATTGACTCAATTCTAACACCTATGCATCACACCTCTCAACCATTCCATGCCATTTAAGATGCTTCCCCATCTCATCTAATATAATTAGGTAAAGAGTAACCTATACCCATACAAGCATCACCTCAAACCACACAATTTGAGTATACCTCTCATACCATTTCTAATCTTCTCCCAACATCCACAAAACAAGACAACATAACCCAAACTTACAATAGTATTTATTCTACCCAACCACAAGAAATATTTCAACTAACCACCATATCACTTAAATTAATTTAATACATTTTTAGTCAACATAAACTAACCATACCTTGTCAACACAAGTTTAATTGTACCTCCAACCCTCCTTCCAAGGATCTCTTACAACACTATGCCCCTATATCTAATAATCCTCCCATAGGTTATGATGAATGGGGTCTCATTCTAGGTTGTAATTATCTACTCTAGGTTGTGTTTAACTTCCCATTACCATTCCTCATATTACTATCCATGTGAAAGTTATGATATTTAACTTTACACTTTCTTATAACATCTTACTTGGTCAACCATGGACTCATTGTGTGGTAGTAATCACCTAATCTGCATGCTAATGTATCAAATTCCCTCACAATGGAGCTATCTACAAGATTCAAAGGGACACAAACCCTTATAATTTAAAATAATTCTAAGAATGTAATATCTTTAAAATACCTACCCTTTAACCATTACCTAGTGTCCCATTTCAGGAATCCCAACTCTTTAACTATCTAGTCAACTCTACTTGAGGTTATAATGGTCACCATGAATTAATTTGGAATATTCACCTAACCTCTTAGACTATGATGATGATGAGATATATGAGATAATATTCAATATCCAAACCTCCAATATTTCCCCTTGCACATCACCCAACTTCTTCTCTTCAACCTTGATCTCATTAGCTACGTTCTAATGACATACATGCTATCTTATCCAAAACTAGATTCTATATCCATCATGCTTCCTCTAATGACAAAGTTATTTTCACATGTGTCATTAACTTGCATACACCCAAATATGATGATGGTGATGATTTAGATGAAACATTTTTATCTAGATTTGTCCAACCTAAAAATGTAGAATTTCTTCGATATTGCTCTTATTTATTTCAATATTTTCATTCTTCTTTTATCATTCCTTCCTTTATAACACATAATATTAGTATTTATACTATTTGTCATAGGTTAGAGATGAAGAACTCATATGGTATGCCTTCAGTCATAGAAAATTCCTTTAGGAGTATGCTCATGGATCATTCCATGATATGACCTTATCACTTTGCTACATATCATGACCCTTATAGTCTACTTCCTCTAGAGATGTTAGACACCGTAATTAAACTTGATACAAAACCAACCTTAACTATAGATGATCTTAGTCTACTTTTTTATCCATCCCCACCCTTCCTTGGTGATGTCCTTATTCCCTTACCACAACTTGACCCCTTTCCCACATAATGGGAGGATCACAGTTATTATGATATTTACAAAGTTTCTAGTTATTGGACCAAAGATTACCATTTATCTCAACCTCCCTAGGCTTCTCCTTCAACCCCTTCAACTAATAGAACCCTAGAATCTATTAATATATGTATTTATTAATTTCATAGGATAAATAACCACTCTTATACCCATTACCAAAAACTTATGTAGTACATCAACACATTAAGCCCAACTCTTGCTTAGCCTAAAGATAAGGCCATACCTCCTCCTAAGATATTACTTGAATATATCCCTAAATATGGGGAAGTATATTATATATGGCACCAATGTGGCACACATCATACCAATTGCTTCCAAGTTCTCTAGAAACATAGTCATGACTTCCCAAAATCAACACCAACACTAGTCATTCCTCCATTTATAGGTCACCCATGTAAGAAGGTTTCTCCTTCTCTATAGTTTGCACCTCCTTCTCACCCTTCAAATACTATTCCCATAAATACATCCATTCCTCAAATTGAGTATCCTATTCATGATATACCACATGAGCATTAATCATTATCAACTACACCTACTTTTTAAATTGAGATGATATGAAAGGAAGTGTTTACAATAATGTTCACTAAGATTGATGAGACTCTGACTAACATCTGAATTCAACTTCATAGAGATGTTTCAGATGTTATGGATAATATTTGTGGTCAAATATATCAATGTTTATGAACATGACATTGTGTTCTTTAACATTTTTCTACTTTATGAGTTGGATTAGATTTGTAATCCATATTTATATATTTTATACATTATGTGTCAACTTGGATTTCACTTATCTATTTTACATGGATCATTATATTAAGCTTTATGTGTTTTATATAGTTTTATTTTTCTCACCTTTTCTTAAGGCATATTATCATCCTTTTAATGTATGCACACTTATGATCATAATTTCACTTCTTTCATGGATTCTTTTATTTTCCTTTTTACAATTATTATTTGTTATCTTATTACGCTAAAAAATTAGATAATTATTATTGTGACCTAGCTATACAACCTTGATTCCCTTAGTATTCTATCTATACCATATGATCAGTTAGCAAACAAGACTTCTCATTGTTCTACTACCACATACCGATTTATTTTGGATATCCTTTCTTCCCTCATATTCCTTTCACATACTAAGCATATATATGGTTGAAACTTGAGATTACATATTGGTTTATAGGTAATCCCAAGAGTTTAATTAGCCATATCTCTAGTTATTTAGTCTACTTTAAACCAAAGTCTCAAGCTCATTTATGTTTATCAATTTTATCACTCATGTTGGTTATTCCAAATCCATATAAAGGAAGAATCACAAAAGTCATAAAAAATTAAAAGCCAAATCATTTAAACAAAAGGCAACATATAAATTTAAAAGTCAACATCACACCAAAAAATGTGATTTATAGCACATCTCCTATTTCTAATAGAATTTCAAACTCCAAATTTGGCCTCATGATGTAGTCGAGGTCCATTGGGGTGCTGTAGGCTAATAGATTTGGATAGGAGAACTAAAAAAATCTACAAGTGCTACCTACTTTCTCACACAAGTACCTACTCTTCACAATAGACCGATGACTCTATAAGAGGTCCTAAGAAATGGAGAACATGTTATGGGAATTTAGGTCCATTTTAATTTTCTTATTCATATAAACCTCATTATTTTATCTTAGTATTTAACCTATTTTCCTATATAGATTTGTGCTTATTATGAGAAGGTATCCTTTGTATTTTGATGGTCACTAGACTCTTTGTGTCACTCCTTTGTACCTAATATGCCTCATATTTACTAAGGTTTTCTCATAGATGCCTATTTAATGATTTTTACATTACTTATTTCATTACAATAATCCTAATATTTCCCCTTAAGGAATATTTTTTTGTTAACTGATCATTCCCCCTAGGGTTTCCCTTTATGAGTTGTAGTGTAAGACCATGCATAAGACAAGGTATCCCTCATAAATTACCATAATAAAACACTTCCTTACTATTGGATTAAGAATGGATCTTTCTAAAAATATAAATTATATGATATGAATACATGTCATAAATTACCATAATAAAACACTTCCTTACTATTGGATTAAGAATGGATCTTTCTAAAAATATAAATTATATGATATGAATACATGTGTGAAGTGTATGATTTTTTATGTAACTTTTTTATGTATTCGGCCTTATAATCATAATCAAGTATTACAATAATGTGAAGAGTCTTTCCTTTTTGTATTTCAAAAGGTTGGAATGTCAAGAGATAATATAATTGTAAAATAATATAATAACATGTTGATGTAATAGAATATATTTTGATGTGTTGATAGAGATTAAACGAATTATTCTATTATGGTTTTCCTTATCTTTTTTATGTATGGTTTATGCATAGTGAGTACTCTATTTTACTTTAATTGATTATTTGATGAGATACTAGTTATAGTTTAATTTTTTTTTATATCTACTTTTTATTTCTCTTAATTTTATTCTTATAAATCATATATGGTTTATACTATTGTCATATTTTCTATGCCTATTAGTACTCTCCACTACGTAGACTATCCTTATAATTAACATGTTCTAGTGTAATTCTAGGAACCTATACTAACAATGGGATGATGAGTGTGGAACCTATTTATATGAAATATTTTGAGATGTTTTCCAAGGTAAAAAGAAATGAAAAGATTGATAGATGATATAAATAATAATTTTGCTAAGGAAGAAGCATGAAGAGTCAAAAATCTATAGAGGAGATTATTCAATAACACCTTTATGGTGAAATCTATGAAATTTTCTAGTGTAAATTACCTGGATTGTTAACTTTGTGGATAGCTAGATTATAATACTATGTATTTATTCTAAGGAGAGAAAATATTATAGTTTAGACTAAGGATAAATTGGAAAGACTATAAAACCTAGATATTGATTGGTCTTGAGTAGTAGACTATTGGATGAAGACAATGATCAATGGATATATCATAAAGTTCATAGGATAAAGATACATAGCTTTTGAAATTGCATGAGGCCAATTTTTCTAGGGAATTATAAGTAAATTTTTATAGTGACTAACTTTATTTTATCAAGATGTTGGTTGTGGAAAAGGCCATGGTGCCTACTCCAGCCAATATGAAGAAGTCACTTTGGGCACCATGGGGGTGTGTGTGAGATAAAGTGGATGATAAAAATCTAAGTAAAATGAATTTGAACCTGATCCTAGAAAAAAAAGGCAAAAATACTCTGAGTGAGAATAAAATTTTGGGACTCAAAATGGAATTATGACAACAAAGAAGGTGGAATAAGATAAATGACCCTAAAGTAATTGTGAGTATGACTAAGAGTAAATAAGAAATTGCTAGAGATGGAGACATACAAAGAAAAGATGTTAGAGAAGAAAGGTTGATGAAAAAAGGTGTTTAAACTACAAAAACACAAGAATGTGCATAATATGAGAAAGGGTTGATGATAAAGAGGATGCTAAAAGTAGTGATGTTGAGGTAGATCAGTTAAGAAGTAGAGGTAGATCATAATTAAGTGAGGGTTTTTTGCTAGAACTAGGAAGGAAAATTCTTGGGAAAATGTTAAATTTGAGGTTAAAGATCAAAGAAAGTATAATTTATAAATAAAAATCATTAGTTTCAAGGGTACACGTCCCCCAAGCCGAATTTATTTATAGAAAGTATAAAAATTATACAGAGATAAGCTAATTCAGGTTGGTTTGATTCCTTTACCAACAAGTTTAGAAGGATCAGTGTATAAACCAAGTGGAAATTATAAATAAAGAAGTTATAATAAAATGTATTTCTTGTTACTCCTGAAAATAGTAGTTTAAGGTAACCTATAGTCATAGTAACCACTACGCAGTTGCTTAACAACATAATAATCAATGTGCAGATACCACTAGTCATAGTTGCTAGTATTTATACATTTAAAACATTAACTACTAGCCTACCAACTATGACACTTTATGTAGGTATGTTTGTACCTTTAATGTCATATGATGGATCTTAAGACCCTGATCAATACTTGGTAACCTGTGGAATGAAATGGGACTTAAAATGGGTAACATCAGATGATGTGAATAGATGCAAACTAGTAGGGGATTTAGGAAGATGTGATTTGGAGTTAGTTTTCAAAATAAATATGAATTTCCTAGATTTCACACAAGTTAAATATTTCATAATATCAAAATTTAAATTAAAACAATGTTCTCGTCAAGTGATTCAAGACCTAAAGGAAATTTGGCAAAAATCAGGAGAAATGGTTGGAGAATATGATCGTAGGTTATCTAATGTGATGAGAAAAATTGATTTTATTATATAATATAAACATAATGGTACTTATTTTATATAGGGATTATGACCAAGAATAAGATTCATTATTATGCAAAACCAGTTCTCTATTAAGGCTAATGCTTGGTCTATTGCCATAAGAGTTGAACAAATAGAAGATTATGTAGATATTCCATCAGTGGGATCAAAAATAGAAGGTAAGTTAGATTATTTATGAGGAAGATGAATGAGATGCATGAAAATGATAAGCCTAAATTAGGCTTATGGTGCATAGAGTATGGCCATGAAGGACATCATAGAAATGACTTTCTAATAATTAAAACATAATTTTTGGACATCCTATATCTAAATGCCATCTCCTACAATAATATATCCAAAAGTCACATAACATGTACTATAATTTTTTTAAATCTAAAAATCATGATGAGAAAATATATTAAGCCTTACATGAGTTAAATAAAGATATAATAAAGAACATCTTCATAGTTACAACCCAATAAATTTTGACTGTGAAGTAAACAATTCCAAGACCAACGTGGAGATGACAAATGCAACTCAATGTAGTCTGAGATGGGTTTCTTCATCACCATTATATCATATGCCTTCATCACCACATTACCAACCACATGGAATAGAAAGCTATAATAATACATCATATCCCTTGTATTAATATTTTATTTAGTATGTGTAACCATGGAACATAAATATTCATTAACAACATTCAAATTGGACTCCAAGTTCCCCTCAACATCAGTATCAAGGATATGATGTGTAGATGAATTAACAAGTAGGATAGATTGGTCAATATTCCTAAGGGTGGGGATATCAACATAATAGAGGAGGGTATAAAGGGGGATATAGGGGAGGATATCATGGTAGATATCAAGTAGGTTTCAATTATAATAATCAACAAACTTGACCTCCAATGCAATGTTATCTATATATAGCATATAATCATTATACGAGGAACTACCCCAAAAATACTCAAAGACAAGTTTATTATGTATATTGTATGGTTGAAGATTAACATCAAATGAAATATTTTCCTATTTTAGATAAATGAATAAAGGAGAAGCTAGTGCACAATGTAAACATGATTAATGTACAATTAAAGGAAAAATGGATTTTTGTAAGCTATCACAATGCAACAAAGTTCTGAAAAGGGTTTACCTCCTTTAGAAATGACTCAAGATCAAGGTATTATAAAAGTTTAATAGGATAAATGTCTTGATCATGCAACAAAAAATAATTTAATGTATCAATATGTGTAGGTATTACAAGAAATAAAATAGAAACTAGTCTCTGATGATGATAACACTAATATTAATGCTCAAATGTATGGGAAAATTATTTGGATAATGTGACAAGAAGGTGTCGTGACCACTTTGGTAGATATGATGAAACTATTCAGTATAATAAACAATGAGGATATATCCCATAATATCACTAACCTCTTACACAATCTCTTAGAGTATGCACAATGAGGGCAAATAAGGGCCAATAGTAGTTTGGTATGTCAAGACCAAGAAGCCTTTGGATGTGGATTCATACATGGATATTGAGTTGGCTGGATACAAAATCACAAATGTAGTATTTGACTATGAGAGTGTAATCCATATGATTCCCTACTCAATGTGGAAAGTTATTGGTCAACCAACTTTGAGATATAGTCTAGTAACATTGATATTAGTGGATTATGGTAGAGATGAATCCATTGACTAGCTAGAAGATGTTGAAATTAAAGTGGCTAAACGTAGTTTGTGAGGGGATTTTGAGGTCATATAAATGAAGATAAAAGAGACCCATTACATTTCCTTAATCGGTAATAAAGGGGCCTATAAAGTCTAAATGGCTATTAACACTATTCATAATAAGTTATAAGTGAATTAGAAAGATAAATAGTCATCATACCTTTAAATATATTTGAAAAAAATCCATATATCATTCCTAAATAGCTAGAGTTTCCTTATGCATATGGGGATAATAGTTGGTTTAAAGTGGTAATAAATGAAAGACAAAATGGGGTGTGGACTATAAATTATCAAAAGTGGAAACCTAGTATTATGCAACAACAACAATCATTGGTATTCATATTTTTTATAATAAAGTTTTTGGTTAGACAAGTTCACATATAATAATGTGGTTATCCTTTAGTATGTTCACTGACAAGATCTAAGGTAAATTTTTTATATAATAATAGTTAAACTATGATGGATTATATTAAAACAACCCAAAATATTATTCTACCCTAGGATTCTACATCATCCATAAGTGGTGACTCATATGTGCACATATTGAATTGGTCCCATAGAGATTATGAATTGCAACATTTGTGCATAGTGTTCACCATAAAATGATAAATACCTTAATATTTTACAAAAAAAGATCTCAATATATTCATATTAAAGATTGAACACCATGTACTAAAGTTATAACAATGAGTCAATACACTTAGCTATATATTAAAAGGAACTACTGTAACAAGGTGTGCCATACATAAAAACTTAGCAATTCATTGGGAGGATGCCTTTGAAACCTTACGTGTAGGGCTTTAGCTACTAGCTAGTATTAAAGTAGATTAGCCTTTCTTTCAAGAGAGTCAATGTCTAAAACTGCACATCCATCAATGCATAAATGTATGGATCACATAATGAGTTGAGCCATGATATTGGGCACACATATTCAGTCATACCCTTACACCTTTTCCAATATCTTAGTATATTCATCAAGAATGTAGAATGGAAACTAAACACTGGGTAGAACTTCAATAAGATTTCATTCAAAATTTTGTGTTTGAAGATAATAACCCACTAATACATAATGCCTTGTAAAAGATTAAAATTTTTATATGTCATGGACATGAAGAAGATTTAACAAATGTTTCTGAATCATCATCTCATCAAGAAGTTACGTAGGATTTATATCTCACATTATGCAATTACAAAGCTATCCAAAATAACAAATTCAGGTTTAACTATGTAATAGGATAAATAATGATCTAATAGAATCAAATTATAGCAATAATGATGGATATCTTGATCTAAAAGGGTTATTTTATCCATAACTTGAAGAGGAGTCTAAACCAATGCAAAACATCGAGAAAATAAAAGAGGAGAAACTACACAATATTGACATTTTACAATGTGGAGGCAAACTCATTTTTCAAGATACTATGACTAGTGGATCAAGTAAGATATATCAAGAAAAATTGTAAAAGACTCAAGAAAATACTAGGATAGAAGTGACCCCTAATCTTGTAATATTGGGAGATTACTGAGGACAAGAGGAGATCACCAAGGCCCTATAATTGTTAAGAGATTATCAAGTCATGTTTCCAATAAAAATTTCAAAGGTAAAAGGCATATATCCATCGCTAGGAGAAATACATATCAAGTTAAAATAATGTGTAAAACATATTAAAAAATGACCCTATAAGATCAAACCTAATATCCAAACCAAAGTAAAGGCCAAACTAGATCAAATGCAAGAAGCTAAAATTATTTATCCAATTGAAAAGGTAGAGTGGGTGAGTCCCATGGTTGTTCAACCTTATAAATTAGGATAAAATTAGGTGTGTGGGGATTACTACACACTCAATGATGCGTGTGTTAATTATCCATTTTATATTACATTTACAGATGAAGTACTTGAATCTATATATGGGCATGAGGTATATTCATTTACAAATGGTTTTAGTGGATATCACTAGATTCTAATTGCTAAAGAGGATCTAGCCAAGAACACCTTTGCTATTGAATGGGGATCATTTGCATATAAGGTAATGTTATTCAGTTTAAATAATGCACCTAATATATTTTATAGAGCTATGGTAAATGAAATAAAAGACTTCATCCATGATTTCCTATAAGTCTATCTAGATGATTAGTTAATATTTTCTCTGTTTAAAGAACACTTGTCAAAACTAAGATTGATGCTAGAGTGATGTTGGGACTTTTGTATTGCTTAAAATATAAAGAAGTGTCTATTCCTTACACCATTTGGTGTCTTGATGGGTCATGTTGTGTGTAACAATATACTTTTGGTTGACCCAACTAAAATTGTTTTTATATTAGGAGTGCCACCTCATACCAGCCTAAATGAAGTGCTCACCTTTCTTGGTCATAAAAAATATTATAGGAAGTTTATAAAAGTTTATACAACTATATAAACATCTATGGAGAAGCTACTATGCAAGGAAACCAAATTTTAATGGACACCATAATGTTAAAAAATATTCATCAAGTTAAATTTGTAGTTGGTAACAACACCCATCTTGGTATTTCCTAACTAGAATATTCCATGTACATGTGGATGATTTGGGCACTTCAATAGGAGTTGTCTTAGTGTATCCAAGTGAAGTCAAGTTGGACCACCTAATATATTTTGCTAATAGGAAACTATCAACTGTAGAAAATAATTACATGACCATAAAGAGAGAAACACTAGAAATGGTGTTTACATTACAAAAGTTTAGGCATTACTTATTGGCTACTCATTTTGAGTTCTTCATGGATCAATAGGCATTGGATACTTAGTTAATAAACTGTTTCTAAGAGGACATATATCAAGGTAGTTTATGTTCTTTCATAAATTTTAGTTCCAGATTAATGTTAAGCCATGATGAGAGAATGTGGGACCAGATCACCTCAGCTAACATCACAATGGGGAGGGACTAGAGGAACTTGAAGATGAATCCCTAATGCACATTTATTTATAACTTCTATAGTTCTTGATAACATGGAGGACATTGAAAATTTATTAGAAAAAATAACTTTTCTTACACATTATACAGAGAGGGATAAGAAACATATGGTTACTCAATCCATAACATATATCCTCATTAATGGATTTTTGTATAAGCTTGCAAAGATGATGTATTACGTAGGATAGCTCTAGAACATGAGTGATTTTATCTTATTCAATAGGATCATCAAGGGATGATAGGAGGTTAATTTATATGAGAATCCACTATGAGGAAAATACTTCAGAGTGGTTTATGGTGGTCTATGCTATTTTAGGATACACAAAGAGTTGTTAAACATTGTGTCATTTATCAAAGAATGGGTAAGCCCAACTAGCAAGATGAAATCCATTTTATACCTATGCTTCAAAATAGCCTTTTGAGTAATGGTTAATTGATTTTGTTTGGCCTATAACTCCCCCAAGTAAATTTAGTCATGTTATATACATTATCACTATGACTGACTATTTCATGAAATGGGTGGAAGTTTCTACCACTCCAAGTTATGGTGCAAAGGATGCTTTGAACTTTATATATGAAAACATTATTATGAGGTTTAGATGTCTAGTTAGTTTGGTAAGTGATAGAGGCAAGCACTTTCTCAATATTAAAATTAATATTCTCATTTAAGAGTTCATTATATTGCACCATAACATCATGGCTTACCATCCATAAGCCAATGGACAAGAAGAAGTAACCAATAAAATTTTGGGCAAGATGTTAAAAAAAAATTGCAATGTTCAAAGAGATGATTGGAAGGATCAAATTACTATAATTATATGGGCCTATCACACACATTATAAGAGAGCTACCAGGTCCGCTCCATTATAATTATTTATGGCCTTGAGGCAGTAATGCCTATGGAATATATTATGCTTAGTCTATACATTGTGATGATCATGAGATTAGGAGATCAAGATTAATTAAGGGCATGACTGATGGATTTCACTAGGATGGAACAAAATTGGTTAAGAGCATATTTGATGCAATAGATCAACAAACAAAGTAAAAAATTATGGCATGATCACAACCTATGATATAAGCAATTTTACTTAAACTAAATAGTATTACTTTATGAGAGAATATTTAAAGCATTCCCCAAAAATATATACATAATATAGAAATTACCTTACATCATTCGTGAAGTATCACCAGAGGGTACCATAGTGTTGATAGATTTGTAGGGAACCATATTAATAGGATGAATAAATGGTTGTAAGCTTAAGCCATATCATCTTTAATATCTTTCATTATACTAAACAAAATTAGTGGGTGTTGAGTAACACCATATAGTTAGGATTTCATTTAATGTGTGTTTTCTATTTTATTTTATTAGGTTAGGATGTTTGTATAGTAGCTCATTTTTGCACAACACATCACAACCACTAGAAACCAATATCATCATAGGATGTGATCATATTCCTGAGACATCTCATTAAATATAATTGGATGTAACTACACCAACCATTTTAATTATGTTTATGAAGGTAGTGATAAGATAGGTATGGTGAGTGGAAGGCCAATGGTTAGGTTAGACCATTAATGGCATGTCATCTCAAAATATTACATCAGTGTTGAAGTAGATTTGGTAATAAAATGATAAGTGCATACATAAAACAAATTGATTAAATGAAAGGACAAATACTCACCTATAATAAATATCCATAATTATATTAAATATCCTAGGCACCAAACATCCCTATCAAGGTGATTTTTAGCATATAATATTGATTGTAATGTGAATATTCATGTACATGTAGTCAATGCATTTAAAGAAGGTAGTGACAAGAAATTAGGTGCTAAAAAAATATAAAAGAGAAGGTTATGGATAATGATAAAAAATTAAAACCTTCATCTAACAAGAGACTTCTATGATTGTCCTTTTGAATATCTCTTCGTGAATAGATTCCAAACTAGAGTACAATTACTTATTACAATCATTCATCCTAGATTATTCATCAATCCAGGGACAGAGGTAAATTATTGATTTCACTATCATATGGCCAAAAATAATAAATTTCAATTAGGATAGAGATATTATACACTAAATACAATTATTAAAAATTATTCTACTTCATAGATGTGGAATAAAATGCTATGTTTGCCTAAGATGTTGAAGGATCAACTCAAGTAGGAATCCTAACACTAAAACATCCATTGTGAGGTTCCAACACCAAATGGTTACTTAAGTTACCTACATTTAGGAAGTTAGATGAAATTATGATGAATTTCTTGATCTTATGTAATCAAGGAACTATCCATTTATCTCAAGATATTATAAGTTGGATTAATTTGCACACCATGTCATGAGCTATTGATCTACTCAATCATAGTAAATTTTATATGATGTATAAGTCTAAATCACCACTAATCTACTCAGATATCAAAGAAAATTATACTACTAGGGAAGGTTGAGGAAACATTATTGATTTGATTGAGGATGCTTCATTTTACATCATGGTGAAATGTATCACTAAAAGATTTTGGCAAACCAAAAAGTAAGAAACAAGAGATGTTATTGACATTGCCTATCAAATGATAAAGGTGTAGGAGGATTTCAATTGGCCTAAGTTTTTGGTAGTCGATATTATGAAAAATATAGAAATGGTACTTGCAAGAACCATACAGACCTTTCAATAATAGTTTTTAGTCCTATTATTATGTTTCACATAGTAGAAGTCTCCACTAGGTCCAATGAATATAACTCCAAATTTTTGGCTTGATAATGACTTTGTAAGTATTAAATGGACTAAAATAGGTTAATATTATAAGAAATTAAGGTGATATAATACATGGTGGATGGAATCTCTATCTTTGATTATATCACACCCTAAAATTCCCCAAGATGTAATGTAATATCTAGTATAACATGCTTTAGTTACCAAATGACACAATGGCATATAGATTAAGGTTCATGAGTTGGCTACCCCATCTATAAATCCAATGCCATTTTTAATTTTAATGGTTGAAGTGAAGGTTAAAATATATAAATAAAAATACCTAGCTATGATATTGGTGCCTCTATTACAATTCATCCATCTAAAGGCACAAAAACCACAAACAGAGTAAGTACCTTTGTAAAAACCCTCATAGCCATTGGACCAACCAACACAACTAGCACAACCATAATATATAGATTATTAAGATAAATTAAAGAGGAAATCACCTACATGTAGAGCCATAACACCTTCACCAAATAAAATAACATAAAAAATGAAGTAATGGCTCAAGCATTCCATGGTTTCATGAATAGTTATTGAGTACAACCTACCTGAGATTATGGTAAAAGAATGGAATGTGATCCAATAGATGTTGCAAGACATTATAATATAATTATATGATGTAAAGGAGGATAAGGAGTTTTTATTTTATAAATTAGTGCACACTTTCCAAGTGTAAAATCAAGTAGCACAAAACTTTTGGGTTGATATTACTCAACCACTTCCTTTTATCCTTGTTGATAATATAGGATAAGAATTAGCTCAGCATAAGTCAGAGGCTAAAATATTTTCAATGGAACTAATGGTGGGATCATCCATTGTTCATGCATTGGATTTATCTACAAAATATGTCCCTACGCAAACCTTATTCATGTGATCACACACACATCTAACCGTTAAACCATCATAAATAGTGTGGGAAAGGATGGTCTCTTTTGACAAACCCATCTAATAGAGTAGTGTGAAATAGTCTCAACCATATCAATAATAAAATCAACCCTAGGGTGCAAAAAAACAAAACCAAACCCTTAAGCCTCCATCAAAATCTAGGAGAAATAAGTTGGTATAAAAAGATCAGCTATGTAAAGTGCAATCACCTGAGTAGACCAAATCCAATTATGAGCCTGAAGGGGATGAAGAACACATGGATATAACTATGACTAAGGAAGTAGAGGAATAAAAAACTACATAGGGTGTAATTGAACCTAAGGAGCTATAAGAATATTAAATCACCAAGGAAACACAAGAACAAGAAGCAACACCAAAAGCCACATAATAATAAGATGCATAAAGGTGATAATAAAAATAATAATCTATAGATAATGAATAACAAAAGAAATATGAGGAAGTAGAGGTTATGCAGAAGCAAGCCAAAGAAGTAGAAGCTATCAAAATTAAATATAAGGAAGTAAAAGTTATACATAAGTAAGTTAAATAAGTTGAAGCCATAAAGAAGAAAGATGAGTAAGTAGAAGTTGTGTCCATAGGATGAAGAAGTGGAGGCAAAAAATAAATAGAATGAGGAAGAAAAAATGTGATGACAAGAGGCACAAGATGTACAATAGAAATAGAAGGACCATAAAGCCAAAGCTAAGGATGAAGCTGAAGCCAAAATCTAAGACTAAGGTAGATGCTAAAGGGAAATCCCCAGTTAATGCCCAAGCTAAGGCTAAAGATGAAGTTAAAGCACAATATAAAACTAACACCAAGGCTAATATAGAATTATCAACCCATTCCAATAAACTCAAGGATGTGTAAGCACAACCAAAGGTAGTAACCACCAATCACACTAAGGGAACTAAATAATCAACATAGATATCTATCTAAAGGCTATGGGATGTCCCTACTTCATCAAAATGATAAAGTAATTTTTTTCCCATTCACTCAAATTACACCTGATCCTATGACATTTATGACCACATCCATGTAACTTGACACCACTGTGATGGAAACATCATTAGATGTAACATAGTTATTGAATTCAACATACCCCTATTTCTTAAAAATGGGGACCCTTATTTTAAATTATGCAAATTTGTATCCTAAATTTGAAAAATCACTTGATCAAAGTACCACTAACATGTTTCCACATTGATTTTTATTTGGACATCATCCACACCTAGTTCTCAATTAGATTAATTGGTATGTTTTTAAGTGATCATGATTTTTCCCCTTCTAATGTTGTTAATGATTGTTTCCTATGTTTATGTGTTGTAGGTTCAATAGAATCTCATTTAGGAATGAACATGCTTAGGGTTTTGTGATTCAATGTTAAATTGGTCTTTTACTAGCCTTTAGTCTATCAAAGATTAATTGAATCTATTTTAAGTCATATTGAAACCCTAGTATAATGTTTTAACCTAGGTCCCTTTTGAATTAAATTCAAATTTAGGTGGGAACAATTTATGCAGGAACAAGTATTTGTGTCATAGACTTAACTTAATTATTATCCTAAGGCTTAGTCATGTTTTTCAACATGACCAAACCTCAGGATAAAAATATTATGCTTGGTCCCTTTATGTCCCATGCCCCTTTGGTATATTTTATTATTAGCATAGTCTAACTAAAGCAAGGTCCATTTTGTTATATCCTAGACAAATCATAAAGCTTTATCATAAAGTTTTGATTATATTTATGATTACAATAAAAACCCTAGGCTAAAAATTTATGACTTATCTCTTATCATTTGGAGGGTCCCTTTCATTATGTTCCAACTTAGCCTAAAATTTTTATATTAAGGTTTTATCATATTTATCAACATAAATAAAACCTTAGTCTAAAATATTTAACCTAAGTTCTTTATATTTCTTGAGCCTAACTTAATATTTTTATTGATCACAAGATCAATAGTACACATTTTCTTGAGGAAGATTAATCTAAAATTGTGTGTTAAGTCAAAACTTTAATGGTGCCCCAAAACAAGTGATAGGTTGACAAGTGTCACCATTATGGGAACCCTACTAAAGATATAATTGTAAGTAGTAAAATATGATATGATAGAGCATGATTGATCAGTTGAAGATGATCTGATGGTGCGAGATCAATGTTGACAATTCAAAGACCCTAAGACAAGTGAGAAGGTGAAAAGTTTCATGATTTTAGAAAAAATAACATTGAGTAGACAATGTAATTCCACCCTTTAGATTGAGATTTGATGGAGTGCACTAATATAACCAAATAAGATATAATGGTGCATGATGAAGGTTGAAAAGTCAAAGGACTTGACAACAAATGAGGAGATAATAAGTGGCATAATCACAAACCACAAATTAAATATCAAGCATATTTTAAATATATATGGTACAATACCTCACCTACACATTTTTATTGATGACATGTGAAGCAAGGTACATGATCCAATTGATAAAGATCAATGGAGTGCATTCATCTGAGCAAGAATGGTCTAATTGTATAAATTCAATGTTGGAATTTCAATGAAGCTCACGACAAATGAAAAATTGATAAGTGTCACAACCATGAAGAATACAACAAGAAACTAATGGTGTTTGATTTATCAAATCAATATAAATGATCTGTGTTGATCCATCCAAATAGATCCAATGGTATGAGATGAGGTAGAATTTTCAAAGGGTATGCAACCAATAAAATATCAACATGTGTTAAAAAGTGATAAATTATCATATTTTAAAGTTTATTAATGAGTAGGGTACCATGGTGATGCCAAATTAGACCCACATAATGATAATATGCCAAATTGAAGTTATTGTGGTCTTAGACAATCAAGGATATAAATACAAAGATCTAAACACAATCTAAGTCATGAAGCTTGCATAATTTCAAATAGATGCCACCATTATAGTACTATAAATAACCTTAAATAAAGCCTTAGCAAGTATGAAAACCCTAATTCAACCCTATGATCATTATAATCAAGCCAAATAAGATTGGATTGTCATTTGTGCAAGGATAATTCAATCCAGAATTGAACTATAGACCACTAGTGAGCAATTTAGAGAAATGCATAGCCATAGTATCTTGGATAGGTGTTTTAAAGATTTATTTGGCTTCATATGTATAAGAAAGAGTTTTGAAGGACACATAATTTGATGTCACAAACCTAAATATAAGGGATAACAATTGGTCGATCTTATTTTTGACCATTGAGAATTAACAACCTTTCATAAGAGAAGAGAAAAATGTGTCTGTAAGGAGGCTCTACTATGACATAGTTTTCATTCAAATGATGGGTCTTCATTATGCTACAACAAAACTAGAGGTATTGCATTATATAGACATTTTATTTCCCATTTTTAAGGATGTTAAAATTGATAAGGGCATGTTAATCAATGAGCACACTCACATAAATATATCTTATATCTCTACTATAGTATTTGAAAAATATTAAAAACTACCTAAACCCCAAATAGACAAAACTATAATCAACAATTAGGCCAAATATAATTATTTGAAGAACATCCTTGCCCTATGGCTATATTATGCGAATCAAGTGTTTTTAGATTTCAATAGCAACATCCCATTAGCCAATTTAGACTTGGGATTATGATGATCATGACTATGATGAATAAGTTATGTGGGAATTCAACCACTACATATGTGAATAGAATTTAGGTGCCCTTAGTCTATTTTATGGTTGAGAAATAGATCACCCCTCCTCTTGGTAAGGTTATCAACACCTATTTGAGTAGATAGATTTTTGTAGTCAAGAAAAAGACTAGAATGCACTTATATATAATGTCATACCTTCTAGATGACCTCCTTACCATAATCAAGATTCCCAATCTTAGAGAATAATCACCCATTCAAACTTAGATAGTTTTATAATATTAATTAAAATTAAACATATTAAAGTATAGGGACCACATCCACTTCATTTATTGTTAGGGTGTGTGGAGCTAAAAGCTTTACCAAGGAGCATACTAAACAGGTTTGGGTCTACATAGACACCGGCGTCGGTCAGGAGTGATCGACGTCGGTCAAGTGTAGTTGCAGAGGCACCGACGTCGGCAAAGGGTCAGCCGACGACGGTCACAGGTGAACAGGCAGGAACTGACCTCAGCTACTTGTGTGTCCAGAAAGTGATTTCTGAGGACAGAAGCGAGTGTTTGCATGATGAGTTTGAGTTGTAGTCTCAAGCTCGCGTCTCTATTATTAGAAATATTATTTTTAGAGCCCTTGTTCAAGAGGCTTAACTGTTTGTTGTAAGAGCATGCTCAAGTTTCCTAATTCTATATGTAGGAAAGATCTTCTTAGCTTAGTATGTTGAATGTGTGAGTATGAGTAGAACATTATGAATGTTTGAAGGATAGTACTGAGTTGCATCAATCTAGGTTATTGGAATTGATTTTACTTGAGAGAGAGAGCTCTTGAGGAATATAGATCTAGTGAGAGATCTTGTGTGCATCTGAGAGAGGTGTGTAAGAAAGTAGTTTCTTCAATTGTATTCCTATTGTAAAGAGTTTTAATACAAGTTTTCAAGGTGTTTTCTTGTATCTCTTGTTCTGTGCTATTTATCATTCTAGTTGCTTATCTATCTGATTTATTTCTGCATTTATTGCTTTCACAAGTGTAATCCATTATTGGTTGATCCCCAACAAGTGGTATCAGAGCTCAGGTTCACTAACAGGTGGTTCAGATCTGTGTAGTGTGTTTGGATTACAGGTTGCTCACAGGGGTTTCTGCAGGGATTTTTGTTTGAGTGGGAGAAGCAATGGCAGAAGAAAGTAAGTTGAGAATGGAAAAGTTTAATGGCAAGAACTATCAACATTGGAGAATGCAGATAGAGGACTATCTGTATCAGAAATATCTTTACTTACCGTTAGGTGGGATTGCAAAGAAGCCCAAGGACATGGAGGATGAAGAATGGGAAGTTCTTGACAGAAAGGCTTTGGGGTCTATAATACTGAGTCTTGCATCCACTGTGATATCCAATTTGTCACAGGATAAAACAAAGGTAGAGTTAATGACTACGTTAGCAAATTTGTATGAAAAACCCTCTGCTTCTAATAAGGTATATTTAATGAAGAAGTTATTTAATTTGCATATGCAAGAAGGTAGATCTGTTTCTAATCACCTAAATGATTTCCATGGTATTGTTAACCAATTAAGTTTAGTCAATATTGTATTTGAAGATGAAATAAAAGCTCTTTTAATATTATGTTCTTTGCTTGAAAGCTGGCATGGATTGGTAATGGCAGTTTCTAATACTGCATCTGCTTCGAATATTTTGAAAGTAGAGGATGTTGTTAGTGTTATTTTGAATGAGGAAATTCATAGGAAAAGCACAGAAGAGACATATGGGAACGCTTTAAATCTCGAGAGCAGGGGAAGGCAAAAATAAAGGAACAAGAGGAGATCAAGATCTAAATCTAAGGGAAAAGGTAGATCCAGATCTAGAAATGGCAGAAGGCCACAATGCTGGAACTGTGGAAAGTTGGGGCACATAAGCAGAGATTGCTGGTCAAAGCCTAAGGAGGAGAATTAGCACGAAGGAAAGGAAGAGGCAAAGGTTGCAGGTATTGCACAGGTTGCTCTTATTTTCTCTTTGCATAATAATATAGAATCTTGGGTATTAGATTCTAGTGCATCTTTCCATGCTACCCCTAACAGAGAATATTTAAGTGACTATATCCATGGAGATTTTGGAATAGTGTACTTAGGGGATGATGAGCCTTGTAAGATTACTGGCAAAGGTAAAGTGCAGCTGAAGATGTAGAATGGCAACACATGGGTGTTGAGAGATGTGATGCATGTTCCTAGTTTGAAGAGAAATTTGATTTTTGCAGGAAAGCTAGGGGATGAGGGTTGTACAGTAACTCTCACAACAGATTCTTGGAAGGTGACCAAGGGTGCACTTGTTATGGCCAAAGGTAAGAGAGAAGGTACTCTCTATTTGTGTAATTGTGTTACTAACAAATCTCCTTCCGTTTTATCTACTTCAGATGTGGATGCTAAATTGTGGCACTCAAGGCTTGGCCACATGAGTGAGAAGGGGATGTCAATTCTTAAGTCTAAAGGTATGCTTTCAGATTTGAAAAGTATGGATCTAGAATTTTGTGAGCATTGTGTATTTGGAAAACAGAAAAGGGTTAGTTTTCTCAAGACTGGGTCTACTAAGAAAAGGCATAAGTTGCAGCTTGTTCACACAGACGTGTGGGGACTGGCTCAGGTAGCCTCTATTGGAGGATCACGGTACTATGTTACATTCATAGATGATGCTACAAGGAAGGTATGGATCTACTGTATTAAAAAGAAATCTGATGTTTTTGAGACTTTTAAGATTTGGAAGGCTATGGTTGAGAATGAAATAGGCAGAAGATTAAAGTGCTTGAGATCTGATAATGGCGGTGAGTTCTGCAGTCTTAAGTTTAACTGGTATTGTTACACTCACGGAATCTGAAGGCAAAGGATGGTTCCAAGGACACCTCAACAGAATGGTATTGCTGAAAGGATGAATAGGATAATTATGGAGCGTGCAAGATGTATGAGATTGCATGCTGGGTCACCCTTAGAGTTTTGGGCAGAAGCAGTTTGACACCGCAGTGTACCTAATTAACAGAGGACCCTCTACAGCTCTGGATGGTGGAATTCTAGAAGAGGCATGGATAGATAAAAAGGTAGATCTCTCATATCTCAAAGTTTTTGGTTGTGAAGCCTTTGTGCACATAGATAAGGAAAATAGAAAGAAGCTTGATGCTAAGTCTATGAGGTGCACGTTTATTGGCTATGGCTCAGATGATTTTGGTTTCAGATTTTGGAATCTAAGAACTAACAAGGTAATTAGGAGCCGTGATGTTGTTTTCAATGAAAGAGTGATGTACAGTGATCAGATAAGGAAGCTAGATCAATCTGGGCAGAGCAATGGTGAATTGGACAAAGTTATGGTCCAAAATGAGCTCACGAGAAAAAGAAATAATCACTTACAGGACAACACATAGACCGACGTCGGTAGGTTAGGAACCAGCATCAGCAGTACAGAAACCAATGTCGATCATACAGAGATCGACGTCGGCAGAACAGGAACTGACGTCGGCCAGGAAGAATCGGTGTCGGCCAGTAACAGGCCACAGGTGGCCGAGGTCGGTCACTGTCAAAAAATTTGGGTGGACAGCGTGTTGAGAACGAGTCCAAGACACCCATCAGGAGGTCAGAAAGGGTAAGTAAGCCTCCAATTAGATATTCTCCTTCCTTATATTATTTATTGCTAACTGATGGTGGAAAACCAGAGAGTTTTGAAGAAGCATTACAGGTGGAGTCCAGGAGTAAGTGGGAGCGTGGCATGGTTGAGGAGATGGAGTCCTTAAGAGAGAA
Organism: Torreya grandis; assembly: GCA_037957365.1. Lineage (NCBI taxonomy): Eukaryota > Viridiplantae > Streptophyta > Pinopsida > Cupressales > Taxaceae > Torreya > Torreya grandis. The sequence continues at coordinate 2,171,779 of JARHVA010002837.1, read as the reverse complement.
CCAAACATGGGATTTGGTTGAATTGCCAGCTGGTAAGAGAACACTGAAGAATAGATGGACCTACAAGTTGAAAGAAGGTGAGGATGGACAGATGAGATATAAGGCCAGATTGGTAGTGAAAGGATTTGCACAAAATCCAGGTATTGACTTTGGTGAGACTTTTTCTCCTGTTGTTAAGATGACTTCTATAAGGGTTGTATTGTCTTTGGTTGCTTTTGAGGATTTGCATCTTGAGCAGCTAGATGTTAAGACAACGTTTCTTCATGGAGATTTGGATGAGGAAATATACATGGAACAACCAGAAGGTTTTGAGGTCAAGGGTAAGGAGAAGTTAGTGTGCAGGTTGAAGAAAAGCTTGTATGGCCTCAAGCAAGCTCCTAGGCAATGGTATTTGAAATTTGACAGGTTTATGACTGAGCATGGCTAAAGTAGATGTCAATCTGACCATTGTGTATATTTTAAGAGATTTGATAATGGTAGATATATTATTCTATTGTTGTATGTAGATGATATGTTGGTTGCAGGATCTCACATGTAGGATATCTCTGAGCTTAAGGTGAAATTAGCTCAAACGTTTGCTATGAAGGATTTGGGAGCAGCAAAGAAAATCCTTGGCATGAGCATTAAGAGGGACAGGAAAAATCACAGGTTGATATTGTCTCAAGAGGATTATGTGGACAAGGTGTTGAAACGGTTCAATATGCAGGATGCTAAACCGGTAAGCACACCTTTGGCTGGACATTTTAAGTTGAGTAAAGAACAATGTCCTAATTCACATGATGAGGAAGAGTATATGAGTAAGGTTCCATATTCTTCCGCGGTAGGGAGTTTGATGTATGCAATGGTGTGTACTAGACTAGATATTGCCCAAGCAGTGGGAGTAGTAAGTAAGTATATGGCCAATCCAGGAAAGGAACATTGGAAAGCAGTTCTATGGATCCTTAGATATCTGAGAGGAACCAGCAGTAGACACTTGTGCTATGGAGGTTCAGATACTTCTCTACATGGTTATGTAGATTCAGATATGGCAGGTGATTTGGATGGCAGGAGGAGCACCACAGGTTATGTTTTTACTGTAGGTGGAATGGCGGTTAGCTGGATATCTAAGTTGTAGAAGGTTGTAGCCTTGTCAACTACAGAAGCAGAGTATATTACAGCCACAGAAGTTAGCAAGGAGATGATATGGATGACACAGTTCATGGAAGAGCTTGGAAGGGAGCATGGAAGTTGCAGATTGTATAGTGACAGTCAGAGTGCAATCCATTTGGCTAAGAACTCAGCTTTTCACTCAAGAACCAAGCACATATAGCTAAGGTACCACTTCATACGACAGGTATTGGAAGATGGTGAGTTGAAGCTGGAGAAAATCCATACAGACAAGAATCCTGCTGATATGTTAACAAAGCCGGTTACGAAGGAGAAGTTGAATCTTCATTCAACTTCTATTGGTCTTCATGATTGAGTTGAAGATGGAGGAGCTAGAAGATGTTGTTGTACAGGTACTGGTGCAGCTGTTTATCTCCAAGTGGGAGATTGTTAGGGTGTGTGGAGCTAAAAGCTTCACCAAGGAGCATACTAAACAGGTTCGGGTCTACACAGACACCAGCATCGGTCAGGAGCGACCGACGTCGGTCAGGTGTAGTTGTAGAGGCACCGACGTCGGTAGAGGGTCGGCCGACGACGGTCACAGGCGAACAGTTAGGAACTAATGTCGGCTACCTGTGTGTCCAGAAAGTGATTTCCAAGGACAAAAGCAAGTGTTTGCATGATGAGTTTGAGTTGTAGTCTCAAGCTCACGTCTCTATTATTAGCAATATTATTTTTAGAGCCCTTGTTCAAGAGGCTTAACTGTTTGTTGTAAGAGCATGCTCAAGTTTCCTAATTCTATATGTAGGAAAGATCTTCTTAGCTTAGTATGTTGAATGTGTGAGTATGAGTAGAACATTGTGAATGTTTGAAGGATAGTACTGAGTTGCATCAATCCAAGTTGTTGGAATTGATTGTACTTGAGAGAGAGAGAGAGCTCTTGAGGAATAGAGATCTAGTGAGAGATCTTGTGTGCATCTGAGAGAGGTGTGGAAGAAAGAAGTTTCTTCAATTGTATTCCTATTGTAAAGAGTTTTAATACAAGTTTTCAGGGTGTTTTCCTGTATCTCTTGTTCTGTGCTATTTATCATTCCAGTTGCTTATCTATCTGATTTATTTCCGCATTTATTGCTTTCACAAGTGCAATCCATTGTTGGTTGATCCCCAACATTTATGACTATTTTTATCCATCTTTAACCAAGGTCATCACTAGGAATCTAATGTCAAGAATTAGCCCCTTAATCAGAAAGTAAATTGGTCTATGGGAGACATATGGCTATACCCAAATTTCACCATCATTAGAATTGAAGGAATTTAAGGCCAACCCCTTAAGATGCCTATCCATGTTCCCAATCAACTAGTCCAGCAAGAAGTAGCATATCAATTACTCCATGGAATAGATAGTTTATGTAGAATAAAAAAGAAAGGACTCCTCCACAACCTCAAAATAACTATTAGGAGGACCATATTCAAATAGTGGGAAATTTTTTAAGAAGCATCTAAACACAGGACATCTTTTAATTTAAAATTAGATGAGCTAAGGTAGTAAGATCCCCAAGATAGGGTTAAAGGACACTTGAAATCCAAAGGAATAAATGTGTCTTATCATCACCAACTTGGCCCTTATGGCTCGATGTACACAAAGGCATATTCTTATCTAAGGTTATGGGGAGATTGAATAAATACAACATCATTCTAGAAGTTAAGATGATAAGGGACCAAAAGGGAAGTGATGACATATGAAAACTAGGGCCAGGGCAATATCAATTTTTAGGCATTGCACCCTCTAGACCTCTTCTAACCCATAAAAATACATAGCCTAAGACTAAGGCATAAATTGAGCAAAGGTCAGTATAAAGGAGGTGTGATGAGATAGCATCATCTTTAACCTAGGTTGTGTTGGCCATTTTTGGCTCACATACTAAAGCTTTGAAGAAGGCTCAATGTGGCAAAGATGAAGGATCCAAATAGGTCTTCATGGTTTTGAGCTTTCTTAAGATCAAGTAGTAGTTCAATCCCAAACCTAGAAGATCTTGCAGACTAAAAGGGATAAGTGAAAAATCTCTTATTTAGCTAAGTCTTTACTTGTTTATTATTTTAGACTTTATGGGGACTAAGGGTTTCTTTTCTTTTATCAGGAATTCAAGAACAAACACACCTTGTTCTGATCCCACTTGTTAGGATCTTTCTCCTCAAAAAGAACACAATATGATTACCAAATACAAGCAATTAAACATGAGGAATTATCTAGAAGTACAAGTAACTAGAATTCACAAATAGCATAGAATATGAGAGACAATACACTATCTTGTATTAATACTTGTACAAAAAATAATACAATAAAGAGATGCCACACTCTTCCACCTTATAGAGGCTTGCCACACCTTAAGTGTATAGTAATTCTTCTTCAAAACACTCTCCTACCAAAAATGGTCCCAACACACAACTCACACATAGAATTGGTGTTCACCTCTCCAACCAGTCAGTAATAACCCTGCCAGTATGCCAAGCACTCTAAAGTACTTCAAGTAGATCTCCCATGAACCTATAACCTACAATTCAACAGACCATACTTACACATGTAGATCTCCTATGAGCTTGCAACAACCTGCAACTCAATGATCTTACAATGGAAGGATCTTCCTTGCCTTCCTTTTTAGCTCATCCTTACAATACATGCCAATGGGTCTATAAATAGATCCTAAACTTAAACAATAACTTAGACTCTTAGTTTACTAATAATAGACACGTAGTTCAAGACTCAAAATAGCCTTTACATGCAAACACTCAGTTCAAGAAACTAACTATTCATGCAATGAATAGTTCTAGAACACACAGGCGATCGACGTCAGTCCCTATCTAACTGGTGTTGATTGATGTCAGTCGACTCCCTATCGATGTCAGTTGCCTTATACACTCATCATGACCAACATCAATCATACTACCAATGCCGGTACTTCTGGAACTTTAGAAACCTTCTTTTCATCTGCATAGTTGAAGCTTTTAGCTCCACAACCTAACAATCTCCCACTTGGAGACAAACAATTGCAATTGTACCTGTACCTTTACATCATCTAGTTTGTTCCCTTGGCTTTGTATCCCTCTTCAAGATCACTCTTGAAGACTAATCACCACAAAACTTGTGGTGCAACACCTATCATTCAAATCACCTACCACATCCACATCTACAAACCATGTAGAAAATAACTTGACCTTGCATAGCATGTGCACCTGCTGCTGGTCCCTCTAAGAATCCATTGAACTGCCCTCCAATGCTTCTTTCTTGGATTGGCTCCAAACTTGTGACAACTCCCACTGCTTGGGAAAACTTAGGTCTAGTACATACCATGCACTTAACCTCATTATGTGAATCAAGACACTGTTCTGTGAACTGTCCAACCATCGGCATGCTAACCGGTCTCACATAATCATCCTAAAACAAAGTCAACATGTGACCTTCCATGTCCCTAGAACACACTCATGCCAAAGAACCTTGATGCTCCCAGATTCCTCATGACACACCTCTGAACTAGCTTTACCTTTAGTTTAGCAACTCCCTGTATATGTAACCCTACAACAAGCACATCATACAGTAATAGGATAATGTAAATAATATTATCTAACCTGGTAAAGAGAAACACAATGATCAAACCTCCATTGTCTTGTAGCTTATTCAAGACCATATACCCTGGCCTTCTGTCTCATGTATCCATTTCTACTCTTCTTCATCCTGAACATCCATTCGTCTCTTAGTGCTTTCTTCCAACTGGCAACTCCACCAAAAAATCCTATTTGGTTCTCCTCCAAGGAATCACATCCTTCATCCATGCCAAGCTCCCACTATTTCTTGGATCTACCTGCTCTGCTTCTTCAATAACTTCCTAGTTCTTTACCATAAGTGAGCAATAAGTAGTGTAAAGAAGGGAAATGATGAATTTGAGGCTTACATACCCTTTAAGTCCTTCATATGGGTGCTTGACACTCCTTGACAGCTTGCTGTCCACCCAAAATCCATCTCAGTGACCAATGCCAGTCACATCTCAGTCTGCACCTGACTGATGTCAGTTCCCTATGACTACCTCATCACCGACATCGGTTCCCCCTTGCCAATGCCAGTGTTTATCTATCCCTGAGTCACTGACATTAGGCTACACATAGCCGACATCAGTCCCTATCTGGATGCCGATGCCATTTTTCTAGCCGATGTCGGTCTCTATGTTTTTCTAGTGAGAACTGACTTCTACCCACGAGCTCCTTTTGGATCAAACCCTTCTCCAAATCAACCTTGCTCTACTCAAAATTCTTCTACCCCTTGTGTTGAACTCTATCCGTCACCTTCTCCTTGAAAACCAAGGCTTTCTTGTTCTTATCGCTAACATTGGATTCCTCAAGAAACGTCACCTTCTTCTTTTGCATACAAAAATCTTGATCTATGCTCTTCAAATCTGAAAGCATACCCTTTGACTCAAGAACATGCATCTCCTTCTTATTCATGTGACCAAGCCTATTAAGCCACATCTTCGAATCTATAGCTAAAGCAGATAACCCAGAAAGAGAATTAGTAATACAAGTAGATAGATAAAGTGTACCTACTTTCTTACCTCTTGCTACAACAAGTGCACCCTTGGTAACCTTCCAAGAGTCCACTGTGAGAGTTACTGTATAGCCCTCATCACCCAAACTTCTTATAGAAATCAAATTCCACTCCAGAATTGGGACATGCATGACCTCCTTCAACACCCATGTGTTACTTGTCTACAATTTCAGCTTCACTTTCGCTTTGCCAACCATCTGACAAGGCTTACCATCCCCTAAAAAATTTCTCCAAAGTCTCCCTGGACATACTCATGAAAAAATTCCCTATTTGGGGATGCATGAAAAGAGGCACCAGAATCTAAAACACAAGATTCTACTTTATCCAAAGAACATACCAGAGCATCCTATGAAACAAAATCTGCAACATCTGTTTCTTTTTCATGTCCTTCATGCTGATCTTCACCCGACCTGAAATCTCTCTTTAAGTGCCCTTGCTTTCCACATTTACAACAGGTTATTCTGCCATACCTAGACTTAGATCTCTTGCCATTAAACTTTTCCATTCGTAGTCTACTTTCTTCTGCCATTTCTCCACTCCCACTCAAATAGAAACCCCTGTGAGTAACCTATAATCAACACACACTAACCAGATCTAATCCAACCTGTTAGTATCCCAACCTAGAATATTTGATACCAGTTGTCAAGAATCCAAGAACAAACACATCTTGTTCTGATCCCACTTGTTAGGATTTTGCTCCTCAGAAAGAGCACAATATGATTACCAAATACAAGCAATTAAACATGCGGAATTATCTATAAGTACAAGTAACTAGAATTCACAAATAGCACATAATATGAGAGACAATACACTATCTTGTATTAATACTTGTACCAAAAAGAATAAAATAAAGAGACGCCACACTCTTCCACCTTACAGAGGCTTGTCACACCTCAAGTGTACAGTAATTCTTCTTAAAAACACTCTCCTACCAAAAATGGTCCCAACACACAACTCACACATAGAATTGGTGTTCACTTCTCCAACCAGTCAGTAATAACCCTACCAGTATGCCAAGCACTCTAAATTACTTCAAGTAGATCTCCCATGAACCTGCAACCTGTAATTCAACAGACCATACTTACACATGTAGATCTCCTATGAGCTTGCAACAACCTGCAACTCAATGATCTTACAATGGAAGGATCTTCCTTGCCTTCCTTTTCAGCTCATCCTTACAATACATGCCAATGGGTCTATAAATAGATCCCATACTTAAACAATAACTTATACTCTTAGTTTACTAATAATAGACACACAGCTCAAGACTCGAAATAGCCTTTACGTGCAAACACTCAGTTTAACAAACTAACTGTTCATGCAACGAACAGTTCTAGAACACACAAGTGACTGACATTGGTCCCTATCTAACTAGTGCTGATTGACGTCAGCTGACTCCCTACCGATGCTGGTTGCCTTCTACATTCATCATGACCGACGTCGGTCATATTGCCGATGCTAGTACTTCTAGAACTTTAGCAACCTTCTTTTCATCTACATAGTTGAAGCTTTTAGCTCCACAACCTAACATCTTTCAGGTCTAATTTTAAGCTAAGTTATAGTTTCCTTTTAGGAAAATTGCCTACACAATTTTTTGAAGGAATATTTTCTTTTTGGCTTAGTGTTTTTTCTTCGAGATTTTTTTGCCTCAGCTTTTTAGTTCAAATATCAAGAAATTATTTAGGACATTTTGTCTGAAACAATTTATGAAAGGTACTTTTCAGTTCCTCAAAGGAAATGGCACTTAAATAATTTTGAAAGATACTTTTTCTCAAGGAAAAGGTTCTTTTCAATGTCAAAGGGCATTTTCAATTCTTCTGAAGGGCACTTTTCCAAAGCTGAAGGCCACTTGAATTTTGTTCAAGGGTATTTTCAAAGGCAAAAAGGTTCTTTTCAAAACACCAAAGGGTTTTATCTCAATCAAATGGCTCGTTTTCAAGTTTTGAAAGGCATTTCCAAAGGGAAAGGACAAAAACAAAGTATGAAAGAATTAGGCTGAAGTAAAAAAGGCTAAAGGAATTTTATAAAGGACACATTTCCTTTGGGAAAATTGTCTGAGACAATTTTTTGAAGGCATATTTCTTTCAAAACTTTTTTCCTAAAGTACAAGAACTTTTCAAAAAATCGAAAGGGTCCATTTAAAAAAATTAGAAGGTTTCTTTTTAAAAAAGCAAATGTTTCTTTTACAAAGTTCTGAAAGGTATCTTCCCTTTGAAAAAGGGCATTTTTCAAAGTTCCAAAGACCTAATAATTTTAAGAAAATTATTTGAAATAAAAGGTCCAAAAGAATTATGTTGAAGGAAATTAGCCAAAAGAAATCCTATAGGAAAGTGTCCAAAGGCAACAACTTGAAAGGATTAATGATGTTCATGCCAAATGTCAAAGTTAAAGCTTAAAAAATAGCCATTAGGATTAAAATATCCCATGATGGGCCCATAAATGTCAAAATATAAACCCTTACAAGTAGTTATTTATATTTGAAAATCCTGAGATGTTTGTGCAAATGTCAAAGATGGATCTCTTAAAATAGTTATTGGCATTCAAAATCCACCAAAGGGGTCTCTAGAAAATCAAAAAAATATGATGAGGACTTCTCCTTTCAACTTTGATGACATGGTCTCTAGCCTACATATAGGACATGCAAAGTGAAGGGGCACGTTGAGTTTTAAATGCAAAGATAAAATTATTCACACTTGGCAAAGACATGCAGCAACCTTTGACATGGATTTATCAGTTCCAAAAAAGGGACTTGAATGTAAAGTAAACCATAGTTAGACTAGATGAATTAAAAGGGGAAGGTGTTTCTAATTAGGCTTTATAAAGGGAAAATAGGCATTTTAGACCTAATAAAGATCAAAAGAAGCTGTGATATCTATAGAAATACATTGACATAGATGGATATAGGAAAACTAATGTCCTTATATTAGTTTTCCATCTATAGAAAAAATTTGGCCCAAGTTTCAAGGTAGGAGCTAGTGTATGCAAGTGATGGAGAGGCTCTCATCCTTTGACATGGCCATCATCTTTGACAAATAGTTGCTCAACATAGAAGCAGCATGGCTCAGTCCAGATTCAAAGTTATGGGGATTTTTTCCTTATACATGCAATACAAGTGAAAGATGGTGTGGGGATGAAAGATGAAGATCAGGTGACTAGAAAAGGTAGATCAAGCATTAAATATGTTATTAGAGAAGGTCTTATCTTCTAGCATGTTTGTTAATCAACAAGGAAGCTCAAGTTTATTAGGAAGAAAAAATTTCATTTGTACAAGGCAAAAAATAGTTCCCTAATTGATCAAAAAGATGGTGGATCATTCATTATAATAAGCAGATAAGCTTGTATATCACTTCAAGATTAGGCTCCCCTCTTTTTCTTCTCTCTCCCCATTTTCATCTCATCTTTTTTTTGTATATATATAGGATCTTGAGCCTAAAAATGGATCCCTCAATTGGCAATAAAGTTACTCTATGAAATCACCTTGTAACACTCTCTTGAAGAAATAAGATAAACTTTTTTTATTCTAGTTTGGATCAAAGTGTGCATTATTAGGGTTTTTACTTGTAGAATGTATGTCTCTTTTCATCATTTGTGAATCCTCCATGCAAATTTCTTTAATTATTTTGGTACCTTACAGGTTGTGTGAAGTATTAGACATTGGTGCCTTCTTGAAGTGTCACAAGTTTATAGTGTCTCATACAGACCTATTTCTTTCTATCCTTCAAATTTTAGGGTTTCCCTTTGACCTCCATACAAATATTTATGCTTGTGGTCTTGAGATAGGATCAGATTAGTCTATTATTGATAAACTTTATTATTAGTCATTAAGGATTTCAAGATAAAAGTGGATCATTCCATATTTGGTGCATCACCATCCTTAGCTTAGATTTCCCTTTCATGTTATCTTTCTCTCCATTTTCCTTAGTCAGTACTAGATTCTAGTGTGGGAATAAATCCAAAGTGAAGCATCTGAGGAGCTAGCCTCATTAAAAATCCTAGAGGTTCAACCTTACTACAAGATACCCATAGCCTAAGGTTGTTCCAATAATATAGATGGGTGTGAAAGAGCCTTAAAAACTCTCCCACAAGGGTACAATTTTGGCCTACAAGAGTTTTTGGCATACTCAATAGGACCACTTTCAAGGAAGATTAGTCAAGTTTGATGTTGGTTTGATCAATTCATAGTGGTTATATCTTTCATCTTTAAGTATCTGGTGGTAGAAAAGTAACTATCTTTCATGCCAAAAGTGACTACAAGATCATCTTCTAGAGGTATTCCTTTTGATTTTGTTGAATTCCCTTAAAATTCAGCTAAAAGGTTAAGGTTCACCAATAATTTACCATACATAAGGAAACATATTCCTAAATTAGTCTCAGGGCCTACCCTTACAATCAACCTCTCGATAGTTCCCCCTATTACCATGATTCCCTAAAGAGATTTTTACAGGCTACCATGGCTAAAGTCCTTTGAATCTACCATAATACAATCTTATACCAATAGCATCTCTCAAAAGTGTCCCATATTTTATATGAGACCAAACCATAACCCTTACTAAACACATCAATGACATAGCCAATTTTTGTAATATCCATAATGTCATTATAGAAAAAATATCTATTATACTATTAGTTGTATCCCTTAAGGGAAAGGATTTAGATTGGTATAGAGGCTTAGCTCCTAATTATATTCAATCATGTAATCAGATAGGAGTGGCCTTGTGTAATATATTTGCAGACAAGAGTGACCATTTTTCACTAGTATAATAACTTACCATAATCAAGAGAGCCCCCCATGAAGTCATGCAAGACTTCAACACAAGATTCCAAAAAGGTTGGGACAAAATTATAGCCTTTGTTATACCATCCCCTATCTTTTCATTCCTATACTACTTGAAGGCTCAATGATATATTTGTAATGATTTAATCTATGGGAGGGGACATATTACCAAATTTGTATGAGGTGGTTATTAAAGCAAAACGTTACCTAGTTCAGGCTAGCAAACTTACTACTAGACCCCCAATGCCTCTTTTCCCTAAAATTAGACCACCCCTTGTGATTATTCCCCCACTTGATGTTATTCTTCCAACTCCAATAATTGTTGCTATACCTTCACCTAAGTAGGAAAATGCCTTCACTAGTGGATCAAGTGATTCCCAAGAGCAAAAAATCTACCTAAAACTTAAGAGCATGCTCTAGTCTTTGAGAAATGATGTGGTAAATGTTAAAAGGTATCAAGTTAAGTTAAATAAATCTTATCAAGATCTATATCAGCCTTAATAGCAGTTTTATCAAGAAAATAGGCCACCCTACAAGATAAGTTTCCAAAGATAGAACTATGACCAAGGGCAAGGATAGCCTAGCTACAATAAGCAAAGTAGCTATAACCCAAATGTTGTAGGCTCTTTCAAATCCTTGGTTCCTATTTAAAACAATATGGCTTAAGAGGTTGAAGGGACCATACCTTGGGATCAATATTTTGGGAAATCCATTATCCCAACTAATGGTTTTAACTAGGCTTTCAATTACCAATGGTAGTAGGCTATTGCTTATGGATACAATCAAGCCTTAATGGCTCAAAACACAGAGATCCCTATGATGACAAAATCAAGACAATCTCCACAAGACCAAGGATCTGATCAAGTACCAAACCAATTGGATTCTATAATGATCATTAGTGAACAAGAAGAGTGCTACATGTCCAATCAATAGGCTAGCTCTAGCCAAGCATACCATCTAGTGGTAACTAATAAAAGGTTCAAAATAAGGAATATGGATGGTAATCAAGAGGTGGTCAAAGATACCCATACTATTAACCTATCACTATCAAAGCCAAGTGGACTTAATACTACTCCAAAGGTTATAATAGCTCTAAATAATCAAAATCAAGAGACTCATTTTGATCCACAAAACTTGCAAATTCAACAAACAATAGTACTAGCCCCTAAAGCATAGGTGAAGGTTGGTGGTCCACCAATCAACATTATTGAGAAAATGAAGAAATATAGTGTGAATGTACCAATGTGGGACATACTTTCCATGCTCAAACAAATGGATATCTTTCAAGAAGGTTTTTCCAAGATAGGTATTACAATAACTATAGGCAAATAACCAAGCAAAGAAACTAAGGTCCTCATCAATGCAACCTAAGGTCCTCTGGGAGAAAGATCAAGGTGGTGAAACCTCCTCCATTATACATTTCATTAATCATTGGTGACTCCTCGTACTTAACTACATGGTAGATAGTGGAACAAGTACTTTAGTGATGCTAAAGTCAATAGCAGACCAACTTGGTTTAAAGTATGAACCTCAATCTATAGGATTTTGTAGCTTGATGGATCTTCCACCAAACTAGCTAGTATTATCAGAGGTCTCAACTTGACCTTGCATGCTTGTCTTAATGTTTCAATAGCTCAAGATGTGTTGATTCTAGAAGTGCCTCCTCATTTTTCTCTATGATTATTTAGAGAATTCATAGTAAAGATAAGAGGTTATCTCATAGCATATTGGTCATACATGGCATTCAAAACAAGCTATGGGACTAAGGTATCAATCAAGGCTGAGTTCATGACATAATTTCACATTGATCCTCTTTAACTAGATAGCATAAACCTCAATTGTATTAACCATGATGAGGATGAATTTACAATTGGTAAAGAACTAAATACTTATCTTGAGGAGATTTTAGTCTTTTTCTTGGATGAGTTATGGGGGGATAATCAATTTCTCAACCCTTTAAAAAAATTTTAAGAAAGAGACATGGTTATTTATTTAATACATGAAGAAAACCAACTCATGCCTTCCCTCATTGGACCTAAATAAGACCTCAATGGTATGTGGAAGTTGTTCTTTGATAGTTCAAGGAGAAAAAATGGAGTAGGTGTAGGAGAAATGCTAATTTACCTTAAGATTATAAGTATTTATCTTATTATTGGTTCCATTTTATTTTCTCCTCTAATGCATCAAAATATGAAGGCCTAATCCATGGTCTCTAATAGGCTAGTAAGAGGGGAATCAAGTAGTTGCAAGAATATGGAGATAGTGAGCTTATAGTGAACCAAGTTAGGTGCATCAACATTATGAATAATCCTTTGATGAGGTCCTTAAAAAATAGAGTATGGGACCTAATTGAATATTTCAAATACTTTAACATTCAAGTTGTGCCAAGGAACCAAAATCAACATGTTGACAAGTTGGCAACTGTGGGAGCCCAGTTTGATATTCTAAGTATGATAAAAGAGGCCAAGGTTTAGCCACATGTCAAGGTGGTGGTGAGGCCATTAGTACTAGATAATGAAGCCCACTGGTAGGACTTCAAAAATGATAAAAATAAATTACTTATTTCTTATAGTAGGAAGTAAAGTTTTCCTTAATGAACCAATGTAAATTTTAACATTAGTATGAGGATCAAATTATTCAACTAAAGTCTAAAAAACTTCCTAATGGGATTGTCAACCCTTGAAAGTCTTTTCCATGATGAAGACAATATGAGTAATAATAAGGTAGTGATGTTAACTGATGAAGATAACTATGAAAGACTCCTTATTTTCAAGGAAAAACTCCTCAAGCTTGGGAAGGTAAGTAATGAGGCAAAAAGACATGCTTTTATTGAACTTTGTAAGAAATATTCAGACATATTTTCTTGGTAATATAGTGATATGAGAGGATTTAATCCTAATCTATCCCAATATACTATATAAGTAGAGGCCAATGCTAAGCTTGTGAGGTAGAAGCAAAGGATTGTCAATCCAAAAATTGAAGAGCTAATGAGGAAAGAATTGACCAAATTTATTGAATCCAATATCATTTTTCCCATCAAACACTCTTCATGGATAGATAATCTACTACCTATGAGGAAGAAGAATGGTGAGATATGATTGTGTGTTGACTTTAGAGACTTTAATAGGGTCTCTTTGAAATATCACTACCCCTTACCATCCATGGATAAACTCCTTCAAATGGTTTCTAGTTCTAAATGCTTCTTTCTTTTGGATGGGTACTCAAGATACAACTAGGTGCTGGTAAGAGAAGAAGATTAGTACAAAACTTCCTTCACCATAAAGTGGGGCACATATGCTTATCATAAGATGCCTTTTAGATTATCAAATGTTGGGGAAACTTTCCAAAGAGCCATGGACATGGCTTTACAAGGGCTACTAAATCAAATGGTGCTGGTCTACTTTGATGACATCATAGTTTCCTCCAAGGATGCCAATGAACATAGACCACATGAGGTTAATAGTTGAGAGATGTAGAGATTATGGGATATCTTTAAATCCCAAGAAGTGTGTCTTTTCCATGCTTGAAAGTAATTTTTTAGGTCACATTGTTTCAAAATAAGGGCTATGTATTGATCCTAAAAGAATAAGTGCCATCTTAGCCTTATCCTTACCCAAGCATAAAAAAGTAATATAAAGTTTCTTTAGGAAAATAAACTTCATGAAAAGGTTTATACCTAGTTTTGCAAACTTGGTCAAACCCACCACTACCATGCTTAAGAAGAACCAAGTGTTTACTTAGTCAAATGAAGGTAAATCAACATTTGAGGCTATCAATCAGGCCATTGCCCAAGCACCCACACTCATTAATCCTAATTTCTCAAGATATTTCATATTATATGCCTTCACTAATATTGATAATATATCAGCGATGCTAATACAAAAAAATGGTGAAGGACTTGAGTAACCAATAGGATTTTTTAGTTAGGGGCTTGAGAGGTATGAGGTGAGGTATACTTTTGTATAAAAACAAGTCCTTACAATGGTAAGAAGCCTTAAAAGGTTTAGGCTAATGCTCTCCAATATCAAAATCTATCTTATGGTGTCTCATCTTGGAGTGAGAGACTTCCTTCTTAACAAAGACTTGAATGAAAAGAGAGTTGGTTAGATTACCAAGGTCATAAAGTATGATGTGGAGATCAAGGTCACTAAGATGGTAAGAGGTAAAGGATTGTGTGAGCATATGGTTGATTACCTTCATGAGAATAATGGATTTTCCATGGTGATATAAGACAACTCACAGGTGGAGGCACCTCTACTTCATAAGAGCTGGATCCATGATATGGCACATTTTTTGATAACAAGAGAATACCCTCAAAGTCTAGATAAAGCAAAAAGAAGGTATTTATAGAATTTAATCCATACCTTATGCATTAGTATATGGTACTCTTTTTAGAAGAGACATAAATGGGGTACTCCTTAGGTGCATAGATAATGACCATGTGACCAAGATTTTAGAGCAATTCCATGATGGACCTGTAGGAGGTCATTTTACACCTAGAAACACATCAACAAAGATAATGAGGGTTGGGTATTACTAGCCCAAACTCATCAAATATGTGTATGCATGGGTAATAAATTGTCAAAATTGTGCTTTCTTTATGGGTAAACAAATATTGGTAGCCCTTCCTCTCAGCCCAATTTAGGTAAAGCAACCCTTCATGCAATGGGGGCTAGATTTCATAAGAATGATCAACCCTCCATCAAGTTTAGGGCATAGATGGGTGCTTATTGCAACTGAATACTTCAACAAGTGGGTGTAATCCATTATTTTGAAAGAAGATAATGAAGGTGCAGTCCTAGACTTCTATGACAACATTGTGACCAGGTTTGGTGTTACATCCACTATCATTTTTGATAATGTATTAGCATTATTTATTCTAAAAATGAGTGAATAGGCTCTCAAGATGGGCATATACCTTATCACCTCTTCCAAATATTATCCTTAAGGAAATGGACTGGCTGAGTCCACAAATAAAAATTTAATAAGAATCATCAAGATAACTATGGAAGAGAATCAAAAGACATGGCACACTAAACTAAAGACAACCTTGTAGGCTGATATGGTGACTCCTAAAGCTTCTACAATTCTCTAAATGTCTTAGTATATGTAAGGGAGGCCAAGTTTTCAATTTAGCTTGAGCTACCTACATTAGAACTAGCCCATTAGCTGGAGTTGATGGAAGATGAGCCCATGCATGTGAGACTAGTACAACCATGGAGCTTGAAGAAATGAGAGACCTTACAATGAAAACACTAGATTCACATCAAGATCAAGTCAATAAAGCTTTTGACAAGAGATCCATAGCAAGGGACCTTAAATAATGGGATCTAGTCCTCAAGTGGGATTCAAATAAGGCCAAGTTAGGCAACCATACCAAATTTTATAGCTTATGGAGTTATCCTTAATTGATCCATGGATGCAAATAACATAATGCTTTTTAGCTAGCCCAACTAGATGGAGAGGTACTACCCATCCTAGTCAATGGGATTCATCTAAAGCCTTGTTATTAGAAGATTTTGTAGCCATTGTATATATTGTACATTTTGTATAGTTTTTCATGTTTTCTCCTAAGTTCCTTATGTACATATTTTTAGTTGTGTATTTACTTTCCTTAAGTGCCTTGGGCACAATGTTTGTTTTGTTATTGCTGTCCTTATTTATTCAAGGTGAGTTTCTAGATAGGGTCAACCTTGTCAAAGAAATAAGTGACTCTATGCCCAATAGATCAGATGAGGCAAATAAGTTGGTTTCTCAAGCATAAAAAGCATGCTTCCCTATGATTCATCAAAAATGTTGGCCATTTTTGGCCCACATACTAAGGCTTTAAAGTGGGCTCAATGTGGAAAATATGAAGGATTCGAGTATGTCTTCATGTTTTCGATCCTTCATAAGATCAAGTAGTAGTTCAAGCCCAAACCTAGAAGATCCTACCAACTAAAAGGGCTAAGTGAAAAATATCTTATTTGGATAAGTCTTTACTTGTTCATTCTTTTAGACTTTGTGGGGATTAAGTGTTTCTTCTCTTTTGAGCCTAATTTTAATCTAAGTTGAAATTTCCTTTTGGTAAAATTATCTACACAATTTTTCAAATGAATATTTTCTTTTTGGCTAAGTGTTCTTTCTTTGAGATTTTTTTGCCTCAGATTGTTTGTTCAAATATCAAGAAATTGTTTCAAACATTTTGTCTTAAACAATTTTCAAAATGTACATTTCATTTCCCCAAAGGAAATGGCACTTACAAAATTATGAAAGGTATATTTTCTTGGGGAAAAGGTTCTTTTCAAATCTAAAGGGCCTTTTCAATTCTTTCAAAGGGTACTTTTTCAAAGCTAAAGGCCACTTGCATTTTGTCAAAGGTAATTTTCAAAGGAAAAAATTTTATTTCCAAAATGTCAAAGAGTTTTCTCTCAAATAGATGGCCCATTTCTAAGTTTCAAAAGGCATTAAGCAAATTTTTGAAAGGCATTTCCAAAGGGAAAGGACAAAAACAAAGTCTGAAAGAATTAGGCTGAAGTCAAAATTGTAAAGGAATTTCTTAAAAGACACATTTCCTTTAGGAAAATTATTTGAGACAATTTTTCCAAAGGCATATTTATTTCAAAACTTTTCTCCCAAAGTAAAAGACCTTTTCAAAAAATCTGAAGGGTCCATTTCAAAAAATCCAAAGGTTTTTTTTCAAAAAAGTAAAGGGTTATTTGAAAAAGTTATGAAAGGTACCTTTCCTTCAAAAAAGGGCATTTTTCAAATTTTCAAAGACCTAATTATTTCAATAAAATTATCTAAAAGAAAAGGCTCAAAATAATTAGGCCAAAGGAAATTAGCCAAAATAAAAAGCCCATAAGAAAGTATCTAGAGGAACCAACCCAAAAAGATTAATGACGTTCATGTTAGATGTCAAAGTTCAAACTCAAAAAATAGCCATTGGGATTCAAACATCCCATGATGGGCCCATAAATGTCAAAATTTGACCCTTACAAGTAGCCATTTGGATTTGAAAAGACTAATATGTTTGCATAGATGTCAAATATGGATCTCTTAAAATAGCCATTAGCATTCAAAATCTGTCAAAGGGGTCTCTAGCGAATTAGCAAAAGATGATGACTTCTCCTTTTAACTTCAATGACATGGTCTATAGCCTACATACAGGACATGCAAAGTGAAGGGGCATGTTAAGTTTTAAATGCAAAGATCAAATCATTCACACTTAGTAGAGACATGCAACTACCTTTGGCATGGATCTGACAATTTCAAAAAAGAGACTTGAATGCAAAGCAGACCCAAGTTGGACTAGATGCATTATAAAGGGTAGGTGTCGATAGTTAGGCTCTATAGAGGGGGAAAAAAGGCCTTTTAGACCTAATAAAAAACAAAATAAGTTATGCAATCTATAGACTTACATCAACATAAATGGATATAGGAAAACTAATGTCCTTAGATTGGTTTTCCATCTATAGAAAAAAAATTGGCCTAGGTTTCAAGGTAAGAGCTGGTGTATGCAATTAATGGAGAGGCTATCATCCTTTGACATGGCCATCATCTCTGACAAATAAATTCTCAACATATAAGTAGCATGGCTCAATCCAAATTCAAAGTTATGGGGATTTTATCCTTATACATGTAAGAAAAGTGAAATATGGTGTGGGGATGAAAGATGAAGATCAAGTGATTAGAAAAGGTATCTCAAGCATTTAATACATTATTGTAGAAGGTCTTGTCTTATATCATGTTTTCTAATAAATAATGAATCTCAAGGTTATTAGGAAGAAAAAGTTTCATTTATACAAGGTAAAAAAAAACTTACCCTAATTGATTAAAAGGATGGTGGAGTATTCATTACAATAAGCAGAGTAGCTTATCTATCACTTCAAGATTAGGATCCCCTCTTTTTTTCTCTCTCCCCATTTTTATCTCATCTTTTTTACTATATATATAGGATTTTGAGCCTAAAAATGGATCCCTTGATTGACGATGGAGTTACTTTATAAAATCACCTTGTAACACTCTCATGAAGCAATAAGATAAACTTTTCTAATTCTAGTTTGGAGTGAAATGTGCATTATTGGGATTTTAACTTGCAGAATGTATGTCTCTTTTCATCATTTGTGAATCCTCCATGAAACTTTATTCAATTATTTTTATCCCTTATAGGTCATGTGAATTATTAGACATTGGTGCCTTATTGTTGTGTGACAATTTTATAGTGTCTCATATAGACCTATTTCTTTTTGTCCTTAAAATTTTAGGGTTTCCCTTCAACCTACACATAAATACTTATGTTTATGGTCTTAAGAGAGGATCAGATTAGTTTGTGTCTTGATTAAATTCATTAGTAGTCATTAAGGATTTTAGGCTAAAAGTGGATCATTCCATATTTGGTACATGACCATCCTTGAATTAGATTTCCCTTTCATGTTGTCTTTCTCTCCCTTTTCCTTAGTCGGTAGTACATTCTAGTGTGAGAATAAAGCCAAAGTGAAGCATTTGAGGAGCTAGCCTCATTAAAAATCCTAGAGGCTCAACATCATTATAGGATACCCACAACCTGAGGTTGTTCTGAAATTGTAGTTGGGTGTGAGAGAGTCTAAAAAACTCTCTCACAAGGGTGCAATTCTAGCCTACAATAGGTTGATGAACAAGGATCACCAATTGAAGAAATTCACATGTTAGCATTAGACCTTGGGGAGACCATTGAAGTTTCCCTCAAAAAGGATATCATTGGCCTATGAGTTTGAATATGAATAAATGGAGTAGATAAAGGAAGAGAAGGTGAAGTGTTAGATCTAGTTCTTGTGGATACCCCTAAAAGAAAGGTCAAGTTGGCAATGGTCCCAGTAAAGAATAATAATCCTAAAGTAACTTTCACCCATACTTTGAGTGAAGTCAACCTATTTAGTGTAGAAAAATTGATTTATGGACTTATCATACTAGAATGGTTCATCTATGGTAAGTTATAGAAAATACATACTACGCAACATTCTTGGGCCATGATGAAGGCCATCAATATCCTAGTGCTTCAAGTGGTCAAGCCATAGATCATGGCTTTATAATAGGAATAAGATAGAAGGATGGCTACTCTAAGAGATTCAAGTGGGAAAAATATGGATATCCCTAAGCTAAAAGTGACCTAGTCCTTAGTTGGTGTCAATTTTAACCCAACAATAGCTAGCTTGCAAAGGGTCATAGAGAAGAAAGCCATGGTTAGTGAATAGGAGTTCACTTTCTAAAAGGTGGAACCTTTTGTTGGATAAACTCCAGCTAGAGGACAAAATCCTAGAGATGACTCAATATTTAGATAATTTTTTTATGAAATGGATTAAGCTCAATCATATCTACTACAAATAATTATCAAGGGCATCTTACAATATAACATGAATTTGAAAGAACAAGCATCTTATCCATCCAAGAAGACAGATTCAAGCAATTTGAGGACACCATGGCTGATTTGTTCAATTCTTTAAAGTTAATCAAAATTAGGTAGGATGAAATAAATAAATAAAGTACTATGTCTACAAGCCAAGTTGGCCAATGGTAGGATTTGAACTACCAAGTAAAATATTTGATCAAAGTATTGACTAAAAATCAAATCCCTAAGTTCAAGAAAATCAGCCTGGCCCACTTGAATATGGTTATGGCTATATTAATTGATAAGATTAAGTCCTTGAATATCTATTATAAGTAGATGGAGAGGATTTCTAAAGACCTCAAATAAAAATAGGGTAAGATATTACACATGTTAGATAGCTTAATCAAAGATCCCACCACCCTTAGTCCACTAGGCCTTATCACTGAAGAGGAGTTCAAGCATAGAACTACTCAATTAATGTAAGAAGTGAGGAATAAATGATAAGGGAAAATAGGGGATGATAAAAAGAATATCATGGGCTTGATTTTATCATTAGACGAAAATATATGAGATGCTAGGATCATTAAATAAGATTTGGAAAGGGTTGAGATAGATCTCAAAGGCCTAAAAGATCAAGAAAAGGAATTGTTCATGATATTTATCATTGATATCTTGTCGATCAATGAAAAAATTTATAGAATAGAGATATTGAAGTGAAGGTAGAAGACTACATCAACACAAGGGTCCCAAATCCAAGCTAGTTGACTTAGGATATTCTACTGTATAGAGACATTGTATATTTTTAAAAATATATTATTCTTTTGTAAAAATATATGTAATGTGTAAAGCACATTGCCTATCAGTTAGTGATTTTAGAATGTCTAAAAGGTTCTAAAAATATCATAAAAGTATATCTATCCTTAATATTTGACATGAATAACCAAAATAACTCATGAAAGGTCTATATAAAGAGGTATTTCCCATTGTAAAAGAGAGTTTATTTGAGCCAAAAAACTAGTTTGTAACTTTTGAGAAAATTAATACAAAGCAAAGAGTTCTACAAAGTTTGTCCACATTTTCTTATGTCAAATGCTATCATGGTTTCTCTCTCATTTGTCTAATCTTATTTTTAGATTTGAATGGTTATTATGAATTTTGGATGTGTATTTTTAAATGCAGAGTTGCTAATTTGTGCTAATGCTAGATTAGTTAAAAGTTCTTAGGTTTACTTTACTTTATTTTTTCTTCTTTCATCTAGGCTAATTTTATTTGTTTATAGGGGTAAAATTCATAAAGTAAATCATTCTCTTATTTTCATATTTTCATACTTTCCTTTGATGTTTACCTGATGTGTGATAGGATTTGAGCTTATGCTACTTCACATTGGACATTAGTTAAATTCATATTCAGATGAACCTCAGACTTTATCATAATGTCTAAAATAGAGATCAACAACACCTCTCTTTTTTGCCTTACCCTTCCTTTTGTTCCTTTTTATCAATTCACCTTAGATTATCTTCAATATGAATACTCATCTTGATTTACCTTTCGACTTAGTTTTAAGAATAATTCACTTTAAATAGCACATATCATCTTCAAAATCAAAGATCAACTATTGAGCCACAATGGTTCCAAACCACCAACTAATTTAAATTTGTGAAAGTCACTTTTTCTACCTTTATTCCACTAAAGATACCAAGATTATCACAACCTACAACTCATGCATTGGATTCTCTAGATTCATAAATGAGTAGTGTTCCTTAAATACTAAGAACCACCTATGATACATGTTCAATCATCAACAAGGATTATTTTTCACTTGTGTTATAAGTAGGGCCATTAAGTATTTAAAAATTTGTAACTTTTTTGCTAATTTTGGTGAATTTTATTTAAATATTGATGTATTATTGCATATTTATGTTTATTTTAGCATATTTGTGTAATAATCATTGATATTAATGGTTTCAAACAAATATTCATGTTTATTAAGACAAAGATAGATATTCTTTGAATATATATGACAAATTATGGTAAAGATAGATTAAGCTTTGTTAATCCAAGCATTTGAGGTTAGTACTAGCAGTTATGTTCAAATATTGATTGGATATTTGCAAATTTGAGTTTGTTTGAGCTTAAAACATGTAAATATCATTCATATTTATGTGTTTAAACATATATTTGAGATAAATTAGTTAAATATTCATGTCCTTTGTTGTTATTTATACAATTTTTTGCAAAATTTGATTAATGTGCAAGTTTGATCATTGTTATTTACAAAGATAAGATTTACACCTAGTATTTCAAATAGGGTTCAAGGATTTCAAGATGGGATTGCTAAGGATAAGGACTAGGTCATTTTAAAAGACAAGGGTTCCTCTTATTTCATTAGAAGTTCATACGATAGATAGGCAAGACAAAGGTAAGCATAGACTTTCAAATTTTCATCCAAATTCACTAGTTCAAGGTTGTCCAATGTTCAATCCCTATCAAGGTATGGCTTGGTTGGGTGGTTCTTCAATCAATGTGATAGGTGTAGTACATTACCTCCCTCATAATCCTAAAAGTATTTGCTTTATTTTAGTCTTAATGGTGTTATAACTACTGAAGAACACTTTAAAAGTTTCAAATCTTCTTTAAGACTTTTGAATGTTATTCATGAAGATGTAGAGGTAGGTTGTTCCCATTTACTTTCAAATATGATGCATATGAATGGTTCCTTAACCTTCCTAAAAATTACATAGCCATTTGGAATGATTTTAATAACTACTTCATTGATAATTTTGGCAAAATCATTAGTCAATGTGTGATATACCAATAATTTACCATAGTTAAAAGAGATTCAAATGAGCTCATAAGAGCCTTTAATTCTAGATTCTATAAAATGTTAATAATAACCATAGATCATTATATACTTGATGAAGCTTTATCCTTATATATTTATAAGGATGCATTGGATCCCATGACTTCCATGTTTCTCAAAAGATCTATTTATGTCATTAATACACTAGCAATAGCTTATGTTAAAGCTATGATCATTAATGATTAGATGTAACCCTAGGTATAAATTTCATATATTATTCCCAACATTAATCCAAATTTACCTATTTTGAATGTCAATCCCAATTAAAATCAAAACATATCTACCTTAAATCAACTTCGAGTCCTAAGAAAATTGCCTTTGATTCATGCACATCTTGGCTAAAATTTAAGATTCTTGAATAATTCTACCAACAGATCTCATCCATAAGACCAAAGAGATTTGATGCCTATAGCTAGTAACAATACTCAAGTGCATAATTTTGAGGCACCAAATAATGATAATGATTATATATTAAAGATGGTTCAAAATCTAAGCATCAATTTAATTCAACTACAAAAGCAAGTTGGAAATATAGGAGAAATCTCTAATAGGAATTTTTTTTTCCAAAGGTTCAATAGGCCTTCAAATAGGTTTTAAAATAATAATAATGGCCACAAAAATGAGTCTTCTACTACTAATAATATGCTTGATATAAATCTTAGTGATGTATCTTTGCTTGATTATTGTAGAGTGTATTGTAATTCAAAGCATGGTGAATTAGATTGTCTAGAATTTTAAAATGTTTTTGAAGCTTTTCATGAAGAGTTAGATACTTTTGAATTTTTCCCTAATAAATATAATGGTGTAGGTACCTTAAGTTATTCAAGGTCATCTAAATATTTTTATCCAAATCTCATGGTGGAAACATTTTAGTTCCCATTTCAACAAGAGAATGAGCTTAAGGATATCCCTAAAGAGATTCATGCTTTTTAGTAAAATATAAAGAAGACCTATCCTCTAAAAAATAGGGATTAGAAACAAATTTTGATTGCCTCAACTCCACCAAATAATTTTGACACTCCTCATGATACCATATCAGACAACAATCTAGATCTTCCTAAGGAAATTACTTCTAAAAATAGTATTGATACATCTAATTCTTCCAATAAGACTAGATATAATATAGTGGAGGACATAAAAAAGATCAAGTTTAACATTAATTTGCATGAATTGACTCAGATTATTGAGCAAAGGGATTTTTTGTTGGATTCTTTGTCCAAGAATCGTAGTAAGTCTTAAAAGACTACACATGCTAACATTTCAATACACAAAAATAAGGTAGATGTTCAACCTTTCTTCCTTACAATCAAGATATTTGGTAATAATTTACATAATTGCTTGGTAGATTTAGGTGATTCTACTAAAATCATGCCTAAAGGTATTTATGAACAAGTAGGTTTGAATCTAATAAAATTTGATAGGTTTGTGACTCTATTAGATAAATCAAGAGTCAATTTAATTGGTAAATTGTTAGATTTTCATATGCAAATTTCTTTTGAACTAAGGATACAACAGTTTATTGACATCCAAGTGGTGGATATTCTTGATGAATATGGAATGCTACTAGTCACCCTTGAAAGGAGTTCCTAATCAGATTAGGCTAGAGAGGGATCCCAAGATGAATTATATGATCACTGAGTATAATGAAACCAATGAGAGGGTCAACATGGTTAACTTAGATTTGGGTGTTTACAATATTGATGTTGTAAAGGTATGTAACCATAATACTTATCATTCTATACTTGGATTATGGAAGCTATATTTTGATGGCGTTAGATGTAAATTATGTTCTGGAGTAGGAGTGATATTATTCAATACCATTGGGAAGGAATATAATGCCTCTTAAAAACTCCAATTCCCATGCACTAAAAATCTTGTAGAGTATGAAGCATTATTCTTGGAATATAATTTGAAATCAAACACAAGGTTAAGGAACTATTAGTTTTTGGTGATTCCAAACTAGTGGTTAATCATGTTAGAAGTAGATATCAATGCAAGTTGTCCTATTTTAAAAAATACAAATTTATAGTGTGGGACTTAATTTAATGTTTTGATGCTTTTAACATTATGTCAATACCTAAGGAGGAAAAAAAGGCTACTGATGAACTTGCTTCAACTACATCCAACCTTATTCCCAATCAAAATTCTAGGTTGTAAAGCCTTACCATTAAATTAGTCCCATATCCCTCAGTGCTAGATAATGTCAACCATTTACAAGTATTTAGTGATGATTAGTAGATCATAGAATTCATGACTAACTTAGGATTATTTGAGGCTCACATAATTGATGAATTCAATGATAATACCCTTGATGATGAAAAATTTGAAGGTAATATTGATGATAAGGCCATTCAATTAAATGACAATAAGATTCTAAAAGCAATGATGGCCTTAGAGAGACTATTTGATTCAGACAGACTAGCTGAGACTGTTAGGATTCCCAAAGTGAATGGGAAGGACTACAATGCAATTGACCTAGGTTCCCAAGGTCAACCTTAACTTGTGAACATTTATAAAACCTGTAGAAGCATTGAAAACAAGAGATATAAATATTTATTGACCAAATATAAATATGTAATAGCATGGTCTTATGATGACTTAAAGATATTTGATCCTAGAGTCATAACCCACATAATACCATTGAAAGAAGCCTGAAAACCCTTTAGATAAAAACAAAGGCTAGTCAACCTTATCCTAGAACCAATGATATACAAAGAAGTCAAGAATCTACTAGATGCTAAGATAGTGTTTCCCATTAGAAACTCCACTTGGGTGGCTAACTTAGTACCAGTTAGGAAGAAAAATGGTGAAATCAGAATGTGCATTGCATTTAGAGATCTAAATAGAGCATCTAAAAAAGATAATTATCCCCTACCTTATCTTAACCAATTTATCCAAATTATTTTTAGTTCTTTTATGATGTCCTTTTTTAATGGATTTTTAGGGTATAATTAGGTGCTAACAAACAAGGAAAATAAGTTAAAGACTATATTTACTACTAAGTGGGGCACATTTGATTATAAAAGGATGATCTTTGGATTAATAAATGCAGGTGAAACCTTTTAAATATCAATGGACCATGAATTCCAAGTCCTCATAGGTAATTGCATTATTATTTACATGGATGATTTGATTATGTTTTCCAAAAATAGGAATGATCACATTAAGCACTTGCAGTAGGTATTTCAAAGGTGTAAAAGGTATGGAATCTCCCTCAATCCTAAGAAAATCATATTTTTTGTAACTGAGGTAAATCTATTAGGCAAGTCATAACTAAGGAGGTGATCTCTATAGACCCTAATATAGTAAATGCAATATCTAATATAGAACCACCCAATAGTAGGAAGGAATTGAAGTCTTTCTTTGGTAAAATCAAATGTGTAATAAAGTTCATTTCTTATTTTGTAGAGATTATAAATCCATTTAATGACATGTTGAAGAAATATGTCAAGATCACATGGGATGAGGAGACCAAGAAAGATTTCAAAGACATCAAAGATGCAATTGGATAAGATGTAGTTCTGATAAACCTAGACTTCATAGAATATTTATATCTTTATTCCTTTTCCTCTAATCATACAATATCTATTATTATAACTCAAAAGATAGATAAGTGTGATCACCCCATTGATTTCATAAGTACTAACCTTAAAAATGTTGAGTTGAACTAAACTTTGATTGATTAAAAATCATTTACTTTAGTCAAGGTGGTAAATATATTTATACAATATATTCTTAGGAATAAACTGCATGCATTCCTACCAGACACTACCACTAAGTTAATGTTGAGTCAATGTAAAATTGGAGAAAGGAGAGGTAAGTGAATTTTTTTCCTTCAATAATATGATCTAGAGATGAATAATTCCAAGTTGGTAAGATGATAAGGATTAATTCAATTAATTTCTAATACTAATCCCAAACTGAGTGTTATGCAGGTTTATCAACAAAGCTTTCAATCCAATGATTGGTATGATCCCATTGTTCATTTGTTAATCAATGGTTATTTCTTGTAAGATTAAGTAGAGAACAAAGAGAGATTTAAGGCTTAAGGTAGCCTATTTCCTAATCAAATATGAGATATTATATAAAAATAACTTTGAAGGCATCTACCTAAGGTATGTTTTCAAGGAAGAAGCAGTTAAGATCTTGAAAAATTTCCATGAAAAACTAGGAAATAGACATCCATTTAGAAGGACTATAGCCCACAAGATCCTTAGATCTAGTTATTAGTGGCCTATTATCTTCAAAAATGCCTGTAAGTATGTGAGATAATTCCACTCATGTCAAATCTTCAACACTAAAGAGCCCAAAGCAATCATGCCATTAAAGCCAATAATGATTGACAAGCCTTTTACACAATGAGGATTAGACTTTATGGGGGTCATCAACCCTAATTCTTCAGATGGTCACAAGTATGTTCTAACTACCACTGAATACTACACAAGATGGATTGAAGTAGTGGAAACCAAGCAATGTAAGACTATAGAAGTGATCAAATTCCTAGAAGAAAATATATGTACAAGGTTTGGCACACCAGTGTCTCTAGTTTGTGATAATGGATCTAATTTTATATGCATTGAGATGACTAAGTGGTCATATGACAATAACATTATTCTCAAGTTCTCATCAAACCATTACCCCAAAGGTAATGGAGTATCATATCAACAAATAAGAACTTTATGAAATCCATAAAAAATTCTATAACTAATAAAATAAGAACATGGCACAAGTTGCTCAAGTATGCCCTTTGGGAAAATAGAACAAGAGTAATTCAAACTCTCAAGGCATCACCATTCTTATTGATATATTGTTAAGAACCTATATTTCCCATCACACTTAAGCTGATAACATAAAGGTTCATGCAAGAGTACATGGAGGAGGATCAATAACTTGAAATTTTAAGGTTTATTGACATCATATAGATGGAAGATGCAAGAGAGGAAGCTTTTTCCAATTTCATCAAACACCAAACCACAATTAAGATGTGGTTTGACAAACATTCAAAGATAAAGGTGTTTAGACAAGTAAACCTAGTTTTTCTTTGAGATAAATCCTTAAAACCAAAATAAAATAGTGGGAAGTTCACACCTTTATGGATTGGCCCATATCAAATTGTTGAGACCCTAAGAGACAACACCTTCAAACTTAAAGACTTACAAGGAGTAGAGTTTACATTACTAACCAATGGGTAATACCTCAAACACTATTTCTCTATTATCCCACTAGAATTCTTCATGGATTGAATTGTAATATTAGTTAGAGTTAGTGTAGGTAGGATTATTTTAGTTTCTTTATTGTTCTTTCTTGTATTTTATTTGTACATAGTGTGTGTATATTTGTTTGCTTGTTTCCTTCAACTTTTTGTTGGTGTGATTTGTTTTTGGTGTGTTTCATTTTCTCTATTTTATTCTTGATTTAAATAAGTCTTATTCAATACAATCCTCAACTCAAAATACATTTATATGCTCAAGAGGAACTCCACAATTTAGGAATGCAGGTATGTCTCCTTAGCATGGGTTGATCATGGATTATTGAAATGTGAGCCTAGAGTTATAGTTTGGAGAAATTGGTAAGGACTAATAAGTAGGTTAACTTTTCCTTGAGATTTTAAGCCTTTTTATAATCTAAGTTAGGTTATAATAAGGATTACACATATAGGGTGAAATATTAGATTATAAGGATATAGTCATGATTGCACTTAAAAAACATTAATTACATGGGATAAAGTTTACGACCAAAGATGATTGTCTAAAGACCAAACATTTGACCAAATCCTAAAACCTAGTTCATCTATTCAAAACATTTTATAGAAGGTCAAAATACCTTGAAAAATAAAAAAATAAGAGCCTTATTGTAAAATTTAAAAAAAAAACTTTCAAAGTAAAGGTGATTCTGGTAATCTCCACCAGGGCTATGGATGCCTAGCTAGCAGTGGAAAAAGGCCTTGAGTAGAGCCAAATATATCTCTATCTGGGATATGAACGTCTAGCTTGTAGTATAGTAATGCCCAAGCCTTCCTTGAGCTAAATCATGATTCTTAATGAACTTCCAAATATGTTTTAAGTCAATGTTAATGGTTAAGTTCATGAGTCTGGAAGATTTTATCTAAATCTTATGTGAATAGGTAAGTGGAATAAAATCACACACACATCATGGCTATTTTTTTATTTTTGATCCTAATTATGCATGTTCAAGACTTATTCTAACCATTAATTGATCTTTATAATGGTGTTTGATCAAGTAGAATAATTAGCCTAGTTATTAGTCTAAAATAGATTCTCTGAATTCTAACATATTGTTATGTTTCCCCCAAAAGTCACCTTTTTTTATGTCAACATACCCCCATTTATAAAAAATGGGGACCCTTGTTTTAAATTATGCAAATTTTTAACCTAAAGTTTAAAAATCACTTGATTAGATTACCACTAACATGTTTTCACATTATTTTTTTGGACATCATCCACACCTGGCTCTCAATTAGATTAATTGGCATGTTTTCAAGTGATCATGGTTTTTCCCCTTCTAATGTTTCTAATGATTATTTCTTATGTATATGTATTACATGTTCAATAGAATCTCATCTGGGAATGAACATACTTAGGGTTTTCTACTTCAATGTTAAATTTCTCTTTTACTAGCCTTTGGTCTATTAAAGATTAATTGAATCTATTTTAAGTCATGTTAAAACCTAGTCTAATGGTTTAACCTAGGTCCCTTTTGAATTAAACTCAAATTTGTGTGGGAAAAATTTATGTGGGAACAAGTATTTGTGCCATGGACTTAGCTTAATTCTTATATAAAGGCTTAGCCATGTTTTTCAACATGACCAAACCTTAGGCTAAAAATCTTATGCTTGGTCCCTTTATGTCTCATGACCCCTTGGTCTCTTTTATTATTAGTGTGGTATAACTAATGTAAGGTCTCTATTTTTATACCCTAAACAAGTCATAAATCTTTATCTTAAATTTTTGATAATATTTATGAATACAATAAAAACCCTAGGCTAAAACTCTATGACTTATCTCTTATCATTCATAGGATCCCTTTCATTATGTTCTAACTTAGCCTAAATTTTTTATCCTAAGGTTTTATCATGTTTATCAACATGAATAAAACCTTAGTCTAAAATATTTAACCTAAGTTATTTATATTTCTTGATCTTGACTTAATATTTTTATTGACTGTAAGATCAATGTTACACATTTTATCAAGAAAGATTGATTTAATGTCATGTGTTAAGTCAAGACTTTAATAGAGCCCCAAAACAAGTGAGAGGGTGACAAGTGTCACCATCATGAGAACATTTCCAAATATCCAATGGTATATAATGAAAGATGATCTGATGAAACATGATTGATCAGCCAAAGATGATCTGACGGTGCAAGATTGATGTTGGCAATTCAAAGACCCCAAAACAAGTGACAAGGTGAAAAATGTCATGATTATAGTAAAAGAACATTGCTAAGACAATGGCATTCCACCCTTTGGATTGAGATTTGATAGAGCGTATTAATCTAAATGGACATGATCTAATGGTGCATGATGAAGGTTGAAAATTCAAAGGTGCTAATAATGAATGAGGAGATGACAATTGGTGTAATCACAAGCCACAAATTAAATCTCAATCATCTTTTAGAGATTGACTATATGCAGCCTCATTCACACATTTTGATCAATAGTAGAAAGAAACATGATCTAATCGATCAAAATCAATGAAGCACATTTATCTAGGTGAGGATGATCTAATGGTATGAGGTCAACATTGACATTTCAATAAAGCTCATGATAATTGTGGAAGTGACAAGGGTCACAACCATGGAGAATATAAAAAGTAGAAAATGGCATTCAATTTATCATATTGAGATCAATGACGTATGTTGATCCTTGTAAATAGATCCAATGATGCAAGATGAGGTAGAATTTTCAAAGGTTATGCAACTAATAAAATATCAACATGTGTCTAAAAGAAATAAATGGTATTATTTAATTGTTAATGAGCACAATGCCATGGTGATGCCACATCAAACCCACATAAGCATAATATAAAAAATTGAATATCTTTTGGGATTAGAAAATCAAAGGTATAAATATAAATATCTAAACACAATATAAGTCATGAAGCTCACATAAGTTCAAATAGATGATACCATTACATCACTATTAAAAAACTTTTAATAAATCCCTAACAAGCACAAAAACCCTAATTCGACCCTATGCTCATTATAATAAAGCCAAGGAAGATTGGATTGTCATTTTTGCAAGGATAATTTGATCCATAATTGAACTTTAGACAATTAGTGAGTAATGCATAGCCATGGTAGCTCAAAAAGGTGTTTCAACAGAAGATGTGGAGCTCTATTTGACTTTAGATGTAAAAGGAAGAGTTTTCAAGGATACACAGTTCTATACCAAAACCCTAAGTATATGGGACAATAATTGGTCAAGCTTATTTTGGACCATTGAGAACCAACAACCTATTACATGAGAAGAGGAGAAGAATGTGTCGGTAAGGAAGCTTTACTATGACATAGTTGTCATTCAAATGATGGGTCTCCATTATGATATAACAAAACTAGAGGTATTGTATTGTATAGACATTCTCTCTCCCTTTTTTTAAGGATTGTAAAATTGGTAAGGGCATGTTAATCAATGAGATAAATCATATAAATATAACTTATATCTCTGATATAGAATTTAAAAACTATTACAAACTACCTAAACCCTAAGTATACCAAACCATAATCAATAATTGGTCCAAAGATAATGATCTAAAGAATATCCTTGCCCTATGTCTATATTTTAGGAATCAAGTGGTTTCATAATTCAATAGTAGCATTTGAATCAACTAATTTAGACCTAGGATTATGATGATCATGACCGTGATGAATAGGCTATGTGGGAATTCAAACACTACATATGTGGATAGAATTTGGGTACCCTTATTCTATTTCATGGTTGAGAAATAACTCACCCATCCTCTTGGTGAGGTTATCAGCACCTATTTGAGTAGACAAATTTTTTTAGTAAATAAAAAGAATACAATCCAATTTTATATGATTTCATAACTTCTAGATGCCCTCATTTCCACAACCAAGGTTCCCAATCTTAGAGAATGGTCACCTAGTAGAACTTATATAGTTTCACAATATTATTCAAAATTACATATATTCAAGTATAGGGACCACATCCTTCATTTGTGACTATGTTTATCCAACCATAACTAAGTCCATCACTAGGAATCTAATGTCAAGAGTCAGCCCCTTAATCAAAAATTCAATTGAGTCCATGGGAGACATATGACTATACCTCGATTGCACCATCATTAGAATTAAAGGAATTTAGGGCCAATCCCTTAGGTTACCCATCCATGTTTCTAATAAGATAGAATAGAAAGAGATAGAAGATCAATTATTCCATGAAATAGATGGTTTGTGTACAATTAATAAGAAATGAATCTTCCAAAACCTCCCAATAACTATTGGGAGTACCATATTCAAATAGTGGGAAAATGTTGAAGGATCATCTAGACACATGACATCTTTCAATTTACAATTGGATGAGCTAAGGTAGTGGGATCCGCAAGATAGGGTTAAAGGATACTTGAATTCCAAAGGAATAAATGTGTCTTATTAGCACCAGCTTGGCCCTTATGACCTAATGTATATAAAGGCATCTTTATTCTCTGAGGTCATGGGGAGATTAAAGAAATACAATATCATTCCAGAAGCTATGATGATGAGGGAGCAAAAGGGAAGTGATTAAATATGCAAACTAGGGCCAAGGTAATATCACTTGTTAGGTAGTGTACCCTCCATACCTCCTCCATCCCAATCACAATTAAGGTCTAATACTAAGGAACAAACTAAGAAAAGGCTAGTAGAAAGGAGGAATGATGAAATAACATCATCTTCAACCTTGGTTGATGAACAAAGATCACTAGTTGAAGAAATTTACATGGTATCATTAGACCCTAGGGAGACCATTGAAGATGCCCTCAAAATTTTGTCATCGGCATATGAGTCTAAATATGAATAAATGGAAGAGCCAAATGAAGAGAAGGGGAAGGTAGTGTTAGATCTAGTTCCTATGGATACACCTAAAATAAAGGTTGAGTTGGCCATGGTCCCAATAAAGGTTAATAAGCCTAAAGTGACTTTCACCCATCCTTTGAGTGAATTCAAACTCTTTAGTGAAGAGAGCTTGATTTATGTACATTTCATACCAAAATGGTTCATCTATGGTAAGTTTCCAAAAATACCTACTATGTAACATTATTGGGCCATGATGAAGGCCATCAATATCCAAGTGCATCAAAAGGTCAAGCCATGCATCCTAGCAATACAATAGGAAGAAGAGATAAGGATGGTTATTTTAGGAGAGTCAAGTGGAACATAAATAGAGATCCCTAATCCAAAAGTGACACAATACTTATTTGGTGTCAAGTTTGACCCAACAATATCCAACTTCTAAAGGGTCACATATAAGAAAGCCATGGTTGGTAGAGAGGAGTTCACTTTCCAAAAGGTTGAACCTTTTGTTGGATTAACTCCAATTGGAGGACAAAAGCTGGTGAGGACCCAATATTTGAATAAAATGTTATTGAAATGTCTCAATATTAATTAAATAAATTTAAAACAATGATCAAGGGCATCTTGTAGCAGAACAAGAATTTGAAAGAACAAGTTATTTTATCAATCTAAAAAGATAGATTTAGGCAATTTGAAGACATCATTATTGATTTGTTTAATTCTTTAAATTCAATCAAAATTAGGTAGGATGTAATAAACAAAAAAAGTAATATGGGTATAGTCCAAGTTGGCTAATGGTAGGATTTGAGATACCAAGTGAAGGATTTGATCAAAGTCTTGACTAAAAATCAAATCCCTGAGTTCAAGATAGTCAACCTAACCCACCTATATATGGATATGGATATATTAATTGATAAGATAAAAGCCTTGATTAGCTGGTCTAAGTAGATGGAGGACATTTCTAAGGACCTATAATAGTAAGAGGGTAAGATATTACACATTTTAGATAGCTTAATCTAAGATCCCATCACCCTTAGTCCACTAGGTCTTTTCATTGAAGAGGATTTCAATCATATAACTACTTAATTCATGCAATAAGTGAGGAATTAAGGACAAAGAAAAATAGGGGCTGATAACAAGAAGATCATGGGCCTGATTTTCTAATCAATGGAAAATATAAGAGATGCCAAGAGCATCAAACAAGCTTTGGAAAAGGTAGAGAGAGATGTTAAAGGCTTAAAAGATCAAGAAAAGGAATTATTCATGAGACCTATCATTGATCTCTAGCTAATCAATTAACAACATTATCAAATGAAGATCTTGTAGGTAAGGTAGAATACTACATCAACACAAAGGTACCAAAAGAAATCCAGTTGACTTAGGATATTCTATTGTATAGAGACATTGTATATTTTTGAAAATAGAATATTCTTTTGTAAAGGCATGTGTAATTTGTAAAACACATTGCCTATCAAGTAGTCATTTTAAAATGTCTAAAAGATTCTCAAAATATTGTAAAAGGATAGTTATCCCTAATATTTGACATGACTAACTGACATACCTCATAAAAGGTCTATATAAAGAGGTATTGACCATTGCAAAAGAGAGATTTTTTTTAGCCAGAAAATGTTTTTGTAACTTTTGAGCAAATTAATACAAATCAAGGGGTTTTACAAAGTTTTTCCACATTTGATTGTGTGAAATGCTATCATGGTTTCTCTCTCATTTTTTTGGTCTCATTTTCAGATTTGAATGGTTCTTATGAATTTTGGATGTGCATTTTTAAATTCAAAGTTGTTAATTTATGTTAATGCTCAATTAGTTTAAATTTCTTAGGTTTACTTCACTTTATTTGTTCTTCTTACATCTAGGTTAATGCTATTTACTTACATGGATGAAATTTATAAATTAAATCATTTTCTTATTTTCATACCTTCCTTAGATGTTTACCTGATGCGTGATAGGATTTGAGATTATGCTACTTCATGTTGCACATTGGTTAAATGCATATTCAGATAAAACTTAGAATTTGTCATAATGTCTAAAATAAAGATCAAAAACACCTTCATTTTTTACCTTACCCTTTTTTCTAATTTTTATCAATTCACCTTAGATTATCTTCATTATGAATACTCATATTAGGCATAATTCACTTTAAATAGCACAAATCATCTTGAAAATCAAAGATCAACTTCTGAGCCACAATGGCTCCCAACCACCAATTAATATAAATTTGTCAAATAGTCACTTTTTCTACCTCTATTCCACCAAAGATAATAAGATTGTCACAACCTACAAGTCATGCATTATATTATTTGGATTTAGAAATGATTAGTGTTCTTTAAACACTAAGAATCACCTATGATACACTTTCATGTATTAACACCTTCTACCACTCAAAATAGATTTAATGAGTAGTCACCTTCTAGGAATTCATTATGAAGAAGGCCTTAGATTTAGATCAAGAAGTACTAAGGCTATAGGATGAAAAGGCTTACGTAGAAGAGAGGATGGTGAATGCAAGGTAACTAATCAATAATACTTATCCCACCTTAGTTATGTAATCACTATGTGATCAAGTCATGTCAAAAGATAAATAATTCATGGCTCTATTGACAAAACTCATAAAGAGTTGTGGATTTGTAGAGAAAGTTTTAGCATTATGCACACAAGGAAATTATATCATGATAAAAATAAAGATCATGTGTCAACTCCTAGATGAGTATGAGAAAGTCATAGACATCACTACAAAATAGGACAAGAAGACATCCCATGATATCCTAAACTAGAGACAATATTGGAATCAATCTTAGGCCACTAAAAATCCTAAATTTACCACTACTAAAAAATCTAAAGTTGTAATAAAGTATCAAATGACAACTATGGATAAAATTAATGATGCATTCAAATAATTGTTAGATTCTATGGATGATGCCATATAAATGTTATAAGTATGGTATAATGAAATAATGCACAACACTTTTATAGCCATCTAGTCCCAGAGGATAGCAAATAGATTGGATGAAATTGTCTTAAACATTCAGTGTAAATAATCTAATGCCAAGGCATTTCATAAAATTTTAGAAGTTGAAGATCTATAAAACATGATGATGATATAGGTACCATTGTGCATTATATTTTCCATGGTACCTAAATTACTCACTACCTATAAAATTCTCAAGTAGGATCTAGCCTCAAGTTGATCTATCCACTATGTAGATAAAAGATTATCCCTAGTTCATTCTTCCATAATAGTTTTGATAAATCATATAAGAGAGGGAGATAGACACAATGGCATAGTATTCATAGATACATTTGGTAGTGGATACATTTGAATCTAGTGGGCTAGCAGCTACTCAACCATACCAACCTCTACAATCCATAAGTAAAACAACCCCTCATCTATAGTAGTAAGGTTTGTGCACTTATTTTTTATCACTTCCAACATATTCAAAAAAATTAAGAGAGTCTAAACATTAGGTATAGATATAGAATAATTTAAAACCTATAAAAAGATAGCCACCTAGTTATGCTAGTCTATTGAAAACTAGAAAGGGTGATAGTCTAGTATGCTACTTAATTAAAAAATTGAAAGGGCAGCTAAGTAGTGCACAAAGGGTGAAAACTAGTAAATGATACTTTGAGTGATAACTACAAATTTTGTTTATGAATTATCTTTTCATCTTAGTTTAGATCAACTTGTAACTTTATATCAAAATGAGACAAATATTTAAGTCTAGGAAAGTGTTGGATGAAGAATTGAGCTTGCTAAAATCAAGAATTATATGATATGAAAACATGTGTGAAGTGTATGATTTTGTATTTAATATAAATTTTGTATGTATTTGTCATTTTAAGCCTAATCAGTTATTATAAGAATGTAAAGAGTCTTTACTTTTTGTATCTCAAAATACTAGAATGTGAAGAGACAAAAGAATTATAAAATACTATAAATAATACTTTGATGGAATAAAATCTAGTTCGATGTGTTGATAGAGATTAATAGAATTATTCTTATATGGTTTTCCTTGTCTTCTTTTATGTATTGTCTATGTGTAGTGAGTATTATTTTTTACTTTAATTTGTTATATGATGTGATACTAGATGGTTTATACTATTGTTAGATCTTTTGCAATTGTTAGTATTATCCACTATGCAAGTTATCCCTATAATTAACATGTTCTGGTGTAGTTTTAGGAACCTCTCCTAACACTTAATTTTACCCTTATTACCATTCAATTCATTAGTGTTCCCTTGTGATTTAAAGTGTAAGACCATGGATAGGACCTAGCTCTCTTCATAAATTTCTAGATTAAAATATCTTTTAAATTATTTCTACATGTGTTTCCACCTCATTGGTGCTTCCTTCTGAGTTTACATGTAAGACCATGGATAGGACTAGGCTCTCCTCACAAAATATTCCAATACCCAGTTCATATTATAACCAGGTCAATATTAAATTACATGCTTCAAATTTGAGATAATTTGTGTTACATTATGATTTACATGTCATTGACATGTTTCCCATCTTGATTTAGTATGTTTTATTCTTACTTCATAATCACTCCACTTTTATCTTCTTATTTTTTGATTGCATGTATGTTTACTACTATTTTACTAAATTTATCATACTTCCCATCCTAATCTAGTATGATCAATTTGACATACACTTACATTTTTTATTTATTTTCATACTTCCCATCTTGATTTAGTATGATTGATTGGCTTTATTTTTTGTTTATTTTTATACCATTGGTTTTCATGTGTCTTCCATTTTATTACAAATTTTCATACTTACCAATATGATATAATATGACTTTAATTTTGTTCTAATTTGGTGTAAATCTTTTTACATGGTTTGAAAACATTTATTGCCCTTTTACTTTACAATTTTGGTTTATTATATATATTCATATTTTGTTTTTACACATTTCCCATCATGATTTAGTGTGTATTACATGTTATGATTATTTATATTTTTTCAAAATCATTTTGATTTTATTTTTAACCATGCATGTTTATCACATAATTCTATAAAACAAAACATATATCACATATTTCCCATAGAATATACAATAAAACAAATTACATGTGCTACAAAGGAAATATATCCATACACTCATCCACATACAAATATAAATAATAGACCAAATAAATGTCTATATCAATATATATATATATATATATATATATATATATATATATATATATATCATGAGTTTGATGTAATAAAAGTAAAAAATACAATAGCTATATCTCTAAGGTTGGGTTCCATCATGCCTATCATGTGGTCTAGGCAAACTACCCATGGATGTTTGTGACTGGTCTCTCTAAATGATACACTATAAGGAGGCAGTCTAAGATCTCAAGCCATCAATAAAAAATTGTAGATTGTCCACCTAGGCCTATACCTATCCAAGATATATAATGGTTTTTATGTGAGCATCTTTCTCCTCTAATAAATCCTACTAGGATTGAACCTCTCCATATCACGCCCCTATAGGTGGCTATGAACCATATCCTCATTCTTAAAACTATCGAATAACCTCTCCCACAAATATAAAATAGCTATCATAAGCTAGGGTAGATGGTACCATAGGATATACCAAAGTGGAAAGATTAGAATCTAACATCAACCCATCTAAAATATCATGGTGCATAGCCATAATCAAGGCTCCCCATTTAATCTCTTCTATAGCAGTATCTAAAAACCTAAAAACTAGATTTATGTCATATCTTATGTATATATCTCAATATATATATTTACCATAAATAATGGTATAACTAGTGATATATGTCAAAAAATTAAAGTAAATCAAAACATTTCTAACTAGTGTCAGTATCGTTGACCATGTTCTCCCTATTTACTCACCCATCAAGCACATCCTCTATTGGCTACCTCTATACAAGTGAAAAATCAAGAGTCACCACCTGATCCCATCATGACCCTCTCCTTATTAGCCTCTTTATTAACCAAATATGTCTTGTATCCATTGTATGATCACCCTATGCAACTTCCAATGCATGTGTCTCCTCTCATCGATAATGTTTTTGTCTCTAATGAGCTCACGGTGACCATTGTCACCCCTGCTATGGTCTCACTCCCACTCCCTCTTTCCTATATCCATCCACATCCATAGAACCATCTCTTATAGGCATATACACATCCTAATTTCATGCCTAACCTACCCGTGGTCTTATTCATGGAGACCTAATAATAGGTATTTCAGTAAGTACCCATGCACCTCATCTCCCTCTTAGATCTCTGGCATGCCATGCCCAATATGTAAGAACTACTAAATGGGATGTTATATGTGTTATCCCTAAATAACTAGGAACATGAACTATATATGTGGCTCCACCCATGAAATATAGTGTCTTTTGATCTAAACATGTACAAAACTAGTAGCAACAGTCACCCAAGATGACCATGTAGTAATGATTTGAATGTAAGGATACCACACTATCTACCCTCATGTAATAGATTACAAAGCTATAACATGGGAAAAAACATGTGCTACATGGTCCTACCTCCACCATACAACACAAGGTAACTTATCATTGATTACATGGGGAAACCTAGATGACTAGTACATATGAACTCTCCTATAGATCCACTTGCTTATCATAATGATGGGGACCATTATCTTCTTCCCTTAGGTTAACATCCCATACATATCATGCATGATATATAACCAAATGATAGAACTAATATAATATAAATCACCCTACTCCAAGATGCACTAACACAAAGCTATTACATAAATTAGTACCTTCCCATCTAACTTGTGGCATAGCTCTTGTGTTATCATAAGCCTTATCAAGGCCTTCTAGACATATGAAATGGCTATGATATAAACATCAAACAAGGTAACATGTAAACCAAGATATATCCTATATGATCCCATCACCCATTATGCTAGGGTTTGTCTCTCATCCTCTATCTCTATTGTAGTACACATCACTAGTATTATGATGATAAGAAGTCTAAGTAAGGCATGGGCATCCTCCAAGTTGATATCCACTTTTATAGTGTCCTCCTTCACCTCCCATAACAAAGAGTTGGTCAACTTTTCCCATGATCCTAGGAATATG
The DNA here is from genome assembly GCA_037957365.1 of Torreya grandis. Taxonomy (NCBI): domain Eukaryota; kingdom Viridiplantae; phylum Streptophyta; class Pinopsida; order Cupressales; family Taxaceae; genus Torreya; species Torreya grandis. The sequence goes on along the minus strand of JARHVA010002837.1, from coordinate 2,131,996 downwards.
AAAATGATAAAACACTCATTGGGATCCACCTCATCTCCATGATGCCTCCAAAACCCAAGGTAACCAATTTAGCTTGATTCATGTTTGACAAATTCTCCAAGAAATACAGTAGCCATGACACATCCACTAGATGCCAAAATCTATGCCTCCTTTATAAAGTATCAAAAAAAAAATTTATTAAATATTAATGTCATAATAATAAAATTCATTCTTAGATATTCTCAAAAAACTAAAAATTACCTACTTCATCAACTTTTTTGGCCTATTTTTTATTTGTCACCTTTTTCCTACATAATCAACTTATTTGATACCAAATAAGCCTTGTCACTCTTTTACCATAATACATAGGAATTTTACTACATATTTGGACCATTCCTACAGACACAATCATCCTATTTGATACTAAATTATCCCTATCAATTACTTATCATACTGTATCAACCTTCGATTACACATTTAGCCCATTCTTATAGACAATCAATCTATTTGATACTAAATTGACCCTTTTTTATTTTTAACATATTACATCATCCCTATACCATGAATTTTTCCTCATTAAATATACTATATCATCCACATATTACATATTTCATCAGCTAATATATACTATGTCATCCATTTCTTAATTTATAACTAAATCAGCCCTCTACTACACAGTCAACCTCCTCCAATGATGCTACATCATACCACTACTAAGCAGTCAGTCCCTGGATTTCTCTTGCCTTACAAATTGATTTGATAGGGTTGACTCTATTCTTATTCTATGATGAATTTTTGACAATTTACCATAAATGACTTAGGCATTTATTGGTTTGATCTTTTCTTACCCAGTACCCTATTTTAACCCTAGTCTACCTAAAAATTTTCAAAGGCTATTTTTGGAATCTATAATTTGACTAACATCTAATTATATATATTTATATTAATTTTAAATAAAATTTATCTACCCATAATTTTCCTATAATCTAATTCTCTATATTTAGCTTAATTTCAAATAAAATTTGTCAAAATATTGAAATTAATGGTTCACTTACCTGAGTTACACTCGTCACAACCACTAAGTGTCCTCCATATTGTAGTTATCATCTCCTCAACATGGTCACTCTCTATGCTCAATTAGGTCTCTCATATCAATATCTTCTTATAATAGTAAAAATAAAAAATGAATTAATATTTACCCTATTTATATTTACTATTCAAAATTATTTACCTAGCAATTATTTACAGTTAGATTCTATTTTTTTACCATAACTTTGTTTCTACTCGTTATTTGCCTAAATCACAATATATTTTAGAATCTTGACATTATAGACAATATTTTCACATATTACATTTATATTTTGAAAAAAAAAAAATGCTTATTTTATAGGTTCACCTAATGTTATCTAGCCTAGAGCTTACCTATCTTTATTATCCTTACAAACCACAATAACCTCTTGTGAAACACCTTGGCCAAGGTATTTATTGAGGCTCATTGGGTTCATCTTTAAGATAATTATTTTTAAATCTTTCTCCTCATTGTTAAAGTAGATAAATTTGCATTTTTTAGTTTATATGCTTCTCTTTCCATGCATTAGGATTTCCTCTACGTTGACTTGAGTAGAGATCTTTTGTGCATGTTTACTTATGTTTATTACCCCCATTTTGTGCCAAAAGCTTTGGTGAGTACTAGGTTAGATTTTAATTTACTTTTTCATTTAATTTTTCAATAATAAAACATAGGACTTAGTTAGGTTTATTGCATGGTGCTACTTGACTAGAGGATTTAAAACCCTCTCTAGTGATATTATTATAGTAACAAACTCCTTGGTTAGGTCTAGTGGATCCATCTTGGTCATGACCCTGATTGTCTAAATGTAACAAGAAGTAGAAGGGTAAGTGTGATTTATCTTCTTTGAATAGGATTTATTTGTATATCAACTTCACTTTTCCTTATATACAATAGGCACTTGAACTGATCACATATCTTAGGATATTTTATGAATGGGGAATAAATCTCATCAAGAGGTTTAACCCTACATCCTCTAATGGCCAAAAACACATCCTCATAGCTACTAAGTATTGTAATAATTTGGTTGAGGCCATTCTACTCGCTTATATAACTAGTAAGAAATTTTCTAATTTCATACTGAATCACATCATTTTCTATTATGGCATTTCATCCATCATTATTTATGATAATGAAAAGTCCTTGAATAATAAGATATTAAATCCCTCTATACCTAGTTTCATATTAAACAAAGATGGTTAACTCCCTATTATCCTCAAGGCAATGGTCAAGATAAGGTGTCAAATAAAACCATTATGCAAATCATTAAAAATAGTATCAATGATGTTGGCCATGATTGGTATTTGTAATTATTTCTTGAATTATGGGATTATCCAACCAATATTCATACTCCTACAAGTGCCACACCCTATTCCATGATTTTTGGCTCAAAAATTATCCTCTATATAAAGAATGAGTTTCCCTAGAACATTTCATTGAAAGATCTTATTAATGATGATGATTATCAAGTGGCCCTCCTAGAAGAGCTAAAAATCTTATAATAAAAATGTTTAGCTACCTTGAACTATCTCAAAGCATATCAAAATCATCTATGTTGAAACTATGATAAGCATATCATTTTTAGAGAGTTATTAATTGGTGATATTGTGCTTAGATAAAATTAGTGAAATACCAATGTGGGTCATGAAAATAAAGACAAGTTTGAGCCTAATTGGTTAGGTCTATATACCATCACAACTGAATATGTTTCTAGATCATAAATATTGGAAACACAAAATGGGAAATATTTCTATGAATCCATGAACATTATGCATCTAAAGTGTTTTTATGTTTGATCTGTCAGAGCATTATTTATGAGCACCCCTAATAGGGGGCACCCTTTCATGTCCTTTAATTTCCATTCTAGTCCATTTTCACATCTATAAACACAACCACATAATATTCCAACTTCCATTTCACATGTTGACCTTGATCAAGATTTATAGGTACTATAAGTTGGGGTAGATTTGGAAAAATATGATTATGGAGGAATCTTTATAGAAAAACATCAAATGACCACATGGAAGGTTTTCCTTATCTTAAAATCCTTGGACAGATTATTCTCAGCTTTAAAATTTTTTATTGATCCCTATAATAATTCATCCCATCCCATATCTTGTTGATCTTTATATATTTATTATCCTACATTACTTCCCTTGCTTCTAGAGTGGACTTTCCTTTTGCTAGTCACTCCTTGTACATAGGTCCCAGTTTCCATTATATTAATTTCCCATTATATTTGTACAAGTGTATATAGTTGGCCTCATATATCCTCATTGAAAATATTATTTTATTTACTTATTCCAAAAAATATATTAAACATAGAAAGATCCCAAAAATAAAATCCAAAGCCATCAAAAATTCCCAAAATCCTAAAAAATTGTAAAATTCTAAAAAACACAAAAATATATATAAAGACACAAAATATTTGATCACTTTATCATCCTATCTAGATTTAGATTCCACTCTTTATTATATTTGTGTAAATATTTTTAGAACTTCTAGCCTTCATCCTAATCCCATGTGTTTGCACACATTTCTTAGGTGGGTATGTTTCATCTAGTCCTAATCATCCTAATTCAACATCATCAATTCCATTTAATCACATCTTAGGAGAACTACATCAGCTTGAGATGCACACAAACTATGTAGGTATTACTTGGATACATGGGGTATTTAAAATGATCTTGACTACCATCATATCATCCTTCATTTTCTCCATTTTCCTGTTTTTATGTTAGGTCTCCAACATTATCTAATTATTATACTTTCCCTACTTTAGGGTCAAAATGAACACAATGTTTATTAAATACTTCCACATAATGATGAATTTTATGTTTGATTTAAAGTTTTGTGTGCAATTTTGGTTATTTACTTGTTTGTGTGTCCTATTATTGATTGATTCTTATCTTAATGCATTTATGTTTACATTATTATCATAATATTTTATATTATGATGTGTTTTTTTAATTCACTCACATTTGAGATATTAATTATTAAATTGACACATGTTATCATGATTTATTTAAAATTAAGGTACCTCCTATCACTTTTAAAATAAAAAATAAATTTACAAAAGGCTATTTTCAAGTGTAATGATAACATCCCCTTACTCCATATATCATTAGCATGGATAAATGTGCTACCATGCCAAAAATAAAATGACAACATCAACTATTAAAAATCGATATATGTGTTAAACATGATCACATTATATAAATGAGCATATATCAGAGCTAGTCAATCATTAAACACATCAATATTATCTATCATGATATATATCATCAACATCATATCGTAATGTGAATAGTGAAATCACAATGGAAAGTAATCATAACATCAAACATCATCAAGAGAAGTATATATACATCAGATCCACATCATCAATTAGCACATTATATAAATTTAATGATCATCATCTATATATCAATAGTTCATGAGTATAAAAGAATGTATATATAAATAAACATGTATATACATCATATGTATATATAATATATAAAAAATGAGGGGATACATTCACAAAATGTCATGCCAACTCTCATTGTGTACCTTAGGAGGGAGATTCCCTTGAGGAGATCTAGGTCTCAAGTTATCCTAAGGGTAGCTTTATCTGATGATATGTGCAAGATTCATTTATGGATTCCCCTTCAAACTTATCTATGGTAGTGTCTATCCCAATAATCTCTATGAGGTAGATGTCCTATGCATCTTATAAGACTAGCCTTATCTTCCACTAATATACTCATATAAGGATGGAACCATAAAGATCTAAGGACTTCACTCTAATATAAATGTATATAATAGGTGACCTCATCTTTATCTTGAGTGATTTTTTATAGATCCTTATCCAAACCCCACTAATAAATAATTTTTTTGGCTGCATCTCACTCCCCTTAGATCCTATGAATATTTTGCTAGGACATATCTTGCTCACCTATTACAATCAATAACTCAACATATCTCATGAATAACTAACTATGAATCATAGTTAGTTGATCCACTTATCCCCTTAATACACCAATACATGTATTTAAATATTTGATCAACCCATGTTTTCTAGTGTTCTCCCCTTGGACACCTACTAACTTAACCCATAATCCAACCACTTCCTACTCTAGGCCAAATATCATTGTCACCCTAGCTGTAATCTCCCACTATAATATATCAATGATGTCCTAGTCCTAAATTAAATTGGTAGAGGTGGATGAGCCAAATAAATCCAATATATCCACCCTTATATAAATTTTATCCATTGATGGAAACAAATCATATACAATAGTACTATGGTTTATATATATTATCATCTAGTGAAACACTAGTCATGTATACTCAAGTGTATCAAATATCTCAAAAATATATGATCTACCATACCCATATTCAACCTAAACCACAAATAATCTCATCTAACACACATTATGGCTTCCTCCCTATCTATTGACATCCTCTTCAACTCCTTGTCCTATCTTCCATCCCCTCACTATTAATGGCAATGGGATGTTGCACCTGAATAGGTTGTTGAACCTATATTGGGATATTTACCTAAATGAGTATAGGTACTTATACCTATGGCTATGTTTTTTCTTTCATTCCATATCTATATCCATCCCCATACCTTGAGCTCACATAAGTATCTTGGATGCACATCTATACCTCCACCTTTGTATATCCTCTTATATAAGTTATTTCAAGACCTTTTCTCATGTTGGTCATGGTATCATCAATATAATAGGTATATGATGTGCCCATCATAATATATATATATATATATATATATATATATATATATATATATATATATATATATATATATATATATATATATATATATATATATATATATATATATATTCACATGCAATACCTTAATTAGACTCTTCTTCTATAAAACCCCATGATACTATTGGTACCCTGATCCAACCTATCATTACCTATTTTCTAGGCTCAAGTAGAACCCACTCACTAATCTCTTGTGTGACATGTGAAAAATAATGGGGCCCATATGATACATCTTGTCACATCATAAATTATCATTTCACTTTATTAGGATGATATCACTCAAATTTAAACTCTTATCAGCTAATAATATAACAAACCATGGTCATATAGTTGTTATACTCATAATCCTCTATCCATTTAAACTAAATGTGAAAATAGGGCCTTAAATCAAATCTACATCTATTAGATTATTTATAACCATGTGATATAATATGAGGTCCCTTAAATTTAATTTTCTCCATAACATACTAAGGTACTATACATAATACACATGTTATTTTAGTGCATTGTGCCTCCTCTTCCCTAATGGATGCTTGATCATAATGTGCTCTGATGACCATCCCTGTAGTATGGTTGATGGCTCAATGATCCAACCACCCTTATATTCAACCACATTAAAATATATGTATAATTATGAAAGATTCATATTCCTTCAATCAAAAAATTTAGTATCAATAAACATATCCCTCACTATGCCTTTGATACCACTATGAAAGAATTGACCACTCTTATCAGGAAATAGGATACCACTAATAATGGCCATCAAAATCAAAGGTTCCCTATCAATATGATGAAGATGTAAAGTATTACAATGCAGTTTTAGAATTTAAGATCAGCATTACAAATCATGATTAAGCAAGATTAAAGGACTGCTGTTAGTACTAATGCCAACTTACAATATGATAAATAATTTTCCTACCAAGAGCATAGAATTAGAACCATTCAACGAGAATTTTAATATAAAATTCTCCTTGTTTAATGGAAATACCGAAACTGATTCCTTCTCTAAAAAATGGATTCAAGATCTATTTCTAATGCATCAATTTTAACCAATCTGTCTCATAGCATAATATATGAAATGATAAAAAGACTCTCTAAGATCCATATCCATCCTTGTGTCACCCATAAAAGGCCTCATCCTTGAATTGGGATGTGTAGAATCCTTTAGACAACTTTTATAGTGACAGTTACCTCCCCTATCATCAAATAAAAGGTGTTGGTCTTTGAGTGTTTTCACTCAACAAATGTTATCATAATGGGTATTTTTCTTGAATGACTAGCATCCATGCTATGTGAAATAGTCCAAAATCCCTCAATAGGCCTACAACCTCATTAGTCTAAATGCGGGGTCTGATCAACACTCATAATCATCACTCATAGGCTATAATCACTTAAATCCACTCATGCACTCAAGAAATATTATCACACCTAGTCATATAGCTAATCAATCAAACAAATCATATATCTATCCTAAAATCACATTTTCATCATGAACACTTAGATAAGCATGTACAAAAGCATCTTTCATAAGTAGGCAAACACTTGAGCAAAATTAGTCCATTATGTATTTTTTGTTATTTTCCCAGTATGAAAAGTGATTTACCTACTGCTTAGGGATATTTCACCAATTTTATAGGTGATATCGCTAGTCTTCCTCATTCCAGTTATTTCACCATTATTTAATGTATTTTCACTACTAAACATTTTTTTTCACCATTGTGCCTAAAATTTCCATTATTTATCCTCTTGTTAGTGTTTTTGACACTATCAATCCATTTTCATCACTATTTGCCTCATTATCATCATTTAAAAACATATTTCCATCACTTTGGAAATTTCATTTAGTCTATCACATTATCATCATTTAGATGATCATTCATGCTATTTTTATGAATGATTTCATTGATTGGGATATTTTCAACCTTGTTTTACTTCTTCATTATTTTGGTAATTTCAACCTTGATTTATCATTATCTAAATTTGTTCACAATTATAGACATCCAATTATGGCCATAACTAGCTTCCAAATGGACTTAAAATAAATTCCTATCAACCATTATAAATTAATCTTAGTAATAATTAAACATCCCAAATTTGGTCATGAATCATTCATCAATGCTTAGAATTATGTTGAGGCATCCCTATTTAGGGTATTCTACCATATTCAATAATAACCTCTCATGGATTCATCCCTAATCACCTTACAACATAACAACTATAAATTTGGCCTATGAACCTATTAATGGTTCACTTGATCAAATATTAAAAGAGCTAAAATACTAATCAAAATTAATTATATAATTAAATAATATTAAATACTTAGTTTAATTATCCATTCATAATTAATGAATATCTAAAAATGGAAATTTCAAAAATCAAAATATCAAGCCTTTTCATCATTACCTTTATGATTTGTCAAGCTCTTCCAAAATATCCCAAAATATCTAATTTGAGTTTCATGCCTAGTAATTGAAAATCATTATTACATGACAACTATTAACTCAACTAGAGTTAGTATTAATTCACCTAGGGTTAGTTTGAACCCATTCTATGTTTAAACTCAACTTTAACTCACCTTGGGTGAGAGTTAATTATTGAGGCTATATATACAAGGTTGTTCCTATTTATTTCTAGGATCGGACATTATAGAGTTATTATAAAGTGTTTACTCCATAGGCTTCATGAAAGTAATGTTACCATGCCCAAATCTTAAGCCAAGAAATCAAAGCCAAGGTACCAAGTAATGGTGAAGCCAACAAAGCTCCATTGATGAAGATTTCTTGATACACAAGATAAGAAATACATTTATACAAGCCAATTGGATCTCCAAATAAGTTAAAAGGTGTTCTTTTATGTTTTAGTTGTTTTTTCATATGAAAATTTGTTACCTATGCTCTCCCTAATATCTAGGCTAGAGGTGTTAGGATTTTAGTGTGTTGATTTGATTTTTTTATTAGACTAACACAAGAATAACCTTCCCTTTATGTATTCCTTGTTCACAATAATAACACCATTATGGATACAATCTTGACATTTATGGGTGATACAATTTTTTTCCTCTTATTTTTTACTTTCCTGACTATATTTCCACCATTTTTAAGCATTTTTACCATTGATGTGGGCAATTTCACCACAATGGAATTTTTTGTCATTGGATAAATAACTAGAACACATACTTATACTGAGTATTAATTAAAATTCAAGTGGAAATTTTAATAAAAATTTATACATTCTGGTGCTCTACTCCTTGATGGACTCTGGTACTCTCTTGCACACTCTCTAAGGTGCTTGTTGTGTTGGATTTGAACCATTTTTATTGAAACACTCATGTGAAAAAAAGATCCAAAATCTTAGGGGTGAGGGTTAAAATTAATTTTTTCACTCCCCAATCAATTATTTATATCCTAAAATTTTAAATTTTTTAGCCTTGTTGCATATCTTTTACTCCTAAAAGGCTTGCTTATGGCTCGTTTGACCTTTTTTCATCTTGTTTTCACCTAATGTCTCTATTTCAAGACATTATTTACTAAGATATGTTATATTTAAATAATTTTTAGGGGAATTTCATCATAATTTTTTTTATCCATGCCCTCAATGGGGCATCCTAGGGCATATTATTTCACTTGGGTCATCCTAGTGAGCCTATTTTCAAGAAAAGATCATTAATTCCAATTGTATCACTTGGGGCATAATAAAATTTTTATTATGAATTTTATTTTAAAATATGTTACTTCTTCAAATGAATTGTAATGCCATTTTAATGAGAGGAAAATGTAGAAACTTCACTTTTATCACTTCCATGTCAAAAATGATATTTAAACGAATCTATACAAAAACACACAACTTTAACTAGAATTCATCAATTACACTAAAATACCCACCTAATTATTTATTTAATCTAAAAACATAAATTTGTATCCCTAATCGGGGTAATGAACCACATCAAATCATTTAATTTTCTAATAATGTTCTAAATTTGGTATCTTATTTTCAAATAACACCTCAACCATATTAAATCAAGCAAGTGGGTAAAACTAAACATTATAAATGGAGCCAAAATGTGAAAATTCAATTAAATTAGCTAATTGGCTTGATCAAGATAATTGAATTTTCCATATTTTTGAGGTTACATGTAATACACATGTTATTATTATTGAAAATCAATAAATTCCATAATTTCCTACATCACTCCACCCACATGGAAATTTAAATTTTTTTCCAAAATCTAATGGTATCATTCACAAGATGATTTTAATGAAATTAGATCAGAGTGAAATCAATGTCTATGTCATGCACTTACACACTTAAAACCCTCATGAATGGATCTCCTTACAATAACTTACATACTCCATCCCTTGGCATTTAATGCTCCATATTTCCTTTGAGAACTCACTTTCAACCATTGATGTTCAGCTTGGACCAATGGTTCACACTAAAAGGGGAAGTCTATAAATTTAGAGGCACTCCTCTCATCCAAACAAGCTTTTTGTGTTAAGTATATGATGTTAAATATTCAATAAATATTTAACCAGCATTCCAATTATGCATCCAAATCATCCATAGAGCAAGGGGAAACACTACCAAATTGACTACATGCCATTGATCAGAGCCCTTTGAAACTACATCTAAGCATCATCACATTTCTTTTTTGGTAAGGAAGAGTGCAAATGGAAGGTATACAATTGTATTTATTTTCCTTATATTTCATTTTTTTCTCCTTCTTACATCTTCCTTAATCATAGGACATATTCGTAGGCTTAGTTATATGGTTTTAAATTTTAATTTGATTGGTAAGGAATGATTCTTAGTTGAATGACTCCTACTTTCAAAAATTATCACATCTTGATTTTTATTTTAATCTTGTGTATAAATGGATATTGATAAAGATGAATGTTTGAAGGTAAACTACCCAGAACAATATGAACAACATGATCATATTGCCATGGTAGAGGTAACCTTTTAATCTCATCAAATACTATTATATGCTTAGATAATAGTTAATTTAATTTAAGCATTTTGTTTGAATAAGATAATTCAATGAGTTGGATGACAATCCCATGGGATCCTTATTTCAACAACTTATCCATATAATGATAGATAATGATGATTCATTATCTCAGAATGAGTCTATTAATGTGTGTTTTTATACCTTATTAAGTAATTGCATCTATATTTCATAAAAGTAGCATAATATATATCATAGTGTCCAAAGCCATTATGTTTCCATAATTACATTGCAACCTCCCAAATGGAAAATAAACAAATCTAGTTTTAAATCATAATACCTCATTAAGATTTGGACATTGTGATATTTTCTCTTACAAGATAAGGTTTCCCCGTTTACTATTATGAATTAGAATTTTGAAAAATTATACACATAACAATCATCTTATTTTGCTATTTGAGGGTAAATGAAGTTATGTCTACTACTAAAATCAATGAGGCTTATGAGGGGATGTTTTTTTAAGTACCTCATGACCTTCATTGTTTGATGATTGGTGATGAAATATGATGCATGTATTAAAATATATAGTGATGGGTTTTCTCCTATGTTAGTTTCTTTTTTATTTTCTTCCTCTTGGGATTCTAATAAATCTTCCCATTCATCATACTCTAGAGGTGACTCCACATCAATTAGTTATAGTATTTTGTTTCCACACATTAATGACCTTATGTGAGTTTATCATCAAATTTATAACACAATCCTTTCTCTCAATGACCCTAAATATTAGCATTTTTTAGGTTCTTTATTAGTGTGATTATAGGTTTGAAGATGTTATTTTTCATAGTGGCATGGAATTGTTGAACATGTAGGATTTAGAAGACCTATGATGAGATATAAGTTTGTCTTAAAATAACTTATTAAACCAAATTGATGCCACCATATCATTTGATTTTAACATTTTTAAAATAATTCATCTTTTAAACATTTTGTTTCTTGTAGATGAGATTTTAAAATTATATCTAATATTCATAAAAATAATCAATCTTACATAATTTTCTTAGGATTCTCATGAAATCCTCATATTAGCTTGGAAAAAATCAAACCAATAGGACTCACAAAGTTTTATATATGGTGGCATGCCATTATATTTTTCATACCAGTGTAAATGTTAGGCATCATATTATTATAGGTTAAAAAAAGACATAGGTATCATGTCTTTAAATGGGGTGTGATGTAGACATAAACACTATTCTACCTTGTGAATCCAATTGTAAATATATTTGCCATAAAATTTAGGTAAATATAATTTGGGACCATGTGGAATCCTCTCATATTTAACTTTGTCTTCATAATTATTGTTTAGACTAGTCCATAATTCATGGCCAATATTTGGGATTGGAGGTCATCACTTATGGCATTATTTTTTTCTATAAGGTTAGAAAGTTGTTTCTCTATTTATCTTAATTAAGATAGTACCATATGGAGGTAGGGAGTGTTCCCAAAAGTGTTTCTAAATCCATACACCAAAAATATCAACTCATGAAGATGATCATAGGTTCCCAAATTTTGAAAAAAAAATCCAACCCTTATTTATTTTTTACACTCTTATAACTATTGGCTAATATACCATATCCTATTTTCCATAGTAAAAATGGGAAAAGAAGTCTAATGGAAAAAATAAAAACTCTAGGCACTTCATATATAGTGAAAGGTATGTAGAAGTTAATATTTGTATATAATTTTATCTAAGGATTTGGGTATTGGTTAATAACTTATCACCTCACTTTAAATGCGAATACATGCTTAATAAGGAATGAAAAAAAATTGTGATATTTAATAATAACTTGTATAGGGCTTCTAACCTATTAAATAAAAAAATGACTTATAGGGGGGGAATGGTAAATTTTAAGGAAAACACTTATTTATTCCACTTTAATAACCAAGATAAAAAAATAGTTAAATTGAGAGTATATGTGGTACATTCACATAAATCCATAAATTTTTACAATCTATATGGAACACAAAACTGAAAATTGCTCTAGTACTAGATGTTAGGAACCTCAATACACATAAATTAATCCAGAAAAGAAATATAAAACATGTGCACTAAACTAAAAAATTATAAAAATAAAAAATTGAAATAATATAAGCACATTAAAAAATATTTTGGGCTTTTTCTAGGGGAAACCTTCTTTGAACATGATTCAATTAAAAATATTCAATAGATGATCTTATTTACACCCTACACTTATAATGGTGGAATAGGGTTAGGCATATAGAAACATTTATAATACAAAGGTGATAAACTAATCTATAGTAAGCCAATCAATAAAAAAACTAAAATAAATAATATTTTTAATTTATACAACTAAGATTGTTAAAAATAGTAAATTACAAGAATTGAAAGATGTTGCAATAAATAAGAAACATTGGTACTTAGTTTATTGTGCACAAGTAGATATGGACTAGAAACATGTGTGAAGTATGGATTATCAATATTCTAGATCAGTTTTCAAATTATAGAAATTACACTTATGTGGAAACATACACTACCATCATATTTGGATAATACCATTGGTGTTAGTATCTAACTATGATATAGTTGTCCAATACAGAATAATGATTGAATCTAGATGTGACCAACTCCATTATTTTAGGTTTTTTTGTCACACTTATGCTAATGTATTCATATTTTGGATATATGATGTCACTCTTCAATGATTGATCAAACCATATCTCTTCACCCTTAGAATGAGATTGTTGAAAAATAGGTTAGTGGGATCACATTATCAAGCTGCCCCAAAGACCCCTCTATTAATGGGCACTACTTTCATAGCCAATACTCTAAGGAGGGCATAATACTTATGTAGTTATCCCTTATGTGTGGGAAAGTGTGTGCATAAGGTTGAAATATACTTTATTAATATGCATATATCAATCTAAATTTTAATTTTAAAATACTACTCATGGGATGCTCTTTTAATACTTCAATCCTATAATATGATTATTCCTATGTTTCATATGAAAATAGGGATGAATATGTCAGAATACAATGCTTATATTGTTTATTGATTAATATTTTATATGTGTTTGATTGGTATTTTCTATATGAGGAATGAGAAGGCTTATATTTGTATTTATACCACACCTTTTTCAAATATTTCATGGTAGGGTTCAATAAGATAATTAGTCTGGCCCATGGGTTTCAATCATTTTTTAAGTTGGGTGAATTTTGTCTACTAGATACTAGATAATAATATGGACACTAAAATTAGTGGTAAAGTCCCTATATGGCTAGTAGTGTCTATAGGGATAAAAATAGGTATGGATATGAAACTAGTGGCAAAGGATGTTTATCAAAATTTAATCTTTTTATGTAGTATAAGGGACATGGGTCATCACAATGATATGGATCAGGCTAAGAGATAAGCATTTAGACATAATGAGATGGTGAATGTGATCCTTTTGGAAATAGGAAGGTATATAATTAAAGAGTAGATATGTGATTAATATTTTTTAAATGTATAAGATTGAGATAATGTAAATATTTAATTTTAGTATCTACATTCCTCCCTCAATCTAGTAATGTATAAGGATGAAATTACTACATTAAAGGAAATAAATTTTTATTTGGGTATGTATAACACACCTTGGCTTTACTTGAACCTACTTTCAGTGATTTTTTGGTGTATGACCTATTACCAATAAAATGTTACAGTGTAAATCAATGCATATGATCTAAAATTTGAAATTATTGAAATTATTGAAAAGAAAGAGATCAAAGAAGTAATACACCTATGTGTCAATGCAACCATGTTGACTCTCGATGCTTTGAATTAGTAAAGATTATTATTTATTAAGAATTGGAACTAGAGAAGGTTCAGAAATGAATCTTAGAGAATTGAAGAGGGAGAATCCCCCAATATGGTGTAAAAATGAGTTGTGACATGGCCATTTAGATAATTATACCTCAATCACACAACTCAAGTGTGAATATATAATTTGGTGGGGGTAAGTGGTTTAATAAAATAATCTTATAAATCTAATGAGATTAGATGATTTAATCATTCCAATATATAAATATGGTGGGGTAGAATTATTTAATCACTTCAAATTATAAAGTGAATTGATTATTGCAACAAAAAAGGCTTGATAATAGTACATCTTAGTGTAATGAGTGCATCTTAGTGAGTAGTATGATTGGTAAATTTAATAATTTTTTTTAGTGAAATATTATGGCATATACACCTATATTATATCTAATATAGAGTATGTGTGTCATAAATATAAAAAACTCTATTTCAAATCTATGAAAAATTAGTAAAATTTATAATATTCTAACCCAAGTGTATATATGAATCATGGAACTAAACTGGAGTGTGCAAGTGTGTAGGTCATGTCCTTGTGACATGCCTCCAATAAAATTTGGAGATAATGAGTAAGTGTGTAAGTTTTGATTTCATGTGTTTATGACATGCCCCCACTAAAATATAAAAATTGAGAAGTTGTATAAGTGTGGAGGTAATTCATTTTTGAAATCTCCCATTAAAGTATGGAAAACTATAAAAATATATAGGGCATGCCTTATATGACATGCCCCCATAAAAATTCCCCCTTTTAGGTGAGGTAAATGTAAACTGGTATGCACCTTACTTTAAAAGGATAAGGTATCTATATAACTTGTGTATGAATCATGTTGCATATAGGGATAATATCTCAAAGTAGATATATCAATTAGGATCATAGTATGTGATCACATCAAATCCTAAGATGCATGATATAGATCAAGCAAATGTCTAGAGGGTAACAATACAAGATTAGAAAACAATCAAGCATAGACCCAAAATCACTTAATGTAATGCAAAGTAATGGTCCAAGCGGACCTCATATAAGGGGCATGTTCAAATGTTGCACAATAAAAATGAATAATATATTTAAATTTCCAATCAACATATAAAGACATATTAAAATGTCCTATCAACATATAATGACATATTAAAATGTCCTATCAACATACAATGCCAAAAGGCCCAATAGGTAAGGAAAATATTCAAATGTTTGACAAGCAAAGAAATAAAATGAAATGTAATGTAATACACTCAATGAAGTGACAATGTGAATAAATTAAGTATAATTAGTCAATATAGGCATATTGTACTAGTCTCAACATATATGTGCTACAAAAAATGTTATGTAGTATAGAATATCAAGTACATTGTAAAATATATGATCATAGATATAGATGGGTAAGAATTAGAATATAAAATTAAACATAATAATGTAGAAATGATTATAAAAGATATGTAACATGTATCAATAATGAATAAAGAATAAAATCCCCTAATTTACTATATGACATTAATAGAGGAAAGGTCTAACATCTGAAAATGTATAGATCATGTGTCTAGGTATGACTCTATTAGTCTCAATGATGTGACTCTATCACACTCAAAGATGCATGAAACAAATGTGTATATAGGAATGAAATTATGTGTTATCTACTAACATAAATCAAACAACATAGATGCCAAGGAGCTTGTAAAATCTAGGAATGCTAAATATTTTTGGTATTTTTGGGGTCTATTTGAATGTTTTTATATTTTTTTCAATATTTGATTTTTTTGTTTGTTTTAAATTTGTAAAGGATTAATCCAAAAAGTCTTCATCATCAAAAAATTTAAGACCACTTGACAAATATATCAATTTCCATTTATGGCGACACATTTCCACATCCTCAATGTTTTATTGTAGTTGGTTATTGTTGACTTTTTCAGTCACCATTGTTTCCATCATTGAGTATGTTAAGTTCATAAGGTATTTCATAATAATTTTAATCCTTTCATTAATTAAATTATGTTTAGTTAATACATATTGATTTCATATTGATATTTCCCCTTAGTCTAAGAGGCTAATTACAAGAATTAAGCATATATTATGTTGTCTTAGTGTGTTTTAACACTCTTTTATAAAATTTAATTTTTTTAAAAAAAATTGAAGGTTAATTTTATTTCAATATCTCCCATTAATGTACACCATAGAGATTCCTAGTTAATTTTTGGTATTCATAACCACTTCTTGGTTAACATATTAAGCTTTTAAAGCATTCCAAGATTTGGGAGAAGGAAATTAAAGGTAAAATTGAAATAAAATTAAGGATGGAACATATATTGAGGTGAATAATAATTTTAAAAAATATAATCAAGTATTTTAAGATATTATGCATACATATGCATTATTTTTGAAGATATTTTGGTGCTCCAACTCATATACAAGGATGTAGGGGCAGTTTTCATGTATTTTCAAAAGCAAAATATTAGATTTTTATTAGTTTCTAGGTGGGTCAAGGATTATTCATAAATTTTTAATCTTCATGGATGTTTATAAAACATTTTTTAATGGTTATGAACTCAAAATATGATTGATTTATGCTAATATAGCTCAAATCTCTCTCAAAATAGATTTTTAAGCTTAAAATTACCCAAAACCAACATTATATCTAGGTGTAGATGTTTCATGGATCATAATGTTTGATATGAGGGTCGAATAGGGTTTTATAATCTAATATAATTGTGTTTATTATCAACAAGAAGTTTTAAGCTTTATGAACAATTGTTAATAAGCAAGATTGCTCCAAAACCCTTCAAAACCCTATCTAAAGAGCATGAAATTTGCAAAATTGATCTTTTGTTAAAGGTTTTATAGCTATAAAATAGACCTAGACGACAAGCATGCATGAGAAATGAATACATATAGGCCTGCAAACCTAAAAATGCATTTTTTGAGTGTTTTTGCAATTGACCTTATTAACATATTATTATTATAGATTAAGATATTTTATAATTTATAGTCCCTATTAATTTGTTTATATTGGTTTTAACCACTTAGATAAATAGGTTGCATAGGCCTAGTTATTTTACACTATCCATGTTTATGGTTCCACCCACCTCCTTATTTTTTGGGTGTTTCTTTTATGCCTATATAATAAAATTCTATGTATTGTTTATGTAAATTGGTTAATTAATTTATTCATATCTTTTTTGAATATAATATGTTAATTAGATATTATGATTTAGGAAGCTTGGTAGGAATCTTGTGAAGTGAGAACGGATGGTCTTGTTAAGGAGGAGTGTGAAGCGCTCGGTGGAGAGCTATGAGAGGAAGAAATTTATTTGTTTCATGTGACCAGCCATTTAACTTGGATAAATATCCCAAAAATTCATTTGAGCACTATTTTTTATGATTCTTGTTTCTATAAAATTCTCTGGCCCAAAATTCATCTACTAGATCAGACATAATTAAATTTTGCTGAGTATTTTATCTAAAAAATGCATTTGTAGTTTTCTAGTTGATCATTTCTATATATTTTTGGGAGGAGACAAAATTTTAATTTAGGAACTATTTTTGGCATGTGAGGGATCTATTTTTTTCTATTTTTGAGAGAAACTCATTGGATCTGATGGCATCTAATTTGGCTAAGTAATTTTTCCAAAATCTACATATGAAGTTTTGCAAGTTGGTCAATTCGCACAGGTCATTTTTGAATGGTTGATTTATTTCATGAAGTTTTTGTGCTAATTTTTATTATATTTAATCATAAATAAGGTGATTTTTAAAAAAATTTGGAAAAATCAATTTTTTTTATCAAACTTTAGAAATTGATTTTTACCAAAGGTTTTGCTTAGAGGAACACATTTAATTATGTTGGGAGATAATCGTAAATCTAAATTGTTTGAAAATTTCACCATTTTTTGGGTTTTGTATATGTATGTTAATGGAGAATAAATTTTTTAAACCAGAGTTTTATATCTCTTGATTTAATTATTTTTGTCTATTTTTTTATTTTTAAAGATGAAAAGTTTAAAATCTCTCAAACAATGTTGAATTTTTTACTAAAAACTAAAGGTATTGACTACTTTGTGATCTAAATCAATGGGTAGGAATAATTTTGTATTAATTTATTATATTTTTTTGTTATTTAAATTTTATGTAAAAAACTAAGTCAGAATGGCTAGTTTACAACACCTCTTATTTCCAAACTCACAAAAAATGATAAGCAAGAATTTTAGTTTTTGGAGTCATAAGGTTTTGATGATATGTGAATATCAAAATCTTGATCAAATAATGATTGAAAAAGATTAAAGGTCTGCCACTGGTAATGATGACTATGATAAACATCATCATGAGGCTCTTATGTTGTTAAAACTATCAGTAGTAGATAATTTAATCTCAGAGGTTAGAAGTGTGACTAGTGCATCAGATTTGTGGACTAATCTTCTAAATAGCAGGCTTTTAAAATTAGTAGGGTATTTTATTTGAGTAATTTATTAGTTTCCACTAAGATGCAGGAAGGTGGCTCTATTTTTGAGTTTTTATTGTAGATAAAGCACATCAGTGATCAATTGAAGGCTGTGCAAAAGCCTATTGATGAGAAAGATTTAATTGCTCTAGTTGTGAAAAATATTCTACCTTCATTTGAGTCATTTATGAAGTCTTTGCACATGATTTCAGAGACATAAACTTTGGAATTTGAAAATTTGTCCACATTGCTATTATAGAAGGAGAGATAGCAGGAGCAGATAGTGTTGTCTACATCTACTTCTATAGAGAGTGCATTCTTCATGAAGGGAAAGGGTAAGTAGTTTGGTAAAACTACTAATTATCTAATATAAAATTCACAAGAAAGTGATTTTAATAAGAGATCTAAGTGGAAATGTCTTTATTATAAGCAACCTGCTCATCTTAAGAAAGATTATAGGAAAAGACAACAAGATATGGTTAACCCTAAAAATAAATCTCATGTGAATATAGATGAAGGTAAAGGCAAGGAAACATCTCCCTATTTTGATTTCATGGCTTCTAGTAGTAATTATACAGTTGATTCAGCTTGGTACTTTGATTCAAGGGCATCTCACCATTATAAATTAACAATTCATTACAAATGAAGAGATCAATTTATTTTATTGACCCACTGTAGAACAACCAGCTGATATAATGACCAAACAACTTGGTTTAGATAAGTTCATTAAATTCAAGGACAAACTTGGTCTTTTTTATGATTTGGTCATTAAGGGAGGGTATTAGCATATTATTATAATACCTTAGGCTATTTACTAAGGCATAGTCCCTATGCATGTGGTTATAGTGGTTTGAACCACTTAATTAAATAGGTTACATGGGATTATCTATTTTATTCTATCTAATTTTTATGGTTACATCCACCTCTTTTTTTTTGGTTGTTTCTTTTATGCCTATATAATAGACTTCTATGTATTGTTTATGTACACTAGTTAATTCATTTATTCATCTCTTTGTTGAATCTAATAAACCTTGCACTTTCAATGATTTTAATATGTATAAGGGGTAAATTAAGTACTTAAAAAAATTATCTATTTATACCATGTATAACTCAAAATATAAAAAATTAACCAAACTCACATGCTTGCTGCCCTAAGAGAACCTAGAAACATGAAAAGGAACATAACTTGAGTTATATTGATCTAAAACCTAAGACTTTTGAACTAAACGTGAGTGTAAATTTTTTAGAATTTTTTGTGGTGGTATTATGTCTGTACTATACCTTAGGATATATAAAATTCAAAATTGTAGGCATGTGCATGCAAATATGTTGAAAACTTGCTCTTAAAAAGCCCAAAAGTGCAAGAACTCAAGTTTTGTTGATCTAAATGCATTGAAAATTTGTATGTAGATGTTACAAGGTAACATAAATGAAATAAAGTTATTTTAAACCTTTTTAATCCATTCATGAATGAATTTAATGAGATAGATATCTCTCTCAAGAGCTTCTCAATCACTAATGGAGCTCACACCTACAAGTTTGAACTAAGTCATCCTCAAGAGCCATGAAGGACATTGTGAGAGGTCTCAAATTAATTTATATAAGGTATATGTTTCATGATTTAGCCTTTAATTGAAGTTTTTTAGGACTTAAAGCATTCTCATATAACTTTCAATGCAAAATAAGACCTCAACAACATCAACTAGATCACCTCTTCCCTCTACACCAAAATCTAAAGGGGAAGTCAAATCAAACAAGGACTTATCTAATTGGAGTTGTTCATGAAATATTTTTAGTATTTTATTTAATACTAAGTTTATTTCATCATGTAAGATTAGAAGAGTTATTTAAAGGCTAAGTCAATCTTGCAAATCTAAGAGATAACTCTCCTTTAAAATAGGTCAACTTTACTGTTATTTTGATAATTTCAAGCCTCAAAAAAGGACTTATATGACCCCATCACAACTTGGAGGCTTCAAGTCAAGTAATGATATGTTTGAGAAATAACAATATGACAATTAAAAGTTAGATTTAGCTATGTTTCAGTTTTTATCCTTAATGAGGGCTTTGATGATAAGTTTGTATGCTTGTCCCTTCGCTAAGGACTCTTTTCACTATATAAACTTGAATTTTATAAGTAATTTGATATAACTATAGCTAGTTGTGGCTCAGACCTACCAAATTTCATACTTTTAAACATCTTATTGAGTAATAAATAAATTGATTTTACCTTTTCATATGATGGTTATTATGTGCAATTGATGAATTATTTATATAAGCTTGTGATAATTACATCCTATCCCTAATTTATGTATAATTTTGTGCACCTTTATGTATAAAAATTGATCTTATGGAGGTTTTAATTTGTACCTCAGATCTTTTATGGAATTCATAATTTTGATGAATGTTATTTGATCTTCCTAAGATAAGTGGTCATCCTTATAAGTATTGTTATATGATGAATCCTTTATACAAAACTCTTATGCCCAAGATTCATTGGTGACTTTTGAGTTGTGTATGAGTGATTTCTCTTTGAGCTCATTCTCTATGTTGCCAAGTAAGTTGAGGTATTCAATTTTGATGCATCACTCCAAAGTTAGTCATAGAAATACATGAATCTCTCTCTCTCTTTACTATCAAAAATTATCTTAGGTGAAGATCAAGGTGATTCATCAAGGTAACTAGCCATATTTGGAGGTTTAATTCAATTATAGTACACCCATAACCTATAAGTGATCCCATTGTGTCAATTGGGTGAGGAAGCCTAAAGGCCTTCCTCGAGGGTGCAATTCAAATTTGACAATAATTTATAACATTCTTGATGGGACCATAGGTCATAATATTTATAAATATTGGTGTCAATTTTAGAAATTCAAGTAGAGACATTACTCAGGTACTCAACATACGGTGACTCCATAAGCATACATACATCTTGGTGGTAGATTACTATTATTTTTAGGCCAAAATTCACAATAATATCAACTACAAAAGGTATTCCTTATGATTTTATTTAATTATCTTTGAGTTTAATAAAAATAAAGAGTGTATACACAATATTTTCAAACATACAGGGTAACTTGGGTCAACCCCATACAACATACATATTTGAAAGGATTTAGGGTAAGATCCACCTATATATACAAGTTCATTTCCAAAAATTTAAATATATAGAAGTGAATAATAATAAGTAAATGAACATATACTTATTGACCATACTACTTGAAAAATAAAGCTTAGGGTTTCATACTTTCTTTAGAGATATGGATCTTATCTTGTGGAGAAGTATTTTGGATTATTAGATAGGTTGTATAGCCTAGATATTATTTGTATTTGTTATCCTTACATACCACAATAATCTCTTGTGAAGCACTTTTTCCAATGGAGAGATTGAGGCTTGGTGAGTTTGTCTTCAAATGTAAGTATTCCTAACTTTATTTATCCTTTATAAGAGTAGATAGATAATGTAGTTGTGCTTCTCTTCCATGTATTAGGATTTTGTATACATTAACATGAGTATATATATATATATATATATATATATATATATATATATATATATATATATGTTTAATTTAGTTTGTTTTGTTTCTAACCCCCACTTTGTGAAACAATATTTGGTGAGCACTAGATTAGATTTACTTTTTTATTTATTATAGATAAGTGAAATATCAAAAATTAGGACCCCCTTAGGGTTATTTTGTTATTGTGTTAGTTTGAAGGATTTGGAACCATCCTTATCATATTGTATTATGATAAGTGATCCCCTAATTAGGTCTAGTAAATCCCAATCTTGGTCATGCTCTCATTTAACAAATGTATTCCCAATCAGAAGTCTAGGTATGCTCTATCTTCTCTGATCCAGGATTGATTTATAGACATGATGAATTTTTGATTACATAAATTTTGGTGAAACCAATGTGAACTAACCCTTCCAAGATTTGTTCACTTATTTTTCATTATTTTATCATATATTTGCCTTACTGGGTCAACTACATCAACCTATTTCTAACTTCGATGTGCAGGTTTAACACATAATCACATCAGGATGACTTAGTTATATTTGTGTAGGTTTTTAATTAGGTATTAAAAAAAAATACTAGGTCAACCCAATCAACCCTGTACATTTTTAGACACTTAGTTCAACATACTATGTTGACCTAGTTGACCCTATATATTTCAAGCACTCAGTAATAGGCTTCTACAAAGCTAGATCTACCCAGTTAACCTTGTTAGTATAATTTTAAATAATTTATCAAGGTTATTTGACAATAATATCACTTATTTTCATCTTTAAACCCACTAAGGTTACTTTCTATCCTTTCTCTCTTTCCTTATAGTCTCTTCTTTTCATAATTTTGTCTTTAAAACTACCCTTATATAGTCAACTGGATCGACCCTATTGACCCTATTCTATATTTTGAGTGTTTTCTAGATAATTGGGTTAAATCTACTGACCCTATTCATTTTCATACTTTACTTTTATAGTGAAAGATCGACCCTATCGACCCTGATCTATTTTGTATGCATACATTGTCACATAGCTTAATTAGGTAGTTTTCCATTAATCATTTAGTTGTACTATTTTATGCACACACAACCAAATCAAAAAATCTAAATAATAATTTTAACTTTTGACTACCCAATGCCTATCTACTTGGATTTTATCACCAAAGGGGAAGCCAACTTGATTTTTTGGTCAAGTATAAAGTATTTTTAATGATATATTATTGATAATCACCTAACACCCTTATCTCTTTGATGTGTGAAGTGAGGGGGTAGGCCCTAATACCAAGCCTATATCATTACCACTACAAATCCCTTTCAGTCCAAACTACCTGAAACTATCCTTAGATTACATTATAGTTCCTTATTTATAGTAAACTTCTCGTAAAATTTAAAAACATATCATAATAATATTATAAATATTTAGGTTAAACATTTAGCTAGTTATTTATTTTCTAAGTTGATTGCTTACTCTTTGCTCAATTGTATTTTGTATTGGAAAAACTTACATTAGCCAGTGTTGGTACAAGGTTTTATGTTGTGTGCCTCAATTATATTAGATAAAATTAATCCAATTGATTATTCTTTTCCATTTAGTTCTTACTTTTCAAATTACTTTCATAAATTATCTTCTTTTAATTCACAATCTGTTATAGGCTTTTTAATTTTCCCTATCTATTATACTAGGTCGACCCAATCAACCTTGTACATTTTTCCAGCCTATGTTCTCTATAATAGATTTACCTAGTCAACCATATGATGTTTTTATACCCTATTAACTCTTTTTCCAACCTCTATTCACTATACGAGATTGACCTAGTTGACCTTGTACTATTTACAAACCCTATTTTTATGCTAGGTTGACTTAGTCGATTTATACTGATTTTGTCACTTCCTATCTCTTTGTTATTTTTTTCACCTTTTTACTTGTGTGGTTATCTATTATTATCTTATTATTATGACATATTTTCAGCCTACCCTTAGTTAATAACATTGCATAATTAAGTATTTGGATAATAATCTTAGTTTATTACTTCAGATGAAACTATCCCCTTTCTTCCTTCCTCTTCTCCTAAACCAAAACCAATCACTACACCATGTAATTTAGTTAAGGTAATTAATCCTAATCCTCCTCCCAATACCAAAGTTGGGAATCCTCCACTTATAAATAATTTTACTTGTACTAAAACTAATAATCCTCTTCCTATCAATACTAATACCCCACCTTCCAATCCACCTATTGATACAACTCAAATTCTTTCTCACATATTTCAACAAATGAACATCATGAAAACAACCAATCAATCTCAAATTATGAACATGCAACAAAATTTATTAAACGTGACTAGTCAACCACCTCAAATCATCATGTCTCAACCAAATCAAAATGTTGTCCCTCCTCCTCTTAGATATTCCAATGGGAATATCATCCCTTAACCTCAAATAAATAAAAAAATGCTTCAACATCTTAAAAATGGACCTTTATCCCCATTCATTGCATCCATAGATATTGGAAACATTTCTCCAGCTATCACATATAATGGGTTTAAGGGCCCTACTATCTTTCTTAATTGTTTTGGTAATATTTATAAGGAATGGGTCCAGACAAACACATTTGTTACCACCAAGATCTCATCCAGAACTTTTATTGGTGATGCACTTGAATGGTACAACAAACTTCCTAGACATTCCATCTCATAACTAGAGGATTTAGCCAATGCTCTAGTGAAGTAATTCTATCATGATGACCTTCATGAAAATTACCTTATCCATTTTATCAATGACAAAAAACTTCCTAATGAATTTGCTCATACTTTCATCAAATTATGGAAGTCTCTTTCTCATAAAGTGGACAATAACATGAATGATGATAGTCTTTAAAACTATTTGTCACTACTTTTAAACCTCCCCTTTAATACAAAGTTTGAATATTTTCACCTAAAACTTTAGAATAAGCCTTAGACCAAGCAAATAAGATAAGATTTTCTTATGATTCAATTTGAAACACCTCAAACAACTACTAAAGCACATTTCTAATCATCTTCTCATAACATTGATTCATCCAAGTTTCCCCAACCTCAAAATGGAGCATCCAATTCAACCAATTTTAACCCAACCCACCCTCCATTGAGTCTAGAACAACTTAAGAGGAAATTTCCACCCTATAAACCCATGATCTTTGATCCTTCCAAACCTCATCTAAAATGGTACAATCTGGATAAATTTTGTTGGTGGCATGCTACTATAGGTCATTCTCATGAGTCTTGTCAAAATATTCACTAATTTTTTCTTTCTTCCTTGATTGGTCCACATTTCAATCTTGATACTCTCACGAAATAAAGTTATCAAGATTATCTTTGAGTGTTTCAACTTCAATCTCAAGAACCGTAATCACATCAACATTAATTTCCTAATAATCAACTATAATTATCCCTTACCTACACCTCATCCACTAATTTTATTCAAACCATAATTTATCCTTATTCATACACAAATAAGGAAAGGATAACTAATATGGATAAATTTAAACATATCATTTCATCTATTGAACCTCAACCTCTTAGGTCACATGAACCAAAAGAGTACCTAGTTCAAATCCCTAATCTAAAACATATCATACATGGTCCTCCTTTACCTCATCATACCTCTCCTAAACATCCTATGTCAAATTCAACCTCATTAAAATATAAAAAACCAACACATTTACCTATCTCCAAATGCACCTACCAAACCAATGTAAATCATTTCAATGATTCAATGCTACCTCACTTCACCTCACATGTTGGGGCATCTTGTGATGCCCATTCAAATGTCCCTTCAGACACTAGGGCATCTTGCAATGCCCATCCCTACATCCAATTATCCATTGGGGTATCTTATTATTCCCACTCTTATTTTAAAATACATAATAATAAATAAATTCATCTTCAAAAATCCTTTCTAGACTTACAAACTTGTATTTCACATGCTCATCTTTGATACAAACATTAGCATAGATCTTACTTGTTCTTTTTTGTCTCATGTTTTTGGGCACTTTATTTAATTTAATTTCAATTTATAATTATCATTGTCTTCCTTTACATTCTTTGGTTTTATTTGACATACATTTGTCATTTGCTTTCATATTTATCCTCATACATTTATTTTATATTTTTATATTATTCTTTACCTTAGTACCTTTATGATTATTTTTTACTTTATTTAGCATTAACCCCCATGGGTTTCTATTTTGTGAATTTATAATATAATACCATGGATAGGACCTACCCCTCCTCACAAAATACCACCTTTTCTTATTTTCTCATTTTATCATTTCAAATTTTGATTTTTGGTACCCTCATGGGTTTCTCTTTTATGATTTACAGTATAAGACTATGGATAGGACCTATACCTCCTCATAAAAGTATAATTTTATCATTCCTTTTATAATAAAATTTATTTATCCTTGTTCTCAAATTTTTTTTTCTTCTTTTTGATAAGATGGAATTTTCACAACAATCTATGTTATCATGTTTTCCTCCATTTCTCTCATTATTATGATAAGTAATCACACTTCACTATCATTATATCCCTTTTTACCCTTTGTAAACTTTTTTTTTTTATAATTTGAAGTAATTCAAATTTGTTTCTTGTGTCATTCCTCTTGATTTTCTTTCCTTCCACTCCTTATTAGATAAAACAAGGTTGAAGTTAAGATAACACTTTTATTTTCACCTAGATTTATGAGAATATTACACCCCATACTCTTTGAAGTTCTCTCTCTTAGCAACTAAGTCTCAAGTATTCAAATGAAAGTCATCTTTAGCACCCATGTTTGGTTTTCTAAATCTGTATGGAAGATTAATAGAAAAATCCATCAAGAAAGTTAAAATCCAAATCATTTCAAACAAAAGGAAATGATATACAAAAGGCAACTCTCAAATATCAAAGTTGAAATCACACCAAAAGACATTATTACAAGCACATCTCCTATCTCTAATCAAATCATAAACTCCATAGTTATCCTCACATAGAGCCAAGGTTCATTGGGGTGTGGTAGGCCAATAAATTGGAATAGGAGAATTCAAAAAACTCTATGGTGCTACCTACTTTTTCATGTAAGTACCCAATATTCACAGTAGACCAATGGATCTGTAAGGGGTCTTGATGAATGGGGAACATGTTGTGGGAAGGTAGGTCCATTTTACTTATCATGCATATATCTTTCATGGGATGATCTATATTCTTCATTTTTTGACCTAAGACTTGTGTGGCTAAGAGAATTTATTCATATTCCTTAAGGTTGAAAGTCCTCTTTTTTGACAAACCTGATTTGAGTGTCTTGATTTCAATAACGAGTTCCTCTACCTTGGTTTTTCCTTCATTTCTCCCCTCCACCCATTTAATTTACCCCCTTGATAGGTAAATTGTGATTTCAAATCTATTTTCCCTCTTCTATTATTCCTTATTATTCACCTCTTAAAACCATGATAACATTAATTTATTTTAGTTTTATCTATCCTTACAGCAAAATAACATGTTTGACAAACTATGGATTACACTCTTACACCATTTATTTACCACACCACCTCATTATCATACTAGTCATGTCATTTGGTGGTTGTGTTTTCTTACATTATATTTTCAAACAAGCACTAAGAGTGAGTTTTACATCCTTTAGCATTGTTCTAATTTTTATTTCTCCATCATGTTATTATTTGATTTTTTGTGGATTTCACTTATCTTACATATGACATTTGCCATTATTACATATTTCTCTTTATGTATGCCTTCTTCATGTTTGTCTCACATCTTCAAATACATTTCATTTTCTATCTTTCATGTTTTTAATTTTTGTTTATCTTACATGAGCTTACTTTTCACTTTCTTACATATCTTTGTTCAAGTTTTCTTGCATTGATATTTTATTTTCCATTTATGTTTTACATACTTCCCAACCTGATTTAGTATGTTCTACTCTCCTTTTTGCCATTTATATTTTACATACTTCCCAACATGACTTAGTATGTTCTACATTTCTATTTTTCATTTATGGTTTCCATGCTTGCCAACATGATTTAATGTGTTTTATAATCATTTATCATTCATTTGTAATCATTTGTCAATTATTTTCCATCATTTGTCATTTATTTTCCATCATTTTATCATTCATTTTCCTTCAATATTCTAGCCTTGCCTTAACAATCCTAATTTTCTAATTTTCCTAATACCCTCATATCTTTGCCTAAACTCATGTTGTCCACTATCATATGCCTATATTCCAAAAATTTCAATTTTTGGCTATTTTTTGCACTAAATTCTATAGGTTTACCTAATGTTATTCACATGGGATACCATCACCTTATCTTGAAATATATTTATTTATCTACATCACTAAGATAAGTAAAGGTATGTGTTTTTCAATTTTATCCTTTCTTTTATCTTATTTTTTGCTTATTTCACTTTACTTAGAATTAGCATTGTGTGCTATAATGTTTTATTCCTGAAGCACCATCCTGAGTTACACTTATGTGACACATGATGAACTTCAAGTGGGGCATATATATACACATAAGATTTTAAAACTTTTATCACTTACTGACACTTTATATCTTGTAAGAACCCATTAAGTCTCAATCTTTCTGAGATCACACCTTAAGGAGTGCATCAAGAAAGGGGTAGATAGACCATTGGTGCTTGATAAGATTATTGTCCCTTTTTCCACTTGCCATCTACACACTTATATCCTAAAACCATTTACCCTAAGCTTATTTTTCGTAGTTGTACTAATTCAAAATAGTTGTCACATATTAATCCTCATGTTCCTTACCTTATCCTCCTTTGGATAGCTGGTTGTACTAGGTTGATTATGTCAACCTTGTATAGTTTTTAGCCTCTAATTACTATACAAGATTGATTGGATTGACCCTATACTATTTTGGGGTATTTTTCACTTTGGATCTTGTTATCCCTTTAGCTGACATAGCTCGAGACCTAGTAAATTATCTCCCAAAAACATACAGGGTCAACTAGGTCAACCTTATACAACTGACATATTCAAAATGATTTAGGGTAAGATCTACCTATATATAAAATTTTATTTCCAACATTTGAAGATATATAAATGAAGAAGAATAAATATGAATGAACATCTACTTATTGACCATTCAACTTGACAAATAAAGCTTAGGGTTCCATACTTTCTTTGGAGATATTGATCTTGTCTTATGGAGAAGTCTTTTAGATGCATAGATAGGTTATGTATTCTAGAGCTGATTTGTCTTTGTTATCCTTACATACCACAATAATCTCTTGAAAATCACCTTATCTAAGGGAAATATTGAGGCTCGGTGGATTCATTTTCAAAGGTAAGTATTCCTAAATTTATTTATCCTTTTTAAGAGTAGATAGATAATGTAATTATGCTTATCTTTCATGTATTAGGCTTATGTATAAATTGATGTGAGTATATGTCTTCTATGCATGTTTTGTTTAGTTTTTTTAATTTCTAACCCCCACTTTGTTTCATAAGCTTTAGTGAGAACTAGATTAGATTTACTATATTGTTTAATAGACATAAGTGAAATATCAAAAACTAAGACCCCCTTAGGGTATTTACATGATTGTGTTAGTCTAAAGGCTTTGGAACCCTCCTTAGCATAATGCATTATGATAATTTATCCCCTAATTGAGTCTAGCAGATCCCCATATTGGCCATGCTCTCATTTAACAAATGTATTCACAATCAAAAGTGTAGGTATTCTCTATCTTCTCCGAGATAAGATTGATTTATAGACATGATGCATTTTTGATTACATACAAAGAGGTTCTTAAAATCTAGGCCATACACCAAACATCCCTCTACCTTGATACATTAGAACTTACCTTAGAATATCCCTATATCAAGACTAAATTATAGTATGGTTGTCATTAAAAACCAAGTTTTTGTGAAATTTGATGGTGGTATTCATTTAAATCTTTGCCAATATAATTATATTCTAGCCTCAACATTAAAAATTTTATCTTTATTCATTTTATAATATCAAACCACTCTTATAAAGCATATTAGAGATATGGCTAACCTATGTTATGTGTTTCATGTAATCCAAGAAAATGTAGATATGAAGTTTTTTATTTCATATTTCAAGGGAAAGGCTCTACATTGGTATAAGAAACTTCTATATACACATAATATTTTTAACCTTTATCAATTACTAATACTTTATATCTTGAAATAACCTGTTGAGTCTCAATCTCTTTGAGTGCATGCCTTAAGGGGTGAACCAAGAAAGGGGTGGGAAGACAATTATTTCTTCACATGAGTGTTGTCCCTTATTACCACTTATTACCAATCTAACCAGCTCCTAAAAACATCCCCTCAAGCTTTATCTCCTCTTTTACATACTACTCTAGTCATTTTCCACTTTCATTAACCTTTTTCACAACCTAAAACCCCATTTTATAGTTTACATGACTATGTCAGCTATGTCAAGCTTTCACTCTTATTGGAAAAAATTATTTAGGGTTTATGTTGGCTCTTGGCTGACCTAGTTTGTGACCTAGTGAGTTTTTGCCAATAATGAAACTAGGTCGACCGGGTCGACCCTATCAATCAAAAATTTTGGAAGGGTTTAGGGTTAGGTCCACCTATATAAACACATCAATTTTACCATTATTTAGGAGAGAGATAAGATCTATTATTCATTTGAACTTATTTACAATCTGTTCTTCAAATATTCTACTTAAGGAGTCTTAGGTTAGGGTTTTTACTTGGAGAAGAATCTATTCTTGTGGAGAAGTCTTGGATGTTTTGGCCTTTCTTAGTGATCCTTAAAAATCATAAAAACCTCTTATGAAGCACCCTTGTCCAAGGGAGAGATTAAATCTTGATGGGTTCATCTTCTCGATAAGTATCTCTAACTTTGCTCCTTTCTTTAGTAGATAGAAGTAGAAAAAGTAATGGATTTTGAATAGTATTGCTCTTCCTTTACATGCATTAGGGTTTTACCTATACACATCTTAATTAAGATTCTCTTATTCATGTTTACTTTCATTTTTTACTAACCCCCACTTTGTACCACAAGATTTGGTTAGAACTAGATTAAATTTATTTGCTTTACTTATTATTAGTATAGTGAATATGAAAACATAGGACTTAGTCAGGGTTATTGTATGATTTTGCCTAACTGGAGGATTTGGAACCATCCCTAGTGATGTTATTTGTAATAAGAGATCCCCTCATTAGGTCTAGTACATACATATTGATCATGTTTTTGATAATATAATATATCCCCAATCAGAAGTGTATGTAGGATTTGTTTTCTCCAAGCTAGGATTGATTTGTAGATCTGATGTATTTTTAATTACATACATTCTAGTGAACCCAATGTGAATCTAATCCTTTCAAGTTGTCTTCACACTTTTCATTTATATCATTTTATTATTTTTATATATTTGTGATACTAGGTTGACCAAGCTAATATAGTTTCTAACTTAAATGCATAGCTTTAACACATAGTCACATCAAAATGATTCTATTATTTCTATGTAGGTCTCCATTAGATACATATTAATAGATCAAATAGGTTGACATAGTACTCTTATTCAGTTTTAGATAGCAAACTATGTTGAATATGTTGACTTAGTCTCTTATTTAGCTCTAGAATAACAATCTAAGTCATTAAAGTTGACTTAGTATCATATTTAGCTTCTAGATAATAAACCAAGTCAACTAGGTTGACTTGATCATCTTAACAATTTTCAGTAAATAAGGAATTATAGAACTAGGTTAACCTAGTCAACATAATTGGTAAAACTTAAAAACAATATTCAAGGCACTTGAATAGAGAAGTTATATTCCTCAACATCTTCCAAACCACCAAGGTTATTTTCATTTTCTTTCTTTTAATTTAGTTCTTCATTACACTTCTATTTTGTACAAGTTTATAGTCTTCAAAACTACAATCCTACAATAAACTAGGTTGACCTAGTCGACCTAGTTCTATAGTCTATCTTATGTATAAAATATTAAGTCAACCTGGTCAACTTCATTCTTAAGGAATCTTTCTTATATATTATAGTATCAACCCTATAGACTTTGTTCTATAATGTTTATATAGAATATTATATGAACTGACTCTATATTATTATTAATTTGGGAATTAACAACTGCATGCTAGTAATTAATTCACACTTTCATTTTTTTAGTTGTTTACATGCTTAAAATAGATCACATAGTCTGATTAGGTGGTTTTTCAATATACCATTTAGTTTCACTTATTTTCTCTTTCTTGCACATGCTACCAAATCACATAATTTCAAAATACATTTAAACATTTGTTTACCTAAGGCATACCTACTTGGATTTCATCACCAAAGTGGAAGCCAACTTGGTTTTTTGGCCAGGTATAAACATGTGGTTAATGGCATATATTGGAAAAGCACCTGACACCATTATCATTTCAAGATTATGAAGTGAGGGAGTATGCCCCAATACTAAGCTAGCACTATTACCAACATAGATCCCTTTCAACCTAAACATCTTGAAACCATCCATAGATTGTTTTATAGTTCCTTATTTTTAGCCAACTTCCCTATCACACTTAAAATAACACTTTATAATAATATAAAAACATTCAAGATGATCACTGAGCTAGCATTTATATTTTAGTTAACTGATTTCTCTTTGTTCATTATATGTTATATTGTAAAAGCTTGTATTAGTTAGCATTGGTACAAGATTTTGTGTTATGTGCCAATTGGATCATTCTCATTGATCCAATTACTAGTGTGTTTTATTTAATTTCTTGTTTCAAATTACATTGAAAAACTTTTCCCTATTTTTAGTACACTATCATTCTATTTCACATAGTCTCTTATAGACTATTTTTTCCATATCTAGAGTACTAAGTTAACTTGGTTGACTCTATATCCCTTTTGACCAAGTTATGTTATATTACTCAGTCAAATTGGTTGACCCTATATCCTTATCATAATGTGGTTTTTCCAATTTGTATTATTAAGTCATTTTGGTTGACTATGTACTCTTATTGCTGACCTTGATTCCAACTTAGTTCTCTATTTTTCCTTCCTTATCATTCTATTCATTTCCTCCAATCATCATAAAATCCACTATTATAATCTTCTTGGAAAACCTAAATCCATTTAGACACTATATGGGATATTCATTTCTCCCTCTCTTTTCCTCTCAAGAGAACCCTCACTCTTGGAGCACCTCTTCCCCTCCTTCATATGTAGATGGTAACATGGTTTAAATCACACCTCAAAACAAAGTAGGTAGATCTGATATTTTTTGTACCTATCAATATAATTCTCATATTCAAACCTTTCAATATAATGTGGGAATAATTTACATAAGTCTATCCAATAATCCCACTGGTAATCCACCTTCCAATAACCCTCCCCTTAATACTAACTTGGGGAGTTATCCTACAAACTCCAACCCACCAATTGATACGACTCAACTTATTGCATAAGTCATACAAAAAATGAACATAAGGCAAAGATATAAAACCTCTTAAATGATGAAATTACAATGTCATTTGATCAATATGGATAATCAACCTAAGACTCTCAATCCTCAAGCCAATTCAAATTTTATTCCACCACCTCTTAGATATGTCTCAGGAAATGTTATTCCTCAACATATTATGAATAAAAAATGCTTTAAAATATCCAAAATAGGACTTTAGATCCTTTCATAATATCTATTGATATTGGTAATATATCTCCAACTATCAAGTATGATGGGAATAAAGACCCTGCATCCTTTCTCAAAGCCTTTGGCAATCTTTATAAAGAGTGGATCCAAAATAATACTTTTACCACAACTAAATTTTTAGTTAAAAACTTCACTATTGATGTATTGGAATGGTAAAGCCAACTTCCCCAACATTAAATTTGTAAACTTGAGGATTTATTCAATCTTTTAGTCAAATAGTTTTAATATAATGATCTTCTCAAAAAATATCTCAGCCATTTAATCAATGCTAAGTAATCTCCCACCGAATCAGCTCATGATTTTATGAAAATATGGAAATATCTTACCCATAAAGTTAACCATAACATGAATGATGAAAATTTGTTTAAATTCTTTATAACTACTTTAAATCCTTTGCTTCAATATAAGGTTCACATTTTTTCTCCCCAAACACTTAATGAATATCTTAACCAAGCTAAACATCAAGATTTTCTCATGAAGCAATTCAAACCTAATCCCAAATTCCTTAAAGGATATTTTCAAACTTCTACTAATGTTATCACCAAAAATACTCCTCAAACCAAACTATGATTTTCTAAAGCTGACACTCCCCCATCTTTTCACATACCACTCATTGTGTAGCAAATGAAATATTTCATATCACTCTCTACACCCTTTACTTATCATAATAATCCTCCTAAATGGTATGACCCTAATCAATTTTGTTGGTTTTATGTCAACATTGATCACATCTATGAATCTTATTGAGGGCTTACTAAATTTTTTGTCTCTTACATGCTTGGTGATTCCTTCAATCATGAATCCATGATCAACCTTCATCATCAAGAGTACAACACTGCTTCTCAAAAATGAAAAACTTACAAAGATTCTTATTATAATAACCAAAAAAAATTCCATAGATAATAATCAACAAAATACTAAGTATGTTTATGCTATTGATGCTGACTATGTCCAATATTATAAAAAAATTCAATATCTTAACACAACTAAGGTTAATTAGCATCATAAATCAGATCATAACCTATCACAAAACCTAAGAAACCATGTTTAGAATAAAAACTTCTAAAAGATACTAAAACAACCAATTTAGCTTTGGAAACCCCTAAGTAACCACCTCCTTATTTTAAACCCCTAATAACTTATATTCATTCAAAATCTACCTTACCTTCCAAAACTCGCACTAGTTCTTCTTCTAAATCCCATTGGAACTTTTTAGAATAACTTAACTCAATGCCTTGAAAGATTCCACTTATGGAGTTAGTTCTTACTTCCTCTTATCATCATAAGTTCTTTATGCAATAATTACAAGAAATCTAAGATCCATCTTCTATATATGAAGAACCAGTCTCTATTGAGCCTCAACCTACTAACGTGCATACCATTGAAACTATTTGTCCTTGTCCTAAACCTTCTATTAAATTTATTGAAGAGGACGTGATTAATGATGAAATACTTTTTCATGATGATGATCTATCGTTATTCATTAAAATATCCATTAATACTACCCTTATTCATTAATTCTTAGTTGATGAAGGGTTTTAAATTAATGTGACATCTTTGTGGCTCATCTAATAACTTGGCTATGACAAAGATCATCTCAAGAAAACCCACCTCACCTATCATGGATTTTATAAAACTAATTAAAAGACACTTTGTTGTATTTGGCTTCCTTTAATAAATAGACCCAACACTATTCAACCTAAACTTATGGTCCTTGATTTGTCCCTATCTTTTAACATGCTTTTTGATCACCCTTGGACTCATAGAGTGAGGGCCATCACTTCTTCTGGTAGCCAATGCATTGAATTCTCACATAATGGAAAACAATATAACCATGAAGTTGATCCCAACCCTTGGATTATTCAATTTCCTTATCCAAAATCTAAATATCACATCCCTACCATTCCTACCATCAACAGTGTTCCCTTACTTGAGTTCATAAACATCAATATAGACTTACAAGTCACTCTCACTAATTTGGATGATGGTGAACCTAATGAATTGACACATACTTGTAACACTACTAAACTACCTCCTTATATATCATATTTACTTCTTCTTTATTACCTCATGAATTCACTATTCCTCTCATTAATGAGACCACTAATTTTCATCCTTCATATAATGCTCAAGAACCTTCTTACCAGAAGATGCCTTCACCTATAATGATTATGGAGTGGCCAAATTATTCCAAGACCCTCTCATTATGTCTCCATGAAAGTTTAGTAACATTGTAATTTCACCTTTTGAAACTCCCCTTGAGTCTCAAGCATGTACCATTTCTCCAACCTATGATGATAACTACATCATGGCCCAAGCCCAATCTCAAGAATTGGATTTTCAACATTATCAAAAAAACATTATCTCAAATACATGATTTTAATTGGGATGTTCACACCATTCCATAGATTCTAAATTAACTCCTGAAGGTCATGTACCTCCTATTAATACTCCACTTATTGATACTCCTTAGGTGGTAGAACAAATCCTACCTTTCAAATCTCCAAAAATTCTTGAATCTATAGATACCATCATTAGATCTAATTCTTACCCTATCAAATAAATTAACAATACACTAGTCTCATCTAATCCATCTACTCCTCCTACTCTTGAGATTACATTAGATGAAAAGGCCATAAATTTCCATCAGATACATTCTGAATATGATCTCCATGGTAATAAAATTCTCTATCTCAAAGTAGATGCTGAGTATTATGGCCCTCTTCCCACTTTACCTAGAGATGAAGCTATTCTTGGATTACTTCATGCTCGAGAACCTCAACTTCCTCAACAACATCACAAACTTAGTAATTTCAAAAATAAAGCCCCTTTTTTTAATAAATTATCCTAAATCTAATCCAATTTATTCTTTACCTAATTCACCATACCACTTCCAAGATGTGAATCCTATGATTATCAAAGAAACTAATCATATTGAATATGGTACTCCATCATGCCCTCAACTAATTACAATTTCTCATAAACTTTCACCTACTAAATATGATAACTTCAATTTAATTTTCAATAAATATTGTGAGATCTTGACCTGGTCCTATAAGGACATGATTGGTATTGACCCTAGCATTTTGGTGCATAATATCATCATTTATCTTGATGCCAAACTTGTGTGTCAAAATAAATGGAAATTTCCACCCAAATATTCCACCTTAAGTCATAAAGAAAATATCAAACTTATTGATGCTAAGTTTATCAAACTAGTGAAATACTCAGAATAGGTTTATAACATATTCCCTATTCATAAAACATTTACCATGATTATTTTCATTTTTATTGATTTCCATAATCTCAATATTGATTTTCCCAAGAAAAATTTCCCTCTACCTTCAATAAATGTCATTGTTGATTCCACAACTAGTTATGAAATTTTATCTCTTATGGATGGTTTTTTAGGCTATAATTGAATTCACATTACCCCTGAAGACCAGCATAAAACCACTTTCACTATGGAATGAGTCACCTATTGTTATGTTAAATTTCCCTTCAGACTCAAAAATGTTGGAACCACTTATCATAGAGTAATGACTTATATATTTCATGATCTTATCTAAAAAATTATAGAAACCTATGTGGATGAACTCATTTCTAGGTCTAAATTTTGTAAGACTCATCTTTCTAATCTTTCCATCATCTTAGATCATCTTATTAAATACAAAGTTGTACTAAATCCTTTAAAATATGTCTTTGATGTCACATCTAGTAAACTATTAGGATTCTTAGTCTCTCTCTAGGGAATCGATGTTGACCCTACTAAGATTACTTATATCATCAACATGCCCATCCCTTGATCCATTCCAAACATTCAAACTTATCTCAATAAACCTAGGGAAATTAGATGATTCATCCTTGAAATGGCTTACCATATCCACTCCATCATTTTTATTCTTAAGACAGGTAATTCTCTAGAATGGATAGATCCATATAAAAAAGCATTTGATAATATGAAAGAATCATTACGTCACCCACCCACTCTTCATATTCCTTCAAATGATCAACCTTTAATCTTTTATACCTATTTTACACCCATATTAGTTGGGAAAATGCTTTCCCAATAAGATGATATGGGAAGAGAATATGTCATATACTATATCAACTAAGGCCTCATTGATTATGAGAAATGTTACACAAAATCAAAACATGATTGCCTTGCCATATATTTTATAATTGAAAAACTTTGAAATTATATGCTTTATCAGGATACTTATGTTATCATTCACTTTGATCCCCTTCATCGCTTCTTCTCGAAATTATTTCTTCTTAGAGATAGAATTGGCAAGTGGATGGTCCTTCTCATGGAATTTATTCTCTGAATTATTTATCAAAAAGCTGTCAAATGACAAATCACCACTGATCAACTTGTTGTCACTCTCGTGCCCACTACCAATCAACTTCAAGGAAGTCTTCCTAATGACAATATTATTTATATATAAGGTCTCAATAGATCCATATCCCTTAAAGATTACTTCCATAACTTTAATGATGATCTTGAATCAATTAATCTCGATGAATCCACTATCCTCCCTGATAATACTAAACCAAAAGTAGCTATTGAATAACTTCTTGAAATTAATATTGATTTATATGAGGATACTTGGACCCTTCATTTTCATGGTGTTAAATTCCATTAAGGAGCTAGGGTCGGTTGTATTCTTACAATTCCTCTTGAAAAAATCATCCCTTTATCTTTTCAATTAACAATTGACATTAGTAACAACATGGTAGAGTATGAAGCTTTAATCTTAGGCATGAAAATTGATTTTTATTTAGATATCCAATACCCACATGCTTTAGGTGATTACCAACTCATTTTACACCAATTCAATGGTTATTACCAATGCAAAATCAAGAATATTGTTTAATATCATAAAATTACAACTACTCTCACCAATAATTTCATTTCTTTCACCATCAAGCCTATCCTTTGAGATCAAAATTCTATTATTGATTCTCTTGCTTCTTCAACATCTCTTTTTCATCTGCATTAAGTTCTTATAGATCCCACTTTTCTTATCCAAATTTAAAAAAAAAATCCTCTATCCAAAGACATAATTCACTAATTTTCCATATTGAGGCCATCACCATTCAACAAATCCCGTGGTATAAAGACATCATTCAATTTATAGAACACTAAATTTATCCTCCCAACCTAGATTCCTATGAAAAGAATCACATTCAAAAATAAGCCTTTAGGTATTATTTATATATAAAATCATATACTATTTAACAATGAAGGTACCTTGATCTATTGTGTTATGCAAGATGAGGTGCATTCTCTTCTTGAATAATCACATGGGGTAATTTGTAGTGGCCATTATAGTAGACATGCTTAGATCATAAATAGTGATGTATGTGATAATTTTGATTCACTCTTGAAAAGGATGCCATAATTTTTTTTAAATAGTGTACTCCTTGCCAAATTCATGATGATTTAATTCATTCACCTCCAACTAAGCTTCAAATCATCAAATCTTATTTGCCATTTTCCATGTGGGGATTAGATCTCATAAGTAAATTACCTTGATCTCAAGATGGACATGTCTTTATAATCATAGCCATAGAATATTTCACTAAGTGGATTAAATCTATGCCCCTCTTTAATTTCATCAGAACCACCATCTCCAATTCATCCTTAATGAAATAATTTTTTGATTTGGTGTCCCTCATACTATCATTTCAAAAAATGGTGGTAGTTTTAAAACAAAGATGTCAAATAACTTTATTCTAAATTTAAAATCAATCTAACATTATCCACACCCTATCATCCACAATGTAATGGTCAAGCTGATGCCACCAAAAAAAATCCTTAATAAAATTCTCCAAAAGATAATTCATGAAACTTGTATGGATTGGAACCTTCATCTCTATCTTGTTCTCTAGGCTTATCATACTAGCATATGCACTACCACTAGGGAAATGCCATTTTCTCTAGCCTATAGTTCTCAGTTAGTCCTTCCATTAGAAGTTGAGATTCTCTCCCTTTGTATATCTCTTCATGGTATCATACCCAATGAATAATTATGTGAATCTCACCTTCATGCTCTCAATATTCTTAATGAGAATCATCTTTCTACTTTACAAAATAATTACCAATACAAGGCTAATATTTCCAAATAAAATAACAAATGAGTTAGAGTTTACACATTTAATATTGGTGATTTGGTATTTAAATTAGACTACACTCATGACAAAGATGGTAAATATGTCAAAAAATGGTAGGGCCCTTATTTAGTCAAATATATTCTTAGTTTAAGTACCTGCCACCTTCAAACCAATGAAGGCCATATTTTTAAAGAGCCCACCAATTCACAATTCCTCAAAAAGTTTTTTCCTTAAATCTTTCCTTTCTTTTCATACTTTCTATATGTTATCTATCTAACACTTTTTATAGGATACTTACACAAGTCTCACCCTCTATAATAGTTCTCTCTTTTCACAAACCTTAGTCCTTGCTTTTGGTCTTTTGGATGGCTTTTTCCTCATGAGTTGCATTTTAAAACCATGGATAGGACTTGGTCTTCCTCATGATGTACTTTTATCCTCTCTATTTTTTCATTTTTCAACACTTTTTTAAAACCATTCAATTTCTCTTTTGTGAGTTATGATGTAAGACCATGGATATGACCTGGCCTTCCTCACCAATACAATTTTTTATATCATGTATTGTTTCAATACTTTTTGGAACCCTTATGGGTTTCTCTTTTATGAGTTGTAGTGTAAGACCATGGATAGGACCTGGCCTTCCTCATAAAATAGCCATCTTTTCATTTATGTTTTTAATGGTTATGAGTTCTTGATCTTTATTCTCAACTTTATATTTTGATTCTCTTGATAGATAAAAATTTGCATAAACAATCTATGTTAGCATATTTTCTTCCATTTCCCTCATTCTTATGATAAAAAATCACACTTTTCTATCATTTTATCCCTTTTTTTCCCTTTGTCACATTTTTTGTAATTTGAAGTAATTCAAATTGTTTCATGTTTTTATTCCTCTTTATTTCCTTTCATTTTAATCCACATTGGATAAAATAAGGTTGAAGTCAAGATAACATTTTTATTACTTAAAAATCCATCAAGAAAGTTAAAAGCCAAATCATTTGAAATAAAAGGCAATGCTATACAAAAGGAAACACAAATCTCAAAATTTAAAATCACATCAAAATACGTGATTAAAAACACATATCCTATCTCTAATCAAAGCTCAAACTCCAAATTTGGTCTCATAATAGAGCCAAGGTCCATTGGGGTGTGGTATCCCAGTAGATTAGAATAAGAGAATTCAAAAAATTCTATGGTGCTACCTTCTTTCTCACACACGTACCCAATCTTCATAGTAGACTAATAGATATGTAAGGGGTCCTAAAGAACAAGGAACACATTGTGGGAATGTAGGTCCATTTTAAGTTTCATGTATAAATCCTTCATGGGATGATCTACATGATACTTCATTTGTTGACCTAAGACTTGTGTGGATAGGAAAAGTTCTTAAAAGTCCTTAAGGTCAAAAGTCCTCTTGTTTTGACAAAACTAATTTGAGTTTTTTGACTTAAATAAAGAGTTCCTATACCTTTATTTTTCTTTCATTCTCCCCTCCCCCCATTTCATTTCCCCCCTTGACAGGAAAATTAAGACTCTAAATCTATTTTCCCTTCTTTTATACTTCCTTCTTCTTCACATCTTAAAAACATGCTAACACTACTTTTTTTAGTTTTATCTATCCTTAGAGAAAAATGACATGTTTGAGCAACTATGGATTACTTTATTTACACCATGAATCTACATTTTTAGATGTGCCTTGATTTATTTTACCATTTAACATTGTTTTACCACCCTTTTTTCATGGACACTCAAGTTCATTAATACTTTCATGTACTTTTTCCATTATTGAGTGAGGTTGGCTTGTTACTTCTCACTCACCAATGTTATTTTCCATTTTTATGCACCTTTTATCATTTATAATTGAGTAAGGATTGTTACTTCTCACTCATCAATGTTGTTTTACCATTTTCTCTTGCCCATATTAGTTTAAATAGGGATTGTTATTTCTTTCACATTGATGTTTGATTACCATCCTTTTTGACATGTATCCTTGGTTTGACTTAGTACATTTTCCTTTCTTACTTAAGGTTTACTTGTTTGAGATTTTTGGCCTTTCGTAGCCTTAGCTTTTTGGATACCTAATTTATTATAAATTTTGACCTGGTCATTTGGTCTAACATAACACTTGTCACCCTAGCTTTCCCAATTTTTGAGTACATCCCATCCACATAGCACCATTTATCTTGGCTTTCTTGTGTTTGTTTGTTTTTGCTCCTTAGTTCTGTATTCTTAGTTTTTTCAAAAGCTATTTCTACACTTTCATAATCAAAACTACAAACATAGCAGAAAACCATCTAACAATAAAGGTAATTCAAGGTACACACACATTTTAATTTTTACTTATTTCCGTTTTAGTCATTTACTTTTAGTTATTTTATGCTATAAAATATTACAACTATTTTTAGTCTTAACAATGTGTGTTACTATGTTCTTTCTCAAAAAACCATCCCCTAGTGCACCTACATGATGTGATAATAATAATTTTGACAATAGAGAGGAGGTTAGATCAAGTGTTAGTTTCACAAAATAATGAAATTAACATACTAACATGCTAACATCTCTAAGTCTAGATCTTAGGAGGGGCTTGATGGATAAAATATAATTGAAACCCAACTAAAATGAAAATAAAAACAATCTTTACCTTCCTTGATAGCTTCAAATCATTTTTTCATGGCTTGCTTAGTTTGTGCTCAAAGAGTATTTGGCAATGGAGTCTTCTTTGCTATTGTTCTCCTTGGTACCATTGTTGGCTTGTGGATTTCTTCATGTGGCTTATGCTTGCTTAATGGATTGGCTCAATATTTTGGCATTATTACATTATCATTATGTCTTATGCAAAAAAATTGCATTATAACTCTATAATATCCAAGTTCATAAATTCAATAGGTAATGGCTTGTATTTATAGGCTTAGGAACTAACCCCAATTCAAGGTGAGTTAAAGTGTAGTTTAAACATGGAAGGGGTTAAAACCTAACCTAAGTGAGTTAATTAACCCTATTAGAGTTATAAATTTTCAATAATTAATGATTTTAAATGAATACACATGGTTGATATATTTTGAGATATTTTCAAAGACTTGACAACTCACAAAAGGTAATCATGAGAATCTAGGATATTTCATATTTTTGAATTTTCATTTTCAAAATTTCATTACTTATACATAGATAATTCAACTAGGCATTTAATTTGGTTTACCTTGTTAATTAATTTTGATTAGGATTTTTATCATTTTCAAGATTTGAATTTATGTGTGCATTTTCCCCACTTAATAGGTCTATAAGCAAAATTACATGTTGTGATGCCACAAGATGAATAGAGATGAATCCGTGAGAGGTTTTTGTTGATTATAGTTGGATACCCTAATTATGGATATCCTAAAATTATTATGAGATTTGATAAATGATGCAAAGAAAATTTAAAATTTTTAGTAATTTTTAGGCTCAATTTAT
This sequence comes from Torreya grandis, assembly GCA_037957365.1. Taxonomy (NCBI): domain Eukaryota; kingdom Viridiplantae; phylum Streptophyta; class Pinopsida; order Cupressales; family Taxaceae; genus Torreya; species Torreya grandis. The sequence continues at coordinate 2,088,138 of JARHVA010002837.1, read as the reverse complement.
AATGTATTGTAAGAATCGGTCTGAAGTCTGATTAAAAGCCATTGGTGGCCAGTTTTAGGTGTCTATAGTTTGCCCCTGTTTGGGAAGATGATGTAAGATCTAAGCATAGTAATTTATTTTCAAAGAATGAAAAATGAGTATATTCCTAAAAAAATATTATGAGTGAAGAAGAAGCTCCAAATAATGTTTGAGAAGCTTATAATGATGCCCCCTTGATGGAGTTATTGTTACATACATTTGATGGATGGTCCCTCAAAAAGAAGCAAGAAGAATAATGAAAATTAACCCATGGGTGAGTTTAATCCAATCTAGAAAATGTTTTCATGTATTTATTTAAAAAATTATTAATTTGCTAAAAGGTAGTTATAATTAGTGGTAATGGCATATGCCCCAATTAGGGATGATGAGTCAAAATAATGATTTTCCCATAGGTGGTTATAAACATTAAGATGACCAATATTGAATAAATATGATTGTGCCCTAGTAGGGTATATTGGCAAGTATAACTCAAGGATATAACTTATTGCATAGATTAAAGATGAGTGGGTGTAAACATAGATGTGATGCTCTAATGACTGAAGAAGCCACAAATAACTAAGCACATGAGGATGGGAAAAGTGATTAAGGAGATGAATATAAGAATAATAATTGATCAATGGAAATAATATAGTTGTACCTACCAATGTGGAGATACTTATCCTTATTAGCATTGATACAAAAAGAATGGTTAATGGGTTGATTTGATCAAGGAGGGTGGGGGGATTTTCCAAGGTTACCAAGGAGAAACTTCTACAACTCCATTTCTTATAAGACTTCTTGAGCTAATTTTTGATATAGCATGATATAACACATGATAGTATGCCTCATGATAAAACACCATAAGAACTTTTCTAAAATATGCACAAGGACTAACTCATGATATAATAAACAATTTAAAATAATGCATGAATGGTAAAAACCATGATGAGAATGTTGATGTATGAATATCGATAGACTCAAGAATAATGCATAATAAATCACCTAATTATCACATATAGACTAACTCAAGGCATAATACTAAAATAAAAAAATAGGAAAGCAAACAAACAAATAACTAAGCAAATAAACACACATAATACTTAAAATTAAAAGCAAAATAAAGCATCCAAACAATATATTTTCCCTAGTAGGGTATATTGAGGATGACTAACTAGGCTTAGATAGGACAAATGTTTTTGGATTTTAAAAATTTTGAATGTTTTTGAAATTTTGAGATATCTTAACTCATTAGAGATTGAAAGGATACCTAATTTATCTTTTTTGGGAATAATAGATTTTTATTCTTATTTTAGTTAAGGTTATAGATTAATAAATCAATAAATAATATTACAATAATTAAAATCCTAATTTTTATAAATTATCTATCTTTTTTACATTTCTAAAAATAGTAAAAAATTAGGAAAAATTATAACTTTGCTTAAAATAGGTTAAAATAAATATTATATGGTCTAAAACTAGCTGTGCAAGACTGGGACAATATCACAAATCAAAATCTAGCTTTCATTCAATGAAAGGATAAGGCCACCAAAAATAGGACACCTTGGGGTTTTGTGTGGTTATCCACTCCTACCATTATCTAAATTGCTCAAAGAGACCTAATTTTTCTAATTTCTTTGCATTGTTCTTGTGTGAGCCTACATGTGAAATTTTGAGTGTTTAATGTTGAAAGAGCTCACTATAGATCTATTTTAATCTTCAAATCCTAACCTTCCATGATGTTTTGTAAACAAGATTTGAATCATTTTAAAAAAGGGAGGGTTAGTGTGTGTAAGATTCATTGAACATGTGATCCACAACCCTTGTGTGGGCACACTACCTACATACCAATACTTTAAAGAGAGATCAATCCATATGTATTTCTCCCACTTGATGTGCTTTATACAATAGTGTAATGCAAATGCAAAAATTCCAAATTGAGAGTGATTAAGGTGGCTAGGGACTGGTGTGAGAGTTTGAATGTGTTTGAAGTTGTTTTGGGTGATTGTATGTAGAGAATAGGAAATTTTCCTTAGTGGTTTGTTTGTATTCTTGCTTGCTTTACAAAATTTTATCACCTCTATTTTAAATTAACATTGAATGAGATTTTATAGGGAACTATTGGTCATAGGTTATATGTATTCATGCTAGTCTGACATGATAAAGAATAGGAATCAAGAGAAAATGACTATTTGGTCTCAAATTATGATTGGATGTGAGAATCAAAAATGGGACACCCTAGGGTTTAGTGTTATTTTTTAGGTATGGTGCTCCTATCCTATAGGCTCAAGACCTAGGGGATAGAATTGGCCTAGGAAATAGAGTTTGGCTAAGATATAATGATCATATAAGAAGCTATGGTTGATTGATAATGAGAAAAATGGTGTCTATGAAGGTCATGAGAGCATGCAAGAAGGTCCTATATATAAGGTGTCACAAGCCACACTCAAACTACAAATTTGTATATTTTATATGATTACATTTGCCACCCTTTATTCTATTGATGCATCAAAGTGAAATACTAAGATTGAAGAAAAGTAGAAATTGTACATAAAATTACCTACAAGGGTGAAGCCCATGAAACTATGTGATGTTGAGTATACTTAGAGAGAACACATTATGAAGTGTAAATTTATAAATGGAAAACAAGAAGTAGATCAGTTATTACTAGACATGCTATGTATAAAATAATAATTTACAAAAGTTGGATAAGAAAGAGAAGAGAAAGGAATGAATATACCTCTTTGTACACAAACCAATACAAAACCTATTATGTTATTGAGTGATGTTGGATAATAATGGATATGTGCTAAACCAAAGTAATATCATGAATGGAGCTAAGTGCTCAATTCCTTGAGAGTGGCTTGAGAATACAAAGGTTATCCTTTTGGTTCCATCATTTCCCACTAAGTGAATCTATGTGATCATTCATGTGTTAATCAATTCTCAGACTGTGTGTCCAATCCCTCTAAGTAGGTGGCTCAAGAATACAAAAGCTAGCTAGTCCTTTGGCTCTATTATTTCCCACTAAGTGAAGCTATGAACTAATATAAGTATGAATGTGTGTCATATGAGATGTATATTGAATCCCATGAATGCTATATAATCTAACAATGTGGCATGGATAGCTAAATGTGTCTAGAAACTAGGCCAATCTTAGCCACTTCAAGAGGTGAAGATTAGGCTTATATGAAAGCCACTCTAAAACTAAGAATTAGGATTAGTTAGAAGCCACTCAAGAATGATGCCAACCACCTGTAGATGGAATAAGGTACAAAACTACTAAGAATACCTAGGTAATGTACTAAACTTAGAAATAAAATAAAGCTAATGTGTCATCCATCACATTACCCTCAATCACTAGTGTTTGTAACATGGATTCTGATCTAGAAGTCAATTACCCTATGTAAAACTAGAAGTGAGAGCCATCATTCCACACATGATTCCCCATATATTTGGATTATCTAAGAAAAAATATACTAAAATCATGGATTCTAAATTGTAATTTTGCTGACAAAACTATAACTGAACTTACCTTTCTACCTATTTTTAGAAAATCTAGGTTTTTTTGCTATTTGGATAGGAGCACTAAAAATAGGACACTTTGTTGTCCAGTACTATAGTCCAAGTCTGCCACTCTTATCCTTTTTTATTTCTAATGAATATTCTATGTTTTTCACTATTTTTCTAGTCTGCTCTACCTAGTTTGGGTTTTGGTTGCTTTTTTGAGTGTTCTAAAAATTGATTTTTGATCGGTAGAAGGCTCTGATCTCTATGATAAAACCCTTATTTATTGATCCCTCTTTTGAAGTTAGGAATGAAGGCCCTAAAATGACTTATATAAGAATAAATAGCCTTGCAAGTGTGTTATGCTACAAAATACATGATATATCAATGATAATCGAAAAGATGTCTCAAGATATAACATAGTTTGTATTGGAGATTGTTAGATCAATAGAGGTATGCCTGGATAGATGTAACAATGTAATATCATGTGTATTATACTAAATTTAAACTAAAAATGTTATTTTTTAGTTATTAGTTGTTATTTTTCAAGGAGGGATGGAGCATGATGTCCATCATGACATCCAAAAAAGAAATATAATACATGATGTGGATCATGGCATTGCAAATAGTGAGAAGCAAACAAGTAATAAGCACACAATGCAAGAATAAAGAAGCATAAAATAGTGGCCAAGGGGCCAAGAAAATAAAGTACATGGGCATATGTCATTCAAACTAATAAAATAAGCATGCAAGGTATATTCAAATTCCACATACACATATAATTGAAAATGAGAAAAGTTGGCACAAGGGTCACAAGCACATAGAAGAGTATAGGCAAAGGACATTGGCAATTGTCCTAAGGCACACACATAATAACATATAATAACATTGAACAATAAAATGTAAATATAGTATGATAGTAGAAATGTAAAGTACGGATAATGCATATAATTGAAATGTTTTTGTTTTATTAATTTTTTATGGTATTTTTGAATATTTGAATGCTTTTGGCATTTTGAATTTTTTTATTGTTTTTGGTATTTTTGAAATAAGCTATGTATAATCAATCATAAGGAGACTATGTACAATAAATTGAAAAGAAGCTGTGTACAAGAAATACTAAGAAGAAATGATACTAACCGATGAGTCTTATGAGAGGCTCCCTATCATGGTGTCAAGTATCAATGAGAGGGATCATGCATGATAGTGAATCATGATGGAAAGGTTGAGACTATGAATCTAAAAAATGTGTATGTTGTAAATGTTCTGAAATATCTATATTAGAAACTAACTATGGGGTCCTCCTATAACTCTGAGAAGGGAATGAAACTATAGGGCTCCTAGAGACCCATATAGTAGTAAAATAATCTCTCTAAAAGTGTAATATGTGTGTAGAGGCATGAGACCTAAATGAGACTATCCTAGGTGTGAATACTAGGAAATTGTCTAGAGTTTTGAATCTATGGTTACTCTAAAAGAGGCCTCTATGGAAGTGCATGAACTCTCTATGCTGGTGAGCAAGGATTCAACTGTGTTTGAATCTAAATTGGAGGAAGAATTGTAACTAGTAGAGAAGCTAAAATTGGTGACTATAGAGTAGTAGATGGATCTAAAATGGGGAGTAGTAAATACCAAAAACAAAAAATACCAAAAGCAATACAAAAACTAATAACAATACAAAAATAATACAAAAAAATCAATAGTAAATGGTGCGGCCACATGTGTTGGACCAACCTATAGAGGAAGTACAATCTCACCCAATGAACTTTGTATGTGCTCATTGAATCCACTGATAACTATGTCCATTGAGGTAATATCCTACTTTGAATATCCCAAATGCTATAGTAATATCATAGTACACATGTTCACATTGGATACATTATCTATGAGAACACCATGAATAGGATTATGATTAATATAAGCTATAATAAAGAGTGCATGATAATCCAAATCATCCTCAACTATCTCCTACTTTTAGAAGGAGATTAAAGGTCTGGCTAAAACTTTGGAATTATACACACCAATCATGTTTCTCAAAGGATGTCTCTCAACTGAAGGTGCATAATATGTAGCTGGTGGAGAGTGTACATGATATGCATGATGAAAACCTGATGTGTCCCCTGTCTCTTTTTTAAAATTCTATGGGAAGGGATTTTAGAAAAAATTTAAATCCTTATCATGCATTTACTTTATCTGAAGAGGCTCAGCTAGAGTACCAATGTTAATAAGGTTACCATCTATCAAGTCCTATATCTTGTGTTTTAAACTGATGCATCTATTTGTTGTGTGGCCTGGTGCCCTATGAAAATTACAAAATGTATTTTGATCATATCCACATGGAAGAGGATTTGTTGGATCAAATTCTTAAATAAGAGGGAGAGATCCAATATTATATTCTAATCATTATTGTAAGACTCTATATGGAAAGACTGGTAGATTGGTAAAAGTTCATTGAGGAGGTACAAATAAAACCACTCATTGAGGGGGATTTGAAGCTATCATTGACCTTTACTTTGTATGGGACTTTATTTTTAATCTTATTTTTTATTTTTGATATGATTGTGTACTTGAGTTTTCCCATTTAAATTAATTTGACTTCCCTTTCCTTTAGTGTATACTAAATGATTTAACTATTTTAAGAATAATGGAGTTTTATTCCTATTTTAGTTATGAGTCTAGATTAATAAATTAGTTAATAATATTGAAATAATTATAGTCCTAATTTGTATATTTTATTTTTATTTTGTACCTTTTTAAAAATAGAAATAAGTTAGGGGAAATATAAATTAGCTTAAAACAAGTTGAAATGACTGTTACAGGGTCAAAAACTGGTTGTGCAAGACTAGAATAGTGTCATAAATTAGAATTAGGCTTTAATTTTATAAAAGGATGGAACTATAAAAAACAAGATACCCTAGGGTTTGGTGATTCTTTCCTCCTCTGCCATAGTCCAAAATACTCATAGAGACCTAATTTTTCTTGGTTCTTTGCAGCATTCATTTTTGAGCTTGCCTATGAAATTTCATGTGTTGAATGTTGACGGAGCTCATTATAGAGTTGTTTTAATCTTTAAACCCTAACCCTCCATAATTATTGATAAAAATTATTTAAATCACTTGAAAATGGGTGGGTTAGTGTTTTTAAGATGCATTGAGCATGTGATCCACACCCCTTATGTGGGCACACTGCCTACATACCAATACTCCAAAGAGGGATCAAGCCATATGTAGTTCTCCCACTTGATGTGCTTTGTGCAATAGTTTAATGTGGATGTAAAAATTCCAAATTGAAAGTGCTTAAGGTGGATAGGGACTAGTTTGAAGGTTTGAATGTTTACAGCTATGTTGGATGATGGTATGCAAAGAATAGGAAAGTTTGCATTAGTGGTTTGTTTATATTTTTGCTTGCTTTGTAAAATTTGTCACCACCACTTTGTAAATGAACATTGAATGGAATTTTATAGGGAAATATTGGTCATGGGTTAAATTTATTTGTGCTAGGACAACATGATGAAGGATAAAAATTAGATTGAAATGACCATTTGGGCTCAAAATGTGATTAGATAGGAGTGCCAAAAATGGGACACCCTAGGGTCTGGTGCCATAGTCTGGTTATGACACTCATATCCTATAGTCTTGAGACCTATGGGGATAGAATTGGCCTAGAAAATATAGATTAGATGAGCTAGAATGATCATATAAAAGGCTATGAATGATTTTAATTGAGCAAAAAGGTGTTTATAAGGGTCATAAGAGCATGCAAGAAGGATCCATGGATTGGGTGTCACAAGCCACACTTATACTACCAATTTGGACATTTTATATGACTACATTTACCCCCCCCCCCCTTTATTTTTGTGTTTTAGTAAATTTAAATACTAATATAAAGGAAAAATAGAAAGCATAATTGAACTTACCTATAAGAGTGAAGCCCATGAAACTGTATGGTGTTGAGTGTGCATGGAGAGAGCACATCATGAAGTGTAAATCTACAATGGAAAACAAGAAGTAGATCAGTTCTTACTAGACATGTTATGTCTAAAATAAGAATATACAAAAGATGGGTAAGAGAGAGAGAGAGAGAGAGAGGAAGAGAAAGGAATGAATACACCTCATCAGGTATGTAAACCAATATAAAACCTGTTGTGATGCTAAGTGATGCTGAGTGATGTTGGATAATGTTGGTTATATGTTAAACCAAAATTAATATCATGAATAAAGATGAGTGTTCAATTCCTTGAGGGTGGATCAAAAATTCAAAGGCTAGCCCTTTGACTCCATCATTGCCCATTAAGTGAAGCTACGTGATCATGCATGTATTAATTGATGTTTGGACTATGTGTCCAATCCTTTTGAGTAGATGGCTCAAAAATATAAAGGCTACCTAGATGTTTGGCTCCATAATTTCCAACTAAGTGAAGCTATGAAATGATACTAGTATGAATGTGTGTCATATGATATGGCTCTTGAAGCCCATAAATGCTTTGTAATCTTACAATGTGGCATGGATAGCAAAATGTGTACTAAAAATTAGGCCAATATTAGCCACTTCAAAAGGTGGAGATCAAGTTTTTATGAAATCCACTCCAAAACTAAGAATTATAATTACGTAGAAGCCACTCAAGAATGATGCCAACCACCTATATATGGAATAAGGCATGCAATTGCTAAGAATACCTAGGTAATGCAATGAACTAGAAAGAAAAGAAGGTAAACATGCTGAACACATTGCCTCGAATCACAGGTGTCTATAATATGGATTTTAATCTAAAATTTATACCAACTACCCAATCTAAAACTAAAAGTGAGATCCATCATGTCAAGCATGATGTCCCATATATCTGGATTCTATGATAAAAACTATACTAAAAATATTGATTATGAATTGAACTATAGCTGACAAAACTATAATTGATTATGTCTATTTTTGGAAAATTTGGGTTTTTTATTGTTTGGATAGGAGCACTGAAAATAAGACACTCTAGGGTCCAACATTGTAGTCCAAGTATGGTGCTCTTATCCTTTGCTGATTTTTATTATTATTCTATATTCATCACTATCTTTCTGGTCTATTTGACCTAGTTTAGGTTCTACTTATTATTTTGAGTGTTCTAAAAATTGATGTTTTTGACTAGTAAGATGCTCTAATCTCTGTGACAAAACCCCTGATTGTTTCCCCCTCTTATGAGGGTAGGAATGAAGACCTTGCAATCACTTCCCTTAGAAGAAAGAGCCCTGCAAGTGTGTTATGTTGCAAAATATATGATATAACAATGATAATTGAAAATATGTCTCAATATATAGCATAATTTATATTGGAGATTATCAGATCAATAGGGGTATGCCTAGATAGATGTAATAATGTAATAACATGTGTAGTATATTGAATTAAAACTAGAAATGTTAGTTTTTAGTTGTCAAGGAGGGATGGAGCATGATGTCCATCATGACATCTAAGAAATCAAGATAATACATGATGTGGATCATAAAATTACTAATATTGAGAAGCAAACAAGAAACAAGCATGCAAGGCAAGAAGTAAGAAGCATAAAAAAGTGGCCAAAGGGAAAATCAAACAAGGGACATGGGCACATGTCACTCAAAATAGGAAATCAAACATACAAAGGCATGGTTAAATGTGATATACACATATAATTGAAATCAAACAAGGTTGGTACAAGGGTCACAAGAACATAGAAGAGTATAAGTAAAGGACATTGACAAATGTCCTAAGACACATAAAAGAGACAAAACAAGAACTTAGAAATGAAATCATATCTAGCTATAAAAAGTAAGAAAGGAAGGCATGTAAATGTTAAAAATACAATCACATCTAAATAATCAAAGCAAGAAGTGAAAGTATGTAAAACATGGAGTACAAGATTAGGTAGATGCTAAGAAATACATAATTTTTATAAACTAGTGAGTATCGATAGAGTAATCTATGTAAGCTAGTAAGTAATGTACATCATCCTAATAACTAGAGTGTGTGGTGTATGAATGGCATAACCTGGATGTTGTAGTCATGCAAAAGATGCCCCTAGTGGGTAGATATGTCAATGTATGTCTTGAATGTAGAAGTAGGATGCCCCCTCTATATTTAAGTAATCAAGGATTTAGATGTCACTAAAAACACTCAAATAATATCAAGTGTAGCATGGTAATGTATATAAATTGACAAACAATATCATAGAATAGAAAAATATAATTCTAGCATGGTAGTAGAAATATAAATCATGGATGATGCATACAATTGAAATGTTTTTGGTGTTTTTGAGTTATTTGAATGTTTTTGGTATTTTGACATGCTATATTTTTTTTGGTATTTTGGAATATTTGAATGTTTTAGTATTTTGAAAATAAGCTATGTACAAGCAATCATAAGTAAATTATGTACAAGAAATTGAAAATAAACTATGTACAAGAGAGACTGATAAGAAATGATACTAATTGATGAGTCTCATTTGAGACTCCCTATCATGGTGTCCTATATCAAACAAAGGAATCATGCATGATTATGAAGCATGAGGGAATGGCTATGAATATGGCTCTAAATATTTGGATTCATTATCAATGTCTTGGAAATGATAATAACCTATATTTTTCCACTCATCATTATCATCTTGATTTTAAACCACTAGAATGCTAGTGTTGACTTTTTTTGTATCTGGATCTTCTCTTTGTATAAATTGTGTCTATGAAAGAGTTTCCTTACGATGTTCAATAAATCCCAAACCTTGGTGATAAACATTATCAACTACTAGAATAAGATTAGTGATGCCTTGAGCATGCTTTCCCAACCCTTGACCTTGGTAATCAAATTAATGTAAATATTTTTTACCAAACCCATACTAATTTGAAAGTTGAGCTTCATTTTGGAGAGGTAGATTTGGATCTTTTTCATGATTTATCTATGCTTGTGCTACTATTTTTTGCTCTGATTTTGGTTTTTGATCTTTTGGTTATTTTGAGTTATGCTTTGATAACCACTTTTGTATTGTTTCTAAATTTGACCCTTTGTAAATGTGTTCATGTCTCACTATGGATTTCTTGATTGATTTACCTTGTATAGGGTCCTTATTATAAATTATCTATTTCATATGTTTTTTTAATGTCAAACATGAATCTATGTGATGCCCATGTATTTTATGATATGCACAATAATATCTTGATCTTCTCACTAGATGTAGAGGAGGTAGTCTGATCAAATTATATTTAATCATTTCCCTTAATACCTCACTTGAAATCTTATTTTATTTTTGAATGCTTTTTGAATCACTAGTTATAGAGTTACTTTGTTGTGATTTCTTGATTTGATATGTAACATTGCTTGTAATCAATTAACTAGGTGAAGGTGCATATACATGATTGGCACTAGGATGCCTTTGAGGCTTTTATATTATAGTTTTATTTTCCAATGTTGTGATCTTTTCATGAAATATCTGATTATACATTAGTAAATCTAAAATTAACTTGCTCATACTGGTGATTTGATCCCTTAGAGTCTGACAAGTGCAAACCTTATTTGCTTCCTATTAAACATGTAAGCAGATATGTTGAAGAGGGTTTGAAGAAGCTATAGGCTGAATTAATGCATTAGGATAAATAGTATAGGCTACTTCACCTTTTAGAGAAATGAGAGCATGGATATATGAGAAACTTTCCACATTGCATCAGAATACTTCAGAGCTAGTTAGTGATTATATCTTAGAATTCAAGACTCACATGTTAAGATTGATCTATAAACTAGCATATTTAGAGATTCAAAATATCTTTATTAAGGGGTTCACCAACATCTCTAAGAGCATATGTTATATTAGATAAATTCCTCTTTTAGGCACTTATGTTATACAGTTCTATCCTTGGAAAAGAAATTGGGATTGATTGAGTCAGATTTAGTCATTCAGATTACTCTAGATTTCACATCATTACCTCCATCTATAGTTCTTAGCACATAGCATCCACCATGTCAAAAACAAGATAGGATACCATAGTGAGAAAAGCAACCAATTAAAAACTAAGAGCTAGTTTCTAGAGCACCACCTATAGTATGCACTATAAATAAAAATAGTAGGGCACCACTATAGTTTGATTCAGACCAAGATAGCCCATATATCGTATTATTAGCACTATTAGATAGGAGGTTAATCACATTACCTTCTACTCATATATTAGATCCACATCTCTTACATAGCAACATTGACCCTTTTGTAACTATCATCATATCTGAGGACACAAAGATAATGATTGTTATGGACTTAGGGATTGCATTAATAGATGTGTCGATAACGATATCATAACATTCACACTAGGGGCACTGAGATATAATCTATAATGGAACCATAGACCTTATTCCTCCATGACTAAGTCATTCCAAGACATTCCTTCATATTAATTATCAGTTAATCATCATGAAAGTAATGTAGTTTATAGGATAAAGCATTATAGGATATCTCCTATCCTACCTACTCAACAGGTTTGGAGACTAGTACAGTGAAAGCATCCTACATATAGTAGTGTAGTATGAAGAGTACATAGTTTAATTCCATATACATATCTAGCATAGTCACAAGCACTACATCAAAGTATTGCTCTAGACTAATATTCACTATAACTAAGTTGTTATGGTCTTATCTAATGTAGCAACCCACTACAATTAAGATTAGATGAACCCATATTGTAGAGTATCACTCCAAACATATATTCACTAAAAACACATTTTTAGGGTCTTATCTCATGTAGCAACCCACTAAAATTAAGATTAGATGAACCCACATCATAGAGTACTACTTCACATAGTTATTCACTATAGTTGAGTTTTTAAGGACCTATTTCACATAGCATCTCATTATGATTTATATTAGACAAGCCCCCATCATAGGTTACAGATCTATATTGATCTATTGCTTAGTTATATGCATCATAGTAGAGACCATAGGGTGTTATGTCACATAGCAATCCACTAAATTTTTGGATATATGAGCCTCCTTCATAACACATAGTTTTAGTTGCACATCTATGGATATTACATCTTCTAGAGTCTCCACATATAGTTATAATTAGTGCACTATAGATAGTATCATATATAGGGCATGTTCCTACACAACATGAGTAGTATGGGTACTTGTTTAGTTGGCCATTAGGGTTTAGATAGTGATACAACATAGAGTGATATGACACACATTCATATTAATATTAGTCTATAGCTTCACTTAGTGGGAAATGATGGAGCCAAAGGACTAGCCTTTGTATTCTTGAGCCACCTACTTAGAGGGATTAGACACATAGACAAACATTGATTAACGTATGCATGATTATTTCATAGCTTCATTTAGTGGTCAATGATTATCCAAAGGGTCAAACTTTATATTCTTGAGCCCTTATCAGGGAATTAAGCACAAAGTGATATGCACAAAGCGATATCTTACATCCCCTTCTAATAACAACTAGCATTCGTAGTTCTAAATAATCATCCCTAGCCAAACCAAATTATCCAAATCCCAATCTTACCAATATCTTATTTTACCAATATTAAACCAATTCACCTTACCAAATCAATTTAAAAAATAAAAAATAAAAAAGGTTTTTTACTTGCATATGATTCAAAATCAAAACAACATCATAATTAAACCTATTAAACAAAAATAAAATCACATCCCAAATACCATTTTATCAAACATATGCAACCTCAACATCAATGTCAAATTAGTTATTTCTAAATCAACCATTTTCAATAAATATACTAATATATTACAAAACCCATAACATAATACACCTTAGTCAAAATCAAATAAGTATCCATATATATAGAATGAGTTTTCAAAATATATACACTAATATCAAGTACAATCAGTCATGAATAGGCATCATGATCTCACTCTCTCAGTCTCACCCTCCCCACTAGTACCAGTCCAATAATCCACCCTATCACTTGATGGCCTCACACCCGCTCAAGCTACCATGTGCCTCTTGTGATGACTCTCTCACTCTAGTATCCAACCATGCTCCTCATGCAATTTCACATATCACCTCTGAAGATCTATATACTCATCCATGATCCTCATGTTAATGGATCCAAAATTAAGAGGAGGCATCATATACTTATTTAGCTTAGCTCTCAGCTCATCTCTCTCTCATATTGCCTTAACATATATAGTTGTCATTATAACAACCCTATCAAATATATGAGCATGAATACCATCCATGATCATCATTCACTCTATCAATCCCTCCAATTCATCATCAAGTACATGTCATGTGAGCTCTCAAAGTGTCAAATCAATGATGGTCTCCCAATAATCATCATCTTAGCTTCCCACCCTAGCCTGTGCCTCATTGAACACATCTCCCACTCCACCCGCACACCAAGTATGACACTAAATTGGTTATTTACTTTGAAATCAAAGTAAAAGCATAATTTTTTACAAAATTAAAATGTAATCATTATTTACCTCCCATCATCTAAATCAACTTAAGATCCTTATACTCTGGATCATCCCCTACTTCAATAAGATATAGTGGAGCCCACTGATGCTTAGCCCACCTTGTAGTTTATGCATCTATACATCTAACATTCACATATGGAATATCTATGTCTGCATTCCTCACATCCAAAGGAAATGGTGCAAGCTCAACCTTAGTAAGTCTTGCACAAGCTCCTATCCTCATAAATGTTCATGTACTCCTCACCTACACCCATACTACTAGAAGCACATCCTGAGGTACCCTAAACTATCCAGTCATACAGTCATACTAAAAGTTCTTATTTAATTCAACCTAGTGGTCATGTATCCAAAAATTGACCCTTATATCATAGATATACTCCATCCTCTACCCACCTAGGAAATCATTTATAACACCTCTATATGATGTCACTAGCCACCAATTTGTCCAGCACCCACCTATAATGATCCATCCTAGGGGATTAGATAGCCAATGTACTCATCCACCACTCACCAAATGGCTATGGATGTGCCCACTTGTCCCTTAATAACCTAATTGGCTACACAATTGCTATGTGTTCATAGGCCCAACAATGTAATAAGGTCACTGTGCTCAATCTACCACTAAATGATTCCTATGTAAACTTGTAAATATCCCTATATAGGTGGGCTAGTATAGTCCTCCCCCTTAAGAATATAGTTCCATATACCTCCACACTATGCAAAATCCTATGTATCATATATGAAATAGACACTCAACTCCCATCCATAGCAATAAATGATGCCAAAAAAATAGCCAACCACTTCCACAAGCATAGAATACTAAGCTAAATAATAACTAACAATAGTACGTCATTATCACTCCCTCTCTAATGTATACCTAAGGGCACACCAATAAAATAAAAGGATACATGATCAATGACATCCACACCCATATCATCATGTACCATCACTTTCTACCCACTAATTGGTAAATGAAAAATGTGATACATGTCCTTCAGAGTCACAGTCATCTCCCTTGTTGAAAGCTAGAAAGTAAATGTATCTGTATTCCACCTTTCACATAAGGTAGTAATCAGATATTGATCCCATTTCACTATTCCTAGGTCATAAACATGACCTAACCCTCCCCTATCCATGATATCTCTCTCATCATTAGACAATGGTAACAGCCTCAATGTCTCCATCACCTGACCCTTGAAAAAATATCTCATTTATACCTCACCCTACATCACCAGAAATAACACATATATCAATTAACAATGTCAAATCCAAAGATAAAACATAAAAATAGTCAAAAACAAAGTAACATCAGTGAAAAATTAGGCCTCTAAGACAACAACACTAGATATAAGATAGGATCACTAAATAGGAGTACTATAAACTAGATAGCAATGCTAAAACTTGGATAGGAGAATTAAACCCTAGACAAGAGTGAAAGAACTAGAAAAAATTTACCTTAGCTACTTTTAATATCTAAAAAACACCAAATTAGGTCCAAAAATTAACAAAAACTAAGCATTTGTGTTACTTACTAGGGTCACATCACCACTAACCTGAACCTAGGTTGCCAACTACTTAAACCATGTTGCGATAGGTGCTCATCTCCTCAGCATCTCTCTCACTCCTGAGCTCAATATCTCAACCTATTCAATGCATAAATTAATTAAGAATCAATCCAATTTCCTATATAATCCAACTTTCTCAATAAAAAAAAATACCATTTTGCTCATAACTCAAACCCTATAACTCTAATTTTTAAACTATTTTCTTCCATAGAATCATGACAATGATTCCTTTAATATAAATCAATATTTTCTCTCTTAATACCTCATCTGCCTAATATGGCATGATCATATATATCTTATGCTCATAAAGACACCATGGTCATCACCAATCAACACTTGTTTCATTTAAAACAACTCCGTCTAATCAATCCAACAACCTTTTTAGCTATTCACAACAAGCCAACCTTGTTGTTATTTACACCACTAGTCATCACTTTTGGCTCAACCTCCTCTATCACAAATTTTGTGCCCCTCACCAAAATGGGGGCATCATTCATACTATTCTTATTTCTACATTTACCCAATGTACCCACCCACTCTCATAAGTGGATACACCATGGTTCTTACACATCCAATAGTTAGATTATCATATTCAACTTAGATCGATCGAGATATATAGTGATTTAGATTATATGGGTCACTCAACATTACTCAAGACATTTAGAGGGATATAACTTTAGTTTACAGATATATAGACTATTTAGATACAATGATTTAGATCATATGGATCCATAATGATTTTAGCTTATAGGGATATAGACTATTCAAATATTGTGGTTCAAATTATATAGAATCATAGTGATTTTGGTACAAATATAGACTCAAATACTAGATATGGGGGCATGTACATATTACACATCTCAAAATAAAGCTTCATACATCATGACATAGTTTTCAGAATCAGATAACAAACTATAGACATAATGCAGAGCAAGTATTCTGGGTCTATAGTTTTGCACATGAGGCATGGCAAGATATGTCATATCATATATGGTTATATAGATTACCATATTATATAGATGCATAACTCACATACTATATTTAGGTGCATGGTATAGATGTTCATTTTTTTCACCACTTAGGATTATATAGATGGAATGGTAAGAGATGCCATTCTCTTCTTGCACGTTGATGAGAGTTTTAGACTATCCACAGTTATACCCAGGTTGCCACCAAGTTGGACCACATGATCATCTACAGTGGTTGGTCCATTATATTACCCACACCTAGATTGTATGAGTTTGTGTAGGACAAAGGATAGATATTAGTTTTATACATCTGAGAATTTCTTAGTTTTAGTTTAGATATTTAGAGTGGGGGCATGATAGATTTTGCTCTTCATAGCATACAAATTTTGTACATGCATTATAGATTACATAAGTTTATGTAGGACAGAGGATAGACCTTTATTTTGGGCCTCTAATCATTCCTCATTTTTAGCAAGATTTAGAATAAAGGGAAAGCATTACCATCTTTCTCCATGATTACATGGATTCCACATTCAAATTCAATATAAGGGGCATCCATTTAAGGGATTCCTTCTTTTTCTAGGCATTATTCATCTCTCCATCTACTTCCCTAGCTAGGAAGTGAGTTAGACCTGGTAACACATTCTTATCCATGCATGTACATTCATGTACACATTTTTATTTTATTTATTTTACTCTAGTACTTCATTTAATTACATCAGAAGAATAAAAGGGGAGAAAATGTATACACCCTAAATTGGTCAAGCAACCACACATATCATGTTTTTTCATAGTTTTTTTAATGAGACTTAGATTAGAGAATACGAACCTTTTTCACATTAACCATGTCTTGGTTTTACTTATTTTGGTCTTGTTTCTTACTTGAGTCACCTTTTTGTCCATAACCAGTCATCCAAAACCTTTCGATCAGTCATTCCACCTTAGCTAGGCAAGGTTTGCCATGTCAATCCTATTCCCATAAGTCCTAGCCTATAGGATAAAAGCATTGGGATTAGACTTTAGCACTAGACCCTAGGGTGTCTAATTTTTAACACTCCTATCCTTTTGCATTTTGAGTCCCAATAGTCATTTCTCTTCACTCAAGAGGTCTTAAACCCTTTTTATCCCCTCCCTTAAGTTTTTTATCCTTTTTAATGTTGGATAATGCAAATAAAGCTCCCAAATTTAGAATGAAGAGTCTCCTATATAAAGGACTTCATAAGGAATTTTATATCTAGCACTTACTACTTTGGCATAGTAGATAATTAAAAATTAGTTAATAATATAGCTCAGCATTCTACATCACACATAGATTTGCATGCTTGATCAAAGAAGGGCATAGGCAAAATTTCATTCTTGCATCAACCATACATGTTAATTATTCACATTCCCTAAGGGAGAACTAAATTTGATCTAAGGCACTATCTTGAGGGCTAATGTAGGTAACAATCAAGATAGTAGGGGTTCTAGATCATGTGATCATACTACCCCTAACCTAGGTTTCCCCCTTTTTCTTTTGATGTGTTTGTTGTTTCATGTGTGTAGATAAGCCTAGGGTTTTAAGATTAAAATATCTTTACAATGAGCTCCATCAACATTCAACATCCAAAATTTCACAAGCAAGCTCACATAAAAATAATGCAAAGAACTCAAAAAAATAAGGTCTTTATGAGTAGTTTAAATAATAATGAAAAAAGAGGACAATAGTGTTAGACCCTGAAGTGTCATGTTTTTGGTGGTCCTATCCTTTCACTAAATGAAAGCTAGATCTAGGTTCTATACATCTTCCTAGTCTACACAATAGTTTTTAGGCTTTGAAATAATCATCTCAGTCTAATTTTTTTAGATAAGTTACTTTTTTCCCCATGTAATTAATTTAATAATATTGATATAAATCTACCTTTTACTATATTTTATTAGATTTTACTGTTTAATCTAGACCCTTTATTGTTTAGGAACTAAACACTAGTTTCCCAAAAATAATAATACATTTAAATGTAGTCATATAAAATTTCCAAATTGGTAGTTTGAGTGTGGCTTGTGACAACTAATCCATAGGTCTTTGCATGATCTTGTGACCCTTATAAACACCTTTTTACTCATTACTAGTCATCTATAGCCTTCCAAATGGTCATTCTAGCTTAGCCAGACTCTATTTCCTAGGTCAATTTTATCCCCTTAGGTTTTGAGCCTGTAGGAAAGGAGTGTCATACCTGGACAACAACACTATACCCTAGAGTGTCCTATTTTTGGTGCTCCTATCCAATAACATTTTGAGCTCAAATGGCTATTTAGATATATGATTCCTATCCTTCATCATGTTGGCCTAGCATGAATACATCTAACCCATGACCAACTAATCCCTATAAAATCCCATTCAATGTTCATTTACAAAGAGAGGTGATAAATATTAAAAATAAACAAGAATACAAATAAAATACTAAGGCAAACTTTCTTATTCTCTACATATAGTCACCCAACATAATTACAAACACATTTAAACTCTCACACCAGTCCCTAGCCACCTCAAGAGCTCCTAATTTGGCATTTTTGTATCCACATTACACTATTGCACAAAGCACATCAAGTGGGAGAAATACATATGGCTTGATCCTTCTTCAAATTATTGGTATGTAAAAAGTTTGCCCACACAATGGGTGTGGATCACACATTCAATGCATCTTACACACGCTAACCCCCCTTTTAAATGATTCAAATCTCATTTACCAAGCATGATGAAAGTTTAGGGTTTGAATATTAAAACAAATCTAAAGTGAGATTCATGGACATTCAACACTCAAAATTTCATATATAGGCTCACACATGAATAACAAAAAGAACCCCAAAAAAATAGGTCTCTATAAATAGTTTGGACAATAGCAGTAGGAGAGGAAAACAACACTAGACCCTACGGTGTCCTATTTTTGGTAGTCTTATCCTTTCACCAAATAAAATCTAGATTTTAATTTGTGACATTGTCCTAGTCTTGCATAGCCAATTTCAAACCCTGTAATAGTCATTCCAATGTATTTTAAGCTAATTTACAATTTCTCTTTATTAATTGTTATTTTTAGAAAGGTAAAAAAGACAGATTATAAAAATTAGGACTATAATTATTATAATATTATTTACTGATTTATTAATCTAGACCCTTAACTAAAATAGGAATAAAACTCTATTATTCATAAAAAGGTTAAATCATTTGGTGAACCTGACTTACTTCATTTGTGCATAAAAACCCTCTAAATCCTAGGTAAAATTCCTTACTAATTTTTCTAATATTTTTTTATTTTTCCTGCATATATAAATCATAATTTCCATTTAGTTTTTAAAAATTACCATAGTAATTTAAAAAAGAAAATCTTTCAAAATCCTAGTTGCCTATACTAGGTCTTGGTATTTTTCCAATATTTTGTTAGCTTTCCCTGCATATTTAAATCATAATTTTATATGTAATTTTTTAATTTACCATCATAATTTTTAAAAATAATTCCCTTCAAACCCTAGTTGGCTATACTAAGTCCCAATATTGTTTCAATATTTTTTTTATTTGTTTCTTGCATATTTAAATTAGAATTTCCCGTTTAATTTTTAAAATTTACCATAGTAATTTTGAAAATTGTTTTCTTTCGAACCCTAGTTGCCTATACTAGGTCCTGGTATTTTTCCAGTATTTTTATAAATTTTTTATTTCATATTTAAATCAAAATTTTCTATTTAATTTTTAAAATCTACCATAGTAATTTTGAAAATCATTTTCTTTTAAACCCTAGTTGCCTATACTAGGTCCTAGTATTTTGCTAGTGTCTTTCTGATTTTTCCTACATAGTTAAATTAGAAATTCACATTTAATTTTTAAAATTTACCTTAGTAATTTTTAAAATAATTTCTTTCAAACCCTAGTTGAATTTACTAAGTCTGTTCACTTTTGAGGTATCACCTTACATCCAATTCAATTTCACATAAAATTACAAATGCATCTTACTCATTTCAAAACATTTCTTTCAAATAATAAGGAATTCATACTTGGTCCTATCATGTGTATGAATGATGAAGTTTACCATATGTTAATGCAAAGCTTTATTCTATTATTTTCATGATTAATTTTTATATTATGAGATGATATTATTACATTCATTAATAAAAATGTTAAGATACCTCTTGCTTCACCTCCCTTGAAACCTCTATCCCATGCTGAGTCATGTTGCATGGTCTATTTTACTCTTCCTCAGGTCACTATCAGTCACTACAGAGCCCAGCTGACACCCTTTGTCCCTCCACCACCTTGACCTATCAATTATCTATGCTCTCCTCCCATACCTACTACTATTCCTATATGACTAGTAGATAATGAGGTTAGAGCTATTACTTTATGTGCCACCATTCCTCCCTCACCTATTCAAAAATCCTACAACCCTCTTAGGCCTTCCCATCCTAGGCACAACCCACTTACACATGTAGATCCATATATGGCATATGATATTGTTGATCAGTTGATAAAGACACCAACTAATATTTCTATGTTAAAAATACTCCAAAAAGCAAATGTGTTCAAGGACATTCTTTATTAGGCACTCACTTAAAATTATATGCCTATCAATTCAAAACCTTCTTATTTTGCATTAGTGGTTAACACATTGAAAAATATAGAAGATGTTATTTCTTTTGATCATGAGGACATGCCTTATCAGATAGTTATTAATCAAAATTTACCATTGTTCATATAAGCTCAAGTTAAAACCAATGTATTTATTGATAGTGGTTCTAAATTTAATATATGTAATATTGCATTCTTACAGACCATGGGTGTAGATATGGCATCCATGCAAAAGTCATATAAGAA
This sequence comes from Torreya grandis, assembly GCA_037957365.1. NCBI lineage: Eukaryota > Viridiplantae > Streptophyta > Pinopsida > Cupressales > Taxaceae > Torreya > Torreya grandis. Next base: position 2,066,796 of record JARHVA010002837.1, on the reverse strand, counting down.
CATCATAGGGTTTGATGATATACCACAATAGACATTAGGAAAAATTGCTTTGGATATCATGGTAGGGCCCAAAAACCTCTTTACAAATTTCCAAGTCATGCCAAGACCTCTTCATTATAACCTTTTACTTGGATGACCTTGGATACACACTATGGGGATAATTTCCTCCACTCTTCATCGATGTATTAAGTTTCTCCATGAAGGATACCTATACACATGCCTAGTAGATAACCAACCATTCAGATATTATAGAATTACAGAGTCATCTTCAACTATTTTTCAAATGAAACACCAAATATAATAGTACAATCACCACCTCATCTCATTTATCTTGATAAGATATATACATATGAGGTAGGAGAGACTAGCACATCTTGCACTCCTCTACTTATAGTTATTTCCTCATCTCCAAATACTCATCTAGTTATAGAAGCTTTATGCATTATAGCTACTCCATTATTCATATTTCTTACACCTATTATAATTATATAATCACTGGTAGAATATCCAATAGTACTAGTTGATTCTATAAATACCACTCCTATTACAGTCATAGTTACATATACTCTTACAACATTGATATCTTCTACTACTATAGTTTATGAGACTCCCATATCATAGTTACCCCTTATGGTAAATTCTAAGTTACCATATGTGCATGATGTTGATATAGATTCCCATGCTACTTCAGATGATGACATGACACCTACACTCACAAATGACTATTTGTGTCAATTGAGCTTTACACTAGTTAGCCTAAGAGAGTACCAAAATGACTCTAGAGCCATTATCACATATCCTACATCACTCTTAGAATTTTTCACTATACTCTTATGATACATTACACATTCATGGCCATAGATAAATCATTTATCATATATAGTTTACATGGTTACCTCTATGGATATAACACCAGTCATTTAGATTTAGGTAGGGAACACATAACATCAACCATAGATTATACTATAGATGTTACTTGATTATAGATTAATCACACTACCTATAGTATGACATAGATCTATTAGTAGGTTATCATGAAAAGATGGTTACCTATTTTCTCTCTCTCATAGGATCATAGGCCATGATACAAACTCATGTACAACTTTACAATAGAGATTGGATAAACTACAAGTTTAAGGTACTATTTAGATTACATCACCACTAGCACTAATTTTGCCACTTCTACTAAAATTATCTACTACCAGAGCCAAACATACCAGAGGAGACTCAACATCTTCACCACTAGATCAACCTTAAAGTCACCTTTGTTAGGATGACACCATTATGAGTGATAGATCTCTAACTACACAAATAACACATATCTTGCTGATGCTCGAGGAGATAGCCACCATGTATACAGAATCTGTGGCATATGATGATATTTATGATGATGATCTTGAGGAATTTGATGATGGATGTGATCCCTTCCTCTCTCTCCATCACCAATGGGCTCTGTCTTTGACCCCTTGACCCCTTCCAACCTAGTCTTTTACATCATTTATGAACATATTGCTTTATTCATATGCTTGTACATAGTTTCCTTTCAACTTACTTATACATAATTATTGGGGGAAATGTGCATGGAACATTTAATTTATTTTATTTTTGAGTTAAGTACATTACCTAAGTATTCTTAGTAGTTGTGTGGATTATTCCATTTTAAGGTGGTTGGCATCATTCTTAAGTGGCTTCCATATAAGCCTGGTTCAAAGTTTTGGAGTGGATTTCATATAAGCATAATCTCCACCTTTCAAAGTGGCCAAAATTAGCCTAGTTTTTGGTACACATTTAGCTACCCATACCACATTGTTAGATTTCAAGATAATTCATGGGCTTTAAGATCCATCTCATATGACAAACATTCATACTGGTATCATTTCATAATTCACTACATAGTGGGAAATGATGGATCCAAAGGACAAGTTAGGCATTGTATTCTTAAGCCACTTACTCATATGGATTAGACACATAGTCCAAATATATATTAACACATGCATGATCACAAATCTTCACTTAATGGGTGATGATGGAGCCAAAGGGCTAGCCTTTGAATTCTTAAGCCACTCTTGGAGAATTGAGCACTCAGCTCCATTCATGACATTACTTTTGGTTCAACACATACCTAACATTATCTAACATCACTCAACAAGACATGTAGTCATATAAAATTTCCAAATTGGTAGCTTGAGTGTGGCTTGTGACATCTAATCTATAGGTCCTTCATGTATGCTCTTGTGACCCTTTTAGACACCTTTTTGCTCATTTACAGTCATCTATAGCCTTAAAAATACTCATTTTAGCTCAGCTAAACTCTATTTCCCAAGCCAAACCTATCCCCATAGGTCCCAAACCTATAGAATAGGAGTGCCACATCTAGACTATAGCACTAGACTCTAGGGTGTCCCATTTTTAGTGCTCTTATCCAATCATAATTTTAACCCAAATGGTCAATTTCATCTAATTCTTATCCTTCATCATGTCAGCCTTGTAAGAATACATTTAACCTATGACCAATAATTCCCTATAAAATTCCATTCAAAATGCATTTAGAAAGGGAGGTGATAAATCTTACAAAGAAAGAAAAAATACAAACAAACCACTAAGGTAAACTTTCTTATTCTCTGTATATAATCACCCAACACAATTGTAAATGCATTTAAACTCTCACACCAGTCATTACCACTTCAATCACTCTCAATTAAACATTTTTTCACCTTCATTACACTATTTCACAAATCACATCAAGTGGGAGAACTACATATGGATTGATCCATCTTTGGTGTATTGGTATGTAGGTAGCATGCCCACATAAGGGTTATGGATCACATATTAAATACATATTACACACACTAACCCCATTTTTAAATTATTCAAAACCCAATTACCAATCATGATGGAAGGTTAGGGTTTGAAGATTAAAACATCTCTATAATGAGCTTCATCGACATTCAACACTCAAAAATTCATAGGCAGGCTAACAAAAAAATAGTGCAAAGAATCCAAAAAAATGGTCTCTATTAGTAGTTTGGATAATAGCAACAAGAGTGGAAAATATCACTAGACCCTAGGGTGTCCTATTTTTAGTCCTATCCTTTCACTAAATGAACTCTAGATTCTAATTTATGACACTATCCCAGTCTTGCACAGCAAGTTTTAGACTCTGTAACAGTCATTTTAGCCAGTTTTAAGCTAAGTTATATTTCTCCTAATTTATTAATATTTTTAGAAAGGTAAAAAAGATAGATAAACTATAAAAATTAGGACTATAATTATTACAATATTATTTACTAATTTATTATTTTAGACCCTTAGCTAAAATAGAAATAAAACTCCAATATTTTCAAAACATAATTGCATTTAACTTTTTTGATAATAATGGAGTTTTATTCCTATTTTAGTTAAGGATCTAGATTAATAAATTAGTAAATAATATTGCAATAATTATAGTATTTATTTGTATAATTTATCTATGTTTTTTACCTTTCTAAAAATAGCAATAAATTAGGAGAAATTATAATTTAAGTTAAAACAAGTTCAAATGGTTGTTGTAAGCTTTGAAATTGGATATGCAGGATTGGGACAATGTCACAAATCAAAATTTGGATTTCATTTATAGAATGATAAGACTATTGAAAATTGGACACCATAAGTTCCATTACTATTGTCCACTCCTACCACTATTGTCCAAATTACTCACAGAGACCTAATGTTTTTGGGTTCTTTGCATTGTTCCTATGTGAGCCTACCTATGAAATTTTTAGTGTTAAATGTTTACAGAGCTCACTATAGATCTATTTTAATCTTCAAACCCTAACCTTCAATCATGGTTGGTAAACAATATTTGAATCATTTGAAAAAGGGGGGTTAGTGTGTGTAAGATGCACTGAGCATGTGATTCACACCCCTTGTGTGGGCATGTTGCCTACATACCAATACACTGAAGATGGATCAATCCATATGTAGTTCTCCCACTTGATGTGATTTTTGAAATAGTGTAATGTGGATGCAAAAATGCCAAATTGAGAGAGCTTGAGGTGGCTAGTGACTGGTGTGAGAGTTTAAATGTGTTTGTAATTGTGTTGGGTGATTGTATGCAAGAAATAGGAAAGTTTGCCTTAGTGGTTTTTTTGTATCCTTTCTTTCTTTGTAAGATTTTATCACCTCTCATCTAAATTAACTATTAATGGGATTTTGTATGGAGCTATTGGTTATGGGTTAGATTTATTCATGCTAGGATGACATGAAGAAGAATAGGAATCAAGAGAAAACAACCATTTGGGCTCAAATTGTGATTTGATAAGAGTGATAAAAATAAGACATCCTAAGGTCTAGTGTTATTGTATAGGTATGAAACTCCTTTCCTATAGGCTCAAGATGTGGGGGGATAGAATTAGCTTAGGAAATAGAGTTTTGTTGAGCTAGAATGATTGTTTAGAAGGCTAAAGATGATTGGTAATGAGCAAAAAGGTATCTAGGAGGGTCATGAGAGCATGAAAAAAGTTCTTATGGATAGGGTGTCATAAGCCACACTCAAACTACCAATTTGGACATTTTATATGACTATAATACTACTCAAAAAATGGTGAGAGTGTTGGCTTAATTTACTGGTAAAATAGTGAGAGTATATGGTAAAGAGGACTAAGTTAAGCTCAATGTGAATCAAGCATGACCTAAATAGTCCAAAAATGACCTCAAGTCATAGTAATTCCACCAATATAAAAGGTAGTGAGAATTTATTGGGTCATAATAAGCTCTCAAATCTAGTAAATGGTTAGACAAATGAGAATAATAATGGCAAGGTGATACGATAATGTATGGTAAAGGTAGTGTTCCTAATTTGCCCATAGGTGGTTATAATTATGAAACAATAGCATAAGTTACTGATACTAATTTTCCCATGGTTGGTTATAATTAATAATCAATAAATAGACTATTGATTTGCCCATAGGTAGTTATAATCAATAACACTAGTCAAATGTGAATGAAAGATAACCTGCCAGATCAACTATCACATTACTTTCATAAACTATCATTTAAACATAGAATTATAAAATTATTGACAATGGATCAGAATACCCTTGTAGAAGGTGAAATAAGAAAAAAAGGAACCAAGATCAAAAGGGTTTGGGTAGGGTTGATAAAAAAAATCTTTAGCCTAATAGGAATGGCATGGTAAAATGACATATGGTATGGAATTGTTTAGGATGATAATGGTATGATAATTGGATATAATGGAAAGAGGGTTGTCCCTAAGTGATTATGAAAATGGTAGGGTATGAAATAATGGAAAGAGGAATGCCTAATAAAATATTCAAGGTAAATGGTAAATGGAAATGGTAAGGTAAAATTTTTTGGCTGGGGAAATGATTCGATCTAGGTAAAGGGCAAATGTAAATATCATGGTTTTTTATTCTGGCTAGCTAAATGATTATATTATTCTTATTGATGTGGACATGTACATCTTAGTCAACATATGATATAACTAGAAAAATCAATCATGTAAATTTATAGCCCACACCTATTCTGAATGTCTACTCTATCAAGAACCTTCTATATATTTGGATGCCAAAAATATTATTGTGATCTTCATTGATCATTTATTTTATTTCCTCTAAATGTCAAGACAAGATATCTTTGTATCTTTTATAAAGGAAAGTATGGCCAGGGATGGTAGAAATGGATAAATATTGGCTGATAAGTTTTATTTGGTGATGTAAAGGTGGATAATAATGGAATGTATAATGGTTAGGCAACAAATGAAGATTGATATTTTTAGGCACACACAATGTTGTTGATCCTAGATTTGACATAAATTTGGATGTGGTGGGGTCAAAGACATTCAACTATGATCTCAATAAGACCACCAAATTTTTCTATTTTTTGAGCCTAAGAGTATCTACCATATGATTATGATGTAGATTAGAAGCTATGCTGATTTAATCTTTGATGATGTCTTCATCAAGTAGTTAAGGACTATTATGCTTAGCTATTGGCACATCAAAGAGGTTTTCACCAATGAAGTTGTCTTGATTGTCTCAAAGAAACTTTGAGAAGGTTTCACAAAGGAAAACTGACTTTTGACTTGGATTTTATTCTACCACCTCAAACAAGGTTTCACTAGAAGATGTTGAGTTTGGAATTTGATTGTCCCTTAGTGCCTCTGATAAGGTTTCACTTGTAGATTTTTCTTCTTCTGCATGAATGTGGTCGTGGACCTCTTGATATTCTACAATTGACTTGTCACTATAGATTTAGTTCAATAAGGTGTGATTTTAGCAATCCCAATCGACACTTGTGGGAGGTGGAAGGTCGATAAAATGTCTAGGTTAGGTGGTGGTAATGGTATATGGAATGGTAATAGAATGGGAAGAGGTTACACAATCCTCATAAAATATAATAGGATAAATGGTGTCAAAGATAAATTATTCATCCTTAAAAATTGTGGAAGGATCAAAAATATATTCAAACTAATCTACAAGGTATGTATAGCCAATATTGTAACAACTATGAATGTATTCTGATTCTGAAGCTGATTCTATATTCAATGTTGAGACTGACATTGATTCATCTTTTGATGTTAAATTTTATGTTAGTTCAATAATAAAACCTAAATTTAATGTTGATTATTCATCTAGTGTATACATTTCTATAATCATGTCTTATTGAACATTTGGTTTTGGATAAGTAACGGCTTGTGATGGCATAATGGGTTCCATAAAGACTAGTTTGTCAAAGTGAGACTCCTCAATAAGGGGGAAAAGGTAAAGATAGAAATCCATAGATAATCACTTTTAAAGGGAATTCCCTTTAAAAATAATCATATGGTTGAGGTAATGATTTTCTCAAAGGTAGTTTTAATCATTAATGACTCAGCAAAGGCTAGCTTGTTAGAGTGAGATTCCTCGATAATAGGTATAGGATTAAAAGGTGATTCATAATAGGTTGAATTATCACAAATGGTTGGTACAACAAAACATCACATCTTGGTTGGTTCTATTGGCCTTATTTTACAATCAATTGGAAAATTCCAATTTTAAATACATATTGGTCTTCAAATGATTGGTTCGATTAGAGAGGTACTAATTGACTTGGTCTTGATTAGATTATTGGTAAGGTTTTTCTAAATTGGGGAACAACTATAGATAGATTATGAATAGATGGTGGTTGGATAATGATTGGGTATCATGGATCTTGGTTTCTTTAATAAGACAAAGGATGAGATCCTATAATGGTAATGATAGGGTACCATGGAGCTTGATTATTTGCACAATCTAAAGGATGAGGTCTTGGTATATAAATGGTAGGGTATCGTAGAGCTTGGTTTCTTGCACAATTCAAAGGACATGGTCTTATAATGGTAATGGTAGGGAATCTTGGAGATTTATTTTTTTCACAAGCCAAAGGATGAGATCTTAATATGGTAATGGTAGGGCATCATAGAGCTTAGTTGCTTGCACAAGCGAAAGGATGAGGTCTTGGTATAGAAATGGTAGTCTTTATATGCTATGGAGCTTGGTGGTTCATGTAGTCTGAAGGAGGTTTAATGGAATAGGTGGGATATTATGTGGTCATGAAAGGATGTGTATCATATGTCAACCAACTTGAAGAAGGTACTACCAAAAATGGCACTTGGCTTTGTTCTCCATATTGAGGATTGTAAGGAGGATATGGATATGTCTCACAAACCACTTCTTCACCATAAGGGACTTAATCAAAGTCAATTTATGTGACCATTATATCATAACTTGTATTGTGCATAACTCCACCATAAGTGTAACTAGACATATCCATATCAATAATGAAAGCTTCATAAAAATCCCTAGATTTATACAAACTCCTAAAAATAATGTCCAAAATACAAAAGGTTCAAACTTGGTATAACTTGGTTGAGGGGTGAGTTTGTATCTCCAAAATGGTTTATGTTAAAACTTGGTATAAAAAAATTTGATGTCATATGCCTAATTTCAAATCTCTCACACATAAAAGGTCAAGTGGCTAAATAAAAACCAACATGCCAAACTCTAGGTTCAAGGTCTTACAAATAGGTCTAATCTAGGAAAATAAAGGTTGTTAGGTCTTTTGGCCAAATGTGGAATCAAAATCTATGCTCAAATAATGCATTTTCTAGGAATTTTGGCCAAATGTGGCATCAAAATCTAGACTTTAAACAAATGGGTATTTAATCTAACAAACTTGGAACACTTTGGCATAGACTAGGCATATAGAATCAAACATAAACTTGGTTGATTGGCATAAAACATATGGATATATAGGTTGTTTTGTCCCAAATAAATGCAAAAACAATGATGAAAACTAGGCTCCTTTGAACAAAAAATCTTAAACAAAATTTAATGGCATAATAGTACTAGGAAAATATCCAAATGACATGCATGGCATTGGTTTAAAAAAATGGCATTTAACACAATGAAAACAAGTCTTGAAATGAATTAAACAATGTAATATCATTATCTCTCTCTAAATATGTGTCAATGGTTTGTTTTAACACTATAAGGCACAAAACTTGAAATGATTTGGGTAGCGTAATGTTACCCATTTCAATCAAGTGACACACATAATGTTTTTGACAAAAAACTAAGGCAAAACTGTGTGATAAAATGGCCAGCATAATGCCTCCTAAAACAAAGGAGTGACGTATAAAAAAAAACTCATTTTTTACATGACACAAATAAATAGATTTAGACTCATAAAACTAAAAAATAAAGGATGAAATGACATAACATCTAAATGCAACATCCTAAAACTTATAATTGGCAAGGTTTCATCGTATTGATGAAATCCATCTATATACATGTTCTTGGAAGGATTTTAAGTGTTAATCCATAAATAAAAGCACATGAAGTAGTATGGTTTTTACACCCCCCTCTTTTCTCAAGATATTATACAGTGACATGGACCTTTGGGCTACTCACCCTACATCAACAATATGTTAATGGCAAGTGGGGTTTGTCTAAAAATTGAAATTTTCAACCATCTAGATGGTCCCAATCATGGCTAATAATATATATGCATCATTTCAATTGATTTCATACCAATTAACTTGCTATGCAAGGGTTTATTCCTTTGCATAATTACTTCATTTGTGTACTACTTAGTGAAATCTCTTGGTTAACCATACCTAACTTAAGTTTTTGTTATGAAAAGAGACGTTAGCTTCTCAACCCCCTAGCTATCATAGTATGTGTACCCTAATTTATATACCCTATCATGGAGTGGGGTTGAATTAATGTTTGGATATGGAACTCTAGGTCAATTATTCCCTAAATAACTCATGAATAAGATATGAACTCCCCTTCATAAGCTAAATTGCATGAAATAAATGAATAAGTGTAAAAAATTTAGAGGTTTCTTTCAGATCACCCAAATCATATGGGTTTTGGGGAGATCCTACACAACTTTCTTTCGATGCATTGGACTAGGCACAAATTGCAAGTGAAAAGGTGCTTTTGATCAGCCAAGTTTCCTATAGGGGATAGGGGAGAGCATACATTCACTCTTCATTTTTCACAAATAAACAAACAAGTATTAAAAAAAAACTTTTTATAATTTTCAATCTAAGTGAATGACAATTTTATACACCAAATGAAATGTTTTGATGATGTTTTTCTTAGCCCCTTGGCTTAAATTTGCAAAAAATTTAAGAATTTTCATAAAACAACTTAAAACATAGCATCTAGGTTCCTTTTAAACACTTAAAATAAAATGTTCAAGACTTAAACATTATTTTTAGGCACCAAAATGAAGTGTTAAAGCATTTAAACTAACAAATTCATGTCTTAATCCTACCTTGGTCCTACAAGGGTTAGAGAGTTTCCTTCTACTTTGAACAACATTAATGGATGAGAAAACAAATTTTGAAAATATAAATCTCAAGTTTCCTCTATATTTTTCACATAAATATCGATATCGATCACCTATTATCAATGTTAGTTACCAAAGAATCAATACTGGTTGGTAATAACTGATACCAGTTGATAAGGACTGAGATCGATTGCCTATGAACCCAACAACAAAACCAAAACAATGTAAAAATATGTTAGATAAAAATATGATGAAAACTCCTCAAAACTTGTAATAATATGGTTGGATAAGGAAAACACAATTCAATGAAACCAAGAAATAATAATTATGAGTGCTAAAAAGATTCAAAATCCAAGTTTTATAAGTCATTTCCTACCCTGCACCCTGATCGATGATAGTTACCCATAACCAATTTTGGTTAGGGATAATTGATGACAATTAAGTAGAATTGATGCCATCTATGCCAAATCGATGTTGATCTCAATATATATCTAAGTTAGCATAAAAAACAAGAATATGGTAAAATTAAAGATAAAACTCCAATTTTAAATATATTCAAGCATTCATTTGAAAAGTTAGGAGTTGCATCTTGGTCTCCTTGGTATGAGGGGTGCTTCTAGGTCCCATTGGGTGTGACATTTGTGATCATAGGAATTTTTAAAATAAAGAGGAGGTTAAATCAAATTTTAGTTTCACAAAATAATGAAATAAACACACTAACATGCTAACATATCTAAGCCTAGATCTTATGGGGAGATTAATGGATAAAATAAAATTGAAAATCCAACTAAAATACAAAGAAAAACAATCCTTACCTTCCTTGAGAGCTCCAAATGATTTGTTCATGGATTTCTCAATTTTTGCTCAAAGAGTCTTTGAAAATAGAGTTTTCTTTGTTCCTTCTCTCCTTGGCACCATTATTGGCTTGTGGCTTACTTGATGTGACTTATTCTTGCTTGATGGATTGGCTCAATATTTTGGCATTATAACATTATTGTTATGATTCTTATGAAAAAACCTACAATATAAATCTATAATATCCAATATCATAAATTCAATAGGTAATATCTTGTATTTATAGGCTTAGGAACTAAACCCAACTCAAGGTAAATTAAAGTATAGTTTAAAAATAGAATGGGTTCAAACCTAACCTAAATAAGTTAATTAACCCTAGTAAAGTTAAAAGGTGTCAATAATTAATGATTTTCAATGAATAGGCATGGGTGAGATAGTTTGAGATATTTTCAAAGACTTGATAACTCACAAAAGGTAATCATGAAAAGCTAGGATATTTCATAATTTTTGAAATTACTTTTTTAGAATTTCACTCATTGCACATAGATTGTTAAACTAGGAATTTAATTTTTTTATCTTGTTAATTAATTTTGATTAGGCTTTTTAGCATTTTCAAGATTTGATTTTATGTGTGCACTTTCCCCACTTAAAAAGTATATAGGCCAAATTGCATGTTGTGATGGTATAGGATGAATAGAGATGAATCTATGAGAGGTTTTTGTTGCTTATGATAGGATACCAAAATTAGGGATGTCTCAAAATGATTATAATATTTCATGAATGATGCATAAGAAAATTTATGGTGTTAATTGAGTTTTAGGCTAAATTTGTAATGTTTGGTAGGAATTGGTCTGAAGTTTGGTTGAAAACCATTGGTGGCCATTTTTAAGTGTCTACACATGACACGTGATGAGCTTCGAGTAGTGCATATGTATAAACATAATATTCCAACCATTATCAGTTATTGATGATTTATATCTTTTAAGAAGCCATCAAGTCTCAATCTCTCTAAGTGGATGCCTTAAGAGACACACTAGGAAAGGGGTGGGTAGACCATTGGTGTATCATAGGATTTTTTGTCCCTTATTTCCACTTATTACCAATCCAACCATCTCCTAAAAACATTCCCCTAAGCTTTGTCTTCTTTTTCACACACTCTTCCAGTGATTTTCTACCTTCATTATCCCTTTTCCTAACTTAAATCCCCTTTTTATATTTTACACAATGATGTTAGCTATGTAAACCTTGTATTTTTGTTAAAAAAAATTATTTATGGTCTAGGTCAGCTCTTGGTTGACCTAGTATGTGACCTAGTGAGTTTTTACTAATAACGATACTGGTCGACCAGGTTAACCATGTTGGCAAAAATTTTATAAAGGGTTTATATCTACCTATACAAACATATCCATTTCACTATTATTTAAGAGAGATAAGATTTATTATTCATTTGTGCTTCTTTACAATCTAATCTTTCACCATTCTACTTGACAAGTCTTAGCTTAGGGTTTATACTTGGAGAAGAATCTAGTCTTGTGGAGAAGTATTGGATGCTTTGGACTTTCTTAGTGTTCCTTATAAACCACAAAAACCTTTTATGAATCACCTTTTTCCAAGGGAGATATTGAGTTTCAACAGGTTTATCTTCTAGGTAAGTATCTCTAACTTTGTTCCTCTCATTAGTAGATAGAAGTATCATAAGTAATGGATTTTGAATAATATTTTTCTTCCTCTCCATAAATTAGGGTCGTACCTATACATAGATTATAAATAGACAATTATATTATCTTAATAGATCATATCAACCTCCTTATCAATAGCAATATTAGCTCGTTAGATGTCATTTTGAAAACTACCATTCAAAGAATCCTCCCTACTAAGGACAAGTATCCATTAAAAAATATAGGCCATATAATACTATTGATCCAAGTACTTTATCCTCTTTTAAATCTATTATCCTTGATAAAAATAAGCTCATGCAAGAGCAAGAATGGTGTACTCCATGTAATGAACTCCATAGTGAATCCTCTTTCCCAAGTGGAGTATTGAATAAAGTTTTAGTTTTGCAAGGTATGGTAACACTTCAACTATCAAAAACTAAAATTCAACCTCAAAGAGAAATGATGGTAAAAAAAAAGATAATGCTACATTTTTAATTGACAAGAAGGATATCATTGTGCCATGAATCAAAAAATGGATATAAATAAGGTGACTATCCCAAAAGCAGTTATCACAAGAGATAAAAAGAGAAAAATAAATGATGCACAAGAGGTAAAAAATTTTGTTGTCTTCTTCATCTTATAAAAATACTAAGGAGCCTCTTACATCCCTAAAATTACAAGAAAATAAAAAAAATTAGGTTGTTATATGCAATGTAATATTTAAAACTTCTCATACTCGTGAGAGCACTATTGTTCCAAAAGGGTATCCAAGGGTTAGTGGAATTACTATTAACATCATAGAAAAAATTTATAAGTCACATGTGAGCATATAAATGTGGTAAAATTTAACTATTTTGGGATAAAAGGGTTTTCTCTAAGAATAACTCTCTAACCTCCATATCTCAACTACATCAGCAAGGAAGGAAAGTGTGGTTCTCACTAATTATAGTCAGTTTTTTAAGCAAGAAGTACATCCTATTAAAGAGAAGGTAAAACCATTAAATTTTGAATTACATCCAAATAAATATGGTAAACCTTCTACCTTATACCTTTCTTTGATCACTGGTGATAATCTAGTTCTTAATTATATGGTTGATAGTGGTGTTAGAAGCACAATTATGAGAAAATAGATAAGTGATAAGCTTAGCTTGAACTATGAGACAAACACAAAATTAGTGCTAAAATTAGATGGTATAAATACCAAGATAGTGGGAGTAATTAAATTTTTTCATTTTACTTTTCATGCTTTCCTAGGTCTTTCTATTCTTCGAGATGTTGTGGTAGTACATTTCCCACCATATTTTGCATTATTTTTCTCAAGATACTTCACAATGAAGATTAGAAGGTACCTAGATTTAGATTTTTCATATTTTTTTTTAATAAAAATTAATAGTACTAAGGTTACTATAAATTTATAATTTATTTCCAAATTTCATATAGAACCTTACATGCCAAGAATTACCAATGTCAATTGTACTATACTTGATGAGAAGGAGCATCCAAATGATCAAGATCCAACCAATATTATTGAAGGAATTCATAATATTTTCCTTGATGAGCGGGAAATTGAAAACCATTAGTATGATCCTTACAATCTGATTAAATAATAAGGTTTATGAATTTATTGTTTGCTTGAATAAGGAATGTTTATACCAACTCTTGCCAAGCCAAATGAGTCTAGTGAAGGATTTTGGAAGCTATTATTTGATGTCTCAATAAATAAGAATGGAGGAGGGACTAGAATGATGTAAATTTATCCATCAAATCAAATCTACTACTCTTCGATCAGATTTTAATTTGCCTATACTTGAAATGTAGCTGAGTATAAGGGACTCATACCTGGTCTCTAATGGGAAATAAAAGTAGGAACAAAAATCTTAAAAGTGTTTGGTGATAGTGAACTAGTTATACATTAGGTTAGATGTCAAATCTTGAATAAAATTTTTCTCTTTAATTCATATAAACACAGGGTGTGGGATATCATAGAAGACTTTGAAGCTTTCAACATACAGGCTATCCCAAGAGAGAAAAATAATCATGTTGATTGGTTATCATCCATAGGAGCTCAATTTGACATTCATAATGATACAAAAAATTAGAAATGTTAATCTCACATCAAGTTAGTGGTAAGGTCCTCCATACTAGATAATGTTTTTATTTGGCAAGTGTTTGAGGATGATAAAAAAATAGCATGTTTTCTTCAAGAAAAAGATTAATTATCTTCTAGAAATTAGATTAAATTGCAGCAATAATATGAGGATCAAATTGTGTAATTGAAGAAAAAAAGCTACCCCAAAGACTTATCACACTTGATATAATCTTCCATAGTGATGACCAAGTGAGGAAAGAGATAGTGAGGATTTATACAAAGGAATAAAACTATGAAGGCATTTCCATCTTCAAAGATAAGTTTCTCAAACTTGGAAAGGTATGTTCAAAACATGAAAGAGAATAATTTGGTGAGTTATGCTAAGAGTTCATTGACTTTTTTTACTTGGGAATATAGTGACCTCAAGGGGTTTGATCTAAGCTTGGATCAACATATTGTAGATTTTGAATCTAATGCCAAACTAGTAAGACAAAGGTAAATCCCTATTAATCCAAATATGGAACTTTTGATGAGAAAAGAGTTGAGAAAGTTGATTGAGGCAAGAATCATCTTTTCCATCAAGAATTAATCAAGGGTTAAAAAAATTATGCCTGTGAGGAAAAAGAATATAAAATAATGTTGTGTGTAGATTTTAGACATTTGAATAAGGCTTCATTGAAGGATCACTACCCTTTTCCATCCATGGAGAAAATTATACAAATGGTATTAGCTTCTAAGTGGTTTTATTTTCTTGATGGCTATAGGGAGTATAATCATATTTTTATAAGATATTAAGACCAAATCAAAAAAACCTTCACCACTAAATGGGGAACCTATTATTATAGGAGAACAGCCTTTATATTGTCAAATGTAGGTTCTATATTTCAAAGAGTCATGGACATGGCCTCTCAAGGTTTGCTAAATGAGATAGTTTTGGTCTATCTAGATGACATAATTGTGTTTTCAGAGAATGATAATGATAATTTGAGTCATATTAGGTATATTTTTAAAAGGTGTAGGAAATTTGGGGTCTCTCTCAACCAAAAGAAATGTGTCTTTTCATTCCATGGAGGTAAGCTCTTGGACCATGTTTTTTTAAAGCAAGGATTGACCATTAATCCTAGAATGGTAAAATATATATTGTCTTTGTCTTTATCTCAACACAAGAATGGAATGTAAAGTTTTTTGGGTAAAATCAAATTTGTAATAAGGTTAATTTTTTATTTTGTAAGTTTATCTAACCCATTAACATCCATGTTGAATAAAAATAAAAAAATTTGTTGGGTAAAAGAAGGAAATAATAGCATTGAGGCCATCAAGAAAGCCAATGCTCAAGCACCTACACTTTCAAATCTTGATTTATCAAAGGATTTTATATTGTGTGGATTTACAAGTTTGGATACTATTTGAGATATGTTAACCCAATAAAATGATGAAAAGTTAGAGAAACTAATTTCCTTCTTTATCCAAGGTTTGCAAGACTATGAGGTGACGTATACTTTTGTGTAAAATCAAGTAATTTTATCTATTATAATTCTAAACAAATTTAAACATATGCTTTCAAACAACAAGATTCATGTTATGGCATCTCACCCAAGTATCAAGGACTTCTTGTTGAGCAAAGATTTGAATGAGAATAGGACTAGTTAGATCATAAAAGTGATGAAATATGACATGGAATTCAAGGTAACCAAGATAATAAAATGTAATGGGATATTTGAACACTTATCTTCATATTTAGAATAAAATAAAGAGGTTGTCCTAACACTCCAAGTTGAGACACATGCAGTTGCATCTTCATATTCTATAAGTTGCATATAAGAGATGATCCATTACTTTCATGGTGGTATGTTACCCTAAGGTTTAGATAGGACAAAAAAGGTATTTCAAACTTCAATATATTCCCTTTGTCCTTATTTATGGTTTGTTATTCAAAAGAGACATTAATGGTATTCTTATAAGAAGTGTAGAGACAAATTAGACTGTTGGATTACTAAAAGAGTTATATGATGGATTTTTAGGAGGGAATTATTATTCAAAATTGGCCTAAATATGAAAAATTTTCCTAGATGGAGTAGGCAACTAACTATATCATTAAGTGACCTTTTATCCCCATGACTAGTCTCTTCCTAATCTTGACTTGATGATGTAGTGCAGTATCATATAAGGTCCTAATGTGGTGTTAGGAGGTTTACAGAGTCCTTGTGTAGTGGATTACCAAATTTTATAAAGATAATACAAACCTCATAACCCTACCTCATGTCCCTTTCAATATTTTGAAACACTTTAAGCAAATTTTAAGGTAAATTTGGAGAATTTAAGGAAAAGGCCTAGAAATGGGTCTTGAACTACAAGTGAAGGATCTATTTGGTTTCCAAGGTGTTTGATAATTTAAAGGAAATAAATAGGTTTTTAAAAAGTGTAATAGATTATAATGGGTCAAAAATGAGGTCTAATAAAGCCAATTTTGCCAAAATACCCTCAAAAGTGCATTAGATGACTTAAGGGGCTTCTAAATAGAAATTCTTAAATTAAAAAGTGACCTTTTGAAGAATTAAAATTGGTTTTGAATTAATTCCACCTCATTATGCCATTTTTTAACTATTTAAACATTTTAAAGTCCATTTAAAGTCATTTGGAGTGGAGGAGAGGTGTTTGGGAATAGAAAGATGCATTTTTTAGCCTTTTAGAGATTTGGCTGAATAGATTTTTAAATTTTTTGCATAGTAAAAGAGATAATATATAATATTAAATCATCTAATGTGTCCATAATATCATATTTTATGCCTATCAAATCATACCTAAGTATAATAACTAGCATAGGTAAGGAAAACCTATTACCTGCAAACTAGGCATGAAATAGGTTTTATACCATTAATGGAGGTCCAATCACTTTAGAGAGTTTATATAAGTAAATTTAATTTATAACATAAAAAATATTTCCCAATTTTTTTATTTCATATATAGGCTTCTAGTTTTTCATGCTAAGGAAACACTATTTTCGGCAGTATTGGATAGCTCTAATAGAGCCTCAAGTTTTCACTCAGGACAGTTAGGAGAGAGAGATTTGGGCCATAATAATTTTTCAGTTATATGGACCATATTTTAATTCCAATTTATGTAATTTTTTTTGTTTCCCCATATTTATGAATAATCACTTACAGTGTAAGGGCATATAGATGGCCTATTCATCTAGACATGGTACATGTTTTCTTATGTTTATTTGCTTCAAAATTCAATGGGGAATAATGGTTTTAGGGAAGTTATTTTAGGGTTAAATATGACCTATTAAAAAAAATTATTAGGTAACTCCTAATAAGGTATTTATGACATAAAACCTATTTCTTATATTGTCTTTGTGAATGGTCCATATTTGTGTTTTGGAGTAAGACTTGGGTTATCAAGAAATTTGTTCATCTTATGGAGTTCTCAAATTTAATTTTTAAGTATTTTTCTCACCACATTCATTCAATAATAAATTCCTCAGATTTAAAGTTGAAAACAACCTCCTTTAGGATGTTTTGGTAGGTTAGTCTTCATTTCAAGGTGATAGAGGTCTGAGTATTATTTCGATGTGTCTAAAAGAAGCCTATTCTAAGATAATAGACACTCAACTTCATTATGTCACAAAAAATTACTCAAGTGAAAATTTATCATCAAGAATTAGTAGTTAATAAAAGCCTTATTAATTCAAAATGAGGACTAGTCTTATATGGTAAAACACCATCTACAACAGTCTTAGCCTTGTCTCAAAATGAAATGAGGTAATGAGTGGGTCTTAAGAGTTAATTTAAGTGAAGTTCATGAGCACCAAGTGATTAGACGATCATCAATTTAAAATTAATATTGTAAATGAGGATATCCAATCATGAAAATATTGTCTTGACCAAGAAACAACCTTGCAAAAACCTTATTAGTAGAGATTAAGGTATTTTTGAGTTTTTTAAGGTAATTGGGTGTGTTTTACTTCCATGGTTATTCAAACCTCTTTATGGTTAATTTGTGATTCCTTAAGTTAATGATAGGTCATAAATGGATAATCAAGGTCTCAAGACATTTTTTTCTTTATGACTAACTTCTCAACATGGTCATCAGTCCATACAAGTCCCTGATGATCACCTACAACAAACACTCATGAGATTGTCAAAAGGTGATGGAACAAGTCTCTTGAAGATCAAAAAGTATATGAGAAATAATTTTAAATTATTCTAATAAGGAACCAAGTTTAAATATACATCATGGACTTTTTTTTAATGCATACACCTTATATACCATACTTTAACTATATCAGTCTATACAGTAAGGTCTACAGGCCTCTTAAAAGCTAAGTTATTAAATGAAGATCAACGTCTTCACTTAATGTGAGTATGGATAGTGAAAATTCTTCAAGTAGGTTTCAAATACTTATAAGTTGAGTCATTATCAACCTAATCCACATTCCCCTAAAACCATTGTATCACATTCTCTTAAATGCACACCTATAGCCATCCTTCATTGGCTTAGATAGTTGCATGAAGAAGATGCTCTTAAAAATGGAAATGGTGAAAGAAATAATCATGTTGGAGTGTGTATATGGTAACTATAACTCATAAGTATCTCAGAATGACTTTTGTCTCTATGACTAATCTCCCACATCCATAATAGTGTACTCAATCTGTACACAGTCAAGATCACCACCTATAAGCTTTGCTAAGAAAATAAGAAACTTTGACAATGGGATAAGTCATGAATAGGTCTGAAGAGGTATGTGGAATCCTTGAAAATGTAGTCATTCAAGGACGAAATTAGATGTTTTATGGAATTTTTAGAGGTCCTTCATTACAATATTTTGGCCTAACATTGAAAATCATCATCAAAATTTTAATGGTTGTAGGAACCTTGAAAACACACTTTAACTCCACCATGCTCCATTGGGCCAAAACATGATGGTTGTAGATGATGATTTTCAATGTTAGGCCAAAATATTGTAATGAAGGACCTCTAAAAATTCCATAAAACATCTAATTTCATCCTTGAATGACTACATTTTCAAGGATTCCACATACCTTGATAAGGTTCCTTGACACAAGATTGCAGTCCCAAGAGCCTAAATTGTGCACCTACAACCATCTCTATGTATTACAAACATAGTGATGGAGGTGAGGTTGGACTCCTTTCAAGTTAGTGGAAGAGATATATCAAGTATTTTAATGTAAAGGTAAGTGAATAAGGCCATAAAGTGTTTGAATACATCTCAATGAAATTTTCCCTATTCAAGGTAGTAGTCCTAAATAAAGTCAAAAAGACATACAACCATCTGTATGGGGCTTACATAGTGGTATTGGTGAGGTGGAGTTAAAAGTGGATTCAAGGTTATTGGTAGGAGAATGGAATTTGTTTCAATACCAATACAAGGTAATAACATATTTAAAGAGGCTCATAGAGACATAATCATGATTTAGAAGCCTCACCTCCCTCAAAAACTTAATCTAATGAACACCTATAGCCATAGTTTGGCTCAAACATGGCTATGAAGTTGAGTTTGTATTCAAGGTGTTTAAAAAATAATAGATTATATTTGGTTTTGATAAAATTGGATATAATATAATTTATGAAAAACTAATAAAATAATTAGTTTTCATCTATAAGAGCTGAAGAAAGGTACACTCCACATCATTTAGAGATAAACTGTGAGAAGACAAAGTTATGGAGGAAAGCTTATATGAAGGAAACTTTAAAGAGAAGTTTACCTTCAAGTAAGGTTGTTAATACTAATTTAGATCATGTAATTACTTGATAAATACTCATGTTTATATCTTTTAACCTTTTCAAACTCTCCAAGCATCCTAAAACCCTGTTATAGTCCTATATAGGACACAAAACTCTAAATTACTTGTGTTGTAATTTTTTATGGGTTTAATTAAGGGTTATAAGGTGTTTATGAATGTGTCACTTATCATTTAAAACCTTTTAAAGGTATTTAAATAATTTGATGTGACTTGAAAACAAATGTATGGTAAATTGGTCTCTCTTAACTCTTACACAGTCTCCTAAAAGCATGCAAAACTCTATGTTTTGAATTATTTCATGTGTATTAGGATTGACCCACAAGTATAACCTATTGGAGAATGTGGATAAAGGAAATACAGACCTTTGTAATTTATTTAGTTCTTTTTAAGTGGAACATAACCAAATATATTGATTTTAGAGTGCTCTCAGCTTGCACAGTCTAGGTGTTAAGCCTAACTAGGGTTTCAAAACCAAAATACACATAACATTCATTATAACTAGTAAAATTGTATAAAACCTCATATTATCATGTTATTGTATGCCATTTAGAATATTATAAAAGTTTTAGGTTGATGACAAGTTTGTCAAGTATGGTACCAATACTTTGGGTATGTGATAGGGCTTAAGAGGCCTAATTGGAAGGATGTACAACCTAAATAATGAGTTATATATTGAAACTTTATAGAGATCTAGAGGAAGATAGATGGTGGTCAAATAAGTTATTAGTTATAAAATAAATTTTATAGAGTGGTCAGATAAAGAGAAAATGTGAAAAAAGGGCTACAAGGTATACCTTAAGGTAAAGACAAGTATGTATTCTTCCACTATATTGAAAACCAATAAAGGTATTATTTTTCCATCTATAATAACTATCGTAAGGTACACTTCACATCATTTGAAGATATACAAAGGGATCTTGCATAGTCGCCTATAGTTATCAAGGAAGGACATAGTCATAAACCCAAAAAGTGGATAATGTGATGAGGGAGACTTTCAAGAGAAGATGACCTTAAATAGGGGTTTTGGAACTAGTTTATCATGGTAAGGAAGGATGTTGGGTTCATAACATGTATTTTTGACCCTTTTCTAGAATCCTACATGTTCTAATCTATACAAGTCTAAGTTGGTACATAATCAACTATATTTAAGAGAGAGGCATGTGATCTAGGAGGAATGGTGTTATGAAGGAGATAGTTTTATAAGGAGATGGATATAAGTTTTATATCAAAATCATACTATAAATAATAACCAAACTCAATGTTGCTCATATCTTCTAGAAATATCCACCTACATTTGGGAAAAGGAATCTTTAAGCATGTTGATAGTTAAACATTTAGACAGTGGGGTATGGTTATGTTCCTTAGGTTAAATAAATTTTATGCCATGTTTGAAGAGGAGGAATGGTTTCAAGGTTTTATCAATCCATAAGTTTCAACACCAACACTCAGTCATAAGGTCAAGACACCCACCTACAACCATAAGAGAATAATGAGATAGGTAGGTTAAAATGATCTTATGATTAAAATATCATCACCAATTAGTGATAGTAAGGGTATCTTAGTTAAAATTATCACTAAGGTTAAGTTTTATGGTGGATATCAAGGTGGCCTAGTCCTCCTGTTTTACTAAACCATTATCAAGTCAATGGAGTCTATGAGAATACATGGTGAAAAATTAGTTCTTTAGATATTTATAAGCACTCAATATAGTTTAAAAATATTTTTAATGGATCATGATATAGTTAATAAGGATATAAAACCTCTAGCATATGTAGCCAACATGCATCTACACAATTCCAAGCACACAGTCAACACCTATGAGATAGTTTTGAAGGGTTTTAAAGTTTTGAACACCTAAACATGGAGTTGATACTTAAAATTTGGTGAAAATGGTAATAATTAATTATTAAATATTCCCATATCACCATAAATTCCATTCCATTGGTATAAGTTCTCAATATTTTAGCACAAACCTCTGGAAGGCAGCAGACAATCATGAAGAGACTAGATGCACTTTTAGAACATTTTAAAGAGCAACAAGAGGAATTAGACTTCATGAAGATTTTATGAGACATGTAATTATTATTTTAGTAACCTCATATGATCCTTTAGTTAGATCATACCTAATTCATCAATACAATTTTTTTTGAGGGCAAGTTTAAGAGAGAAAGACCAAAATAGGCTGCTTAAGCTAGTTTTGAGGAAAATCCACCTACATATCTCTATATTCAAGATCCAAGTATGAAACTTGTTTAATATGATTTTAATGATTTATTTTAACCATGTATACTATTTTAATTCTCACTTTAGGAGTGGAAGTACCCACTATTTTGTTACAATCAACCCCTTATCTATTGATAGTAACAAATAAGCAAGCAAAATTCTTGAATTATTATAAAGTGTGAAGAAAGGTTTGAACCTCATTGGAGTGATAAGAATAAAGAGGTTATTATAAGTCTACATACATATATTTAGAGGTTATAAAACTTTAATTTCTATTAAAACCATGCCCTTGAGGGTTAAAACAAGTAGGCAAGCAACCATTAAAACATAGGCAGTCCTAAGAAGCATGGAAGGAAAAGTGAAACTTGAGCATAAAAAAGAGGAAAAAAGGGATGGAAATTAATTTCAATAAATTTTTTTAATCCCTAATACCCTCTTATATGTTCCTTAATCCCTACAACTTAGTATTAAGCCTAGAATCTAGTCTATAGGCCTAGAAGGTCTATATCATATTAAGGCACATTCAGACCCTATCAATGCAAGATGACACTTTGAGGAGGTATTATGATATGTTTCAATTAATATATTAGGTGTTTCAAGAATTTTTTAATAATAAAAAAATTAATTTCACTCTCATGGATGATTTTAAACTTTTCGGTCCTAAGACACCCAGTTTGAGCTCTCTCTTCAAATGCTCATATCTTTCACCCCATAGGGAATAAGGCTAAATTATTTTAATATTTTTTACTACCTATATGTAATTAAAATAACATATGGATTTAGTTTGGTTAAGGGTATGAGGCTTATGAAATATTGTTTAGACTATAAGCAGGTCCATAATGTATACAGAACCCCACAAACAAACATTTTACGTAGTATCTTTGTAGACCTTCCATATGGGAGCCCAAGATTCTTAGGGAAGTTGAAGGATTATATAGGATAAATATTCATGGAAATAATTTTTAGGATGGAGGTCTATATTTTATGAATAATTATTAAGAAGGTAGGCCTATCTAAGATGCCAAAGACCCTGTTTTGACCAGTTTTGAGTTTTTGAACTCATAAGTCCATGAAATGACCTAGAATCACTTGGAAACCACCTAGAACATGAATCAGACTCTATCAAGATCATGTTTTACCTCATTTTAAAGATAATTTTGCACTTTTGGGTTCCTAAAAGGCCCAAAATGGCCTAAAATTGGCTATTTTTGTAGGTCTACAAAGAGAGAAATGTTATAAATGCATGGTATAAGTCTAGTGGGACCTAAATCACCACTAAATGGCACTCATATCCCTTTTAATGGGTTTATAGGGTGCCTTGTTGAGCTGAAAAGTTAAAAACCCATGTTTTTAAACATTTTGAGAATGGTTGTAGGTTTAATGGAGTTTTTCACCATTGTAGGTCTTGAAGGTAGTCTAAATATTCATTTTCTTCCTAATAGGAATGTTGTGGATGTATGGAAGCCTTCTACATGTCCAAAACTGGTTCTTAGGGTGACAAATAGCCTTGGGATAAATTTTTAGTACTAGCTAAAGGTGGCTCATGCTTGAATACATCCATCAATGGAGCCCAAGATATTTACAAGTTTCATGGTGTCTTGTGTATGTTGGAGGAGAAAAGATGAG
Source organism: Torreya grandis (assembly GCA_037957365.1). NCBI lineage: Eukaryota > Viridiplantae > Streptophyta > Pinopsida > Cupressales > Taxaceae > Torreya > Torreya grandis. The sequence goes on along the minus strand of JARHVA010002837.1, from coordinate 2,042,818 downwards.
TTGAGAATAAAATAAAACATTAGAAATTAAACACTCAAACTTAACCTTCAAGGTTAGTTACAAACATTAAATATCAAGATCACTAACCATGTTGCAAGTAACTTCTAAAAGCCAAGTAATATGGGGTGTAGAATTAAAGTTAGGAAGCCTTTGGGGAGTTGAGATAAATTTTAAGTATTCAATGAGGTTTCTAGCCTTTGACAACTTTTCTCAAATATAGTGGAGTATGACATCATCTTCCTCAAATATTTTTGTCTTCTAGTGCCTTTTTAGGCCAATGAGAAGGCTTAAAGACCATTTTGATCTTTGGAGGTTAATTTTATGAGAGAGAATTAGTGATTAATTAATTTTAATGTTTTTGAGACTCCATGGAAGGTAATTGAGTGACATTTATTGAATTTTGAGAGCTTTCTTCTCATCTCTTTTCCCTTTTCCCTTTTCTTCTATATCTCCCTTTTCTTCCCCATTTGTTAGATATACTCTCATTTAACAAGGCAAAACCATATCAAATTTTGTAAAATATCCTTTTGAAGTAATAATATAACTTATTTTGCCTATCTCTTGCTTGCATTTAGTAATCTAGTCAATTTATGTATGATTGATTTGTTGAGAGGTGTTCTTCCTTGGTAATTATCCTCTTTTATTGCCTTTTTGTAGGTATTCCACCATTGTTGTAGGTTTGAAATTGTGATTTTTTGGTCATTAGTAAAGGTATAGTGTGATTTTTATACTCTTCCATGCTTCATCTCTCACCTATTAGGCCTAGTTATAGAAATATTGATGCAAAATGACTAGTTTAAGAGATTGTGTGAGTGAGGGTTATCTTTGAACTACCTTAGTGTTATTTTTATGTAATTTATAATGTATTTAAGTTTGATGCATCACCTTATTTATGTTTTAGTCAACCCTTGCAACCCCTCTATCCTTTTTCCAAGTAGAATCAGTAGTTTAGGTGAGCTACCAAGAGGAACCAACCTTCTTTGGAGGTTCAACCCCATCACAAGATACCCACAACCTCAAGTTGATCCCATTTTCTAACTAGGAGTGAGAGAGCCTGAAGAACTCTCTCATAAGGGTGTAATTTTTTACTACAATAGGAATTATGCTCCAAGAACTATAACTCTCAAAATCATGAAAGGGGGCTACTATTGGCCTATATCTTCAAGGATTACTATTCATGGGTCAATAAATGCAATAAATGTGCCTTATTTATGGGAAAAGAGAAGCTTTTAGTCCTACCTCTTCACCCCATTTTAGTTGAAAAATAATTTATGTAATGGGGATTGGACTTCATAAGAGTAATCAATCCAACATCAAGTTTGGGAAATAAGTGGATATTAACTGAAATATATTACTTTACCAAGTGGACTCAGGTAATTGTTTTAAAAGAAATAAATGAGGCCAATATTCTTGACTTTTACAAAGGGATTATAACTAGGTTTGGATTCCTTTCTACCATCATATTAGATAATTCCTTGGTATTTATTGGCACCAAAATAATTGAATGGGCTATAATAAATGGAATTAATTTGAGTACATATTCAAATTACTACCTTTTGTCACTGAATATTACACCCTAGAGGAGGTTGTTTAAACCTACTCTAAAATTTTGGCAATATTGTAATACTTCTAGGTATGTGGACTTACCTAAAGAGAAGTAGACCTCTAGGTTTAAGGGATAGCTCCTTGAATTTGTCTAGAAGTGATTATCACCTATACTACTAATTAATTAAGGGGAAAGGGATAAAATTATGCATATAATAAAGATAATTTAGGGGGTGATACACCATGAATATATACACTACACTGTCATACTTTCTCTCACTAAAAACAAGATCGACAAACTAGTCTCAAAGTCCCAAGATGTTCTAACATAAGTGTTTCAATATATAGGTGATATGCATGAGACCACTCAAGGTAAGTAGGCCAAAGATTATATTTTTTAATCTAATTAAACTTACACACTTTAAGGTAGCCTAATACACTAAATACACTATATATGACCTATTAGAATGATATGTTCTTGCATAAGACATGAATGGATAAGGAAAAGTAAGGAAAGAATCATAAGACTCAACCATTCATCACTTTACACACTCAAAAAATATGTTTATGAACTCAAAACCAAATTTATTATATTATTAAAAATCAAAATATAACATAAAAATAGTAGGGATTCACCATACTATATGTGGTATTAGTCTACAAGAGCCAAAATGGCTACTACTTATAAAATTTGAGAGAGAAGAGAAGAGAAGAGAATGAAGTCCAAAAGTCACTATGACATGTTTCAAGTTGATAAAAGAGTTAAATATGTAGGAGAGAGGAATATGGAACATAACATGAAATTTTTACTTGAACAAATGTCCCTCAAATCATGAAAAACCTTAAATGTGGCATAGGATTTCTCATTTACATGTCTAAAAACTACCTTCATCATTTGACCTCCTTGGAATGTTCCATAACAAAATAGGGATAGATGGGATGATTTAAATGAGAGTGAGGGGTTATATAAAATATATAACATTCATATTAGGTTTCCCTAATAATCAATATTATTTTTTACATGAGTTATCACTCCCTGTAATCCAAATAATTCCTCTTCCATTCACCCCTCACACTTGGCACCAAATTCAACTTCAAATTTCAAATATAAACTATAAAAGGGAGTGTATGACACTTTTAAATAACCCTCATGGATTTATATTCCTTAATAATACCTTAAAATTCCTCTTACTTGGAGTTTTCACCTTCTCACTTGCTAGTTCGCTATGCCAGTTTGGATTGGTTGAGATAAAGGAATTACCAGAGATAGTCATGATCTTAGCTGAGGTATGAAATGGAAATGAGAGTTTAGTTCAAGTCCCAATATATCTACCAAATTTGATTTCATCCTTTTAAACCATTTCATACCTACACAACACATAAATTTTTTAAGAAAAGCTCTTTATCACCCTATTCATATAAGTAAGGTATAACTCAAATGGATGAGAAGTAACCTCGATGAGTCATCTGCAAGATCTAAACACTTTCCTACCCATTCTATCCCATATATATGCCTATATTAATTCATCCATTTGGATCTATTCACATCGTGTTCATTAGGCCATCTTCTAACTTAGCTATTTGGATCTATTCACATCATGCTCATTAGGCCATCTTCCAACTCAGTTATTTGGATCTATTCACATCATGTTCATTCGATGACATACTCTAAATCCTTTGTTCTAGCTTAATATCATGTCAAAGTCAACTATAGTTGACTATCTTAGAGAAAAATTGGAATCCTATAGGTTTTTTTCAACTAATTAATTTTATGTTATTGATAAGACCCTTTTTAAGTTCTTAATGTATAATATGTTCATGCCAAGCTAATCAATAAGGCAATTAACTTTAGAACACTATTAACTAAATTAACAGTAGTTAACCCTATTAGATCAAAAATTGGGCATCTAGATGTGTTACCAATCTTGGAAACCTATGTTGAGCCTCATATTATTTATTTTATTTCCTTGAACTAACCTCACCTATCCAATTCTCTTGTCTATAGGCCTAGTATCCCCAAGATTCACTTCATGAGTTTGTGAGTCACAGTCAAGTTGTAGGTGACTTTTTTGAGAAATAACACACCTTTATGGTTTGATGTAGGATAATACCTTGAAATTCATCCCTTATTGATGCTATTTTCAATCATATGTGTGTATTTCAACTTATAAAGACCACTTAATATGGATGTAGGTTCTTACATTGCTATCTTAGTATTGGAAGCATAATCACTGAGAGGGGGGTGAATCAATTATTCAAGTAAATAATATTTAATTCCAATTAATCAAAATCTTAAAAATTTAACCATAATCAGTCGTGAATCATGTATATCATTCATTAAAATTAACAAAGAGACAATGTAAGATCAAAGCACATAAGACATGAATTATGTTGAAAACCCTCATCAGGAATAAAACCTATTCTCAAGCCTGAAAACACACAGACTAATTTTCCTATAAGATGATAAAAAAAATTATACTTTATTTAAGTAACCACTTAACAATGATCACCAAATCCTAAATATGAAAATCACCAACTTTCCTTTTAGCTAACACCAACTAGCAAGGAGGCTACAACTCCTTAGGTTATCAAGCACCAACTCAAACACCTGCAAACTAATCTCCACCTTTGATATGATGTCTTAAACACCTGATGATTGTATTATTTTATATTATAAACCCTATTTAACTTATTCATACTCATACAAACCATCATTAAAAACCTTACATCCAAAACATGCAAATCAAACCCTCAAATGTCTTTCACTTGCTTTCACAAAGACACCTCCAAAAGTTACACAAACACTTGCAATCACATTAAAAAATGCTAATATGATTGGAACATATCTCATATTAAAAACCTATACACAAATATATCACAAATTACTCTTCTACTTCACCAATTTAGGAAAATAATTACTCATGCATCTCTACACAAATAATTCTCATACACAACACATATGAGCTTGAATCCACTCAAAATATGCTCATTACCTTTAGTATGGATATAGGACCTGAAAAAAAAATTACTCTCTTATTATGATACCATTCATCCCATATTTCATATCTTAAAATCACTCTATGATTCATTCCACTCTTCCATTTTCACAACCACTCAACCACAATCACGCACTTACTTCCATGTCTCACTTCATACATAAAAAAGGCATAAAACTTATTATATATATACCACACACTTTCATGGTCATAAAATATATATTTTAAAAACATGTATCAACACAAAATATCATTATAGACATGAATCATACATTATATATTTATCCATTATGTCATTCATGCTTCAAAGGGCTCAAACCCCAGCCATAGTCTAACCTTCACCTTTGAATTAGCTCTTTTGAAGAATCTACAAGATCACCATATTTTTGGTCAGCCAAGAGACATTTATTAACCATTTATGGATTATAAAATAATTATAAAATATAAAAATAACCTCCATAAGTCTTCAAAAAAAAATTATATCTCACCCTTAAGTAACCATACCTTTCTATGAGGCCTAAGTGGCCCTTTTAGGTCTCATGAAGACCTATTCATCTTTTCAATAGTATAACGAGCCAAGTATAAACACAAAACCATTAAAAATAAAATGTATCAATGAAATATTTAAATTAATACACCATAAAGTGATAATATCCATCACTACACACTTTTGAAACATTCGCTCACCTTAGGAACCTCCATAATGTCTTAAAGACCTATTAAACTTAACTAGCCCAAAAACATTGTCTTCACCAAAAAGGCTCAAACTAGTTGAATATAGAATTTAATTGTATAATAAACATATTTATATAAATATTAATATGTTAGTAACATCATACAATCCATAATTCACCTCATTTCATCCACATAATGCTCATAAACACTTTTTCAAGAAGCTCACTTAGATCTGCAATAAATACAGTCAATAACAGTCAACTTTGATCTGCAATAACTTCACTTGTACTAAATATCAAGACCAAAAATAAATTTTATAGTGATATATATGTATTATAATTCATATTTTACTTTAATACCAACAATATCTTATCAATACATTATCTTCTAAAATCACTTCTTTGCATTCTGGTTTATTAAAAAAAACAATCAACAATGGTCAACTTTGGTCAACCATTTATGAATATGTACAAACATTAAAGACCTAAAATTTAATTTTATGGAATAAAATTAGATTAATATACCACTTTTTTAATTAATTCTTAAATTATTCCTCCATAAAAATATATATCAAGAACACTGCATACTGGTCCTTTGTTCACTAGATATTGAATTTTTTGCTAAGTATGAAACCAACAGAATCTGCCAACTTTTCATTGTCATAAATTTTGACTCACACATAATAAATAATTGAAACTTGGACCATATAAAATATTTAAATGTTTTAATACACCCATATATCAATATTCCTTATGAATCATCCATATGCACAAATTTTGATGTAATCAATCTGCCTACTCAACACAAATTTGTCACAAGACTACATATGCCTAGATGAACACAATGAAGCACCATATGAATTAAAATCATGAAAATTATGATATAAATATTTTAATACCTCTTATATTACCAATAACACATTATAAATACCTTAAATTCATCTCTACTCATTGATTAGACCTTCCAATTCTACTTCTCACTCTGACAGGGTTTTCTCACTCATGACACCCATTCTTTCATATCAACTAGGAAACTTTGAGGGCTTATATATTTGAAACAAAGAAATTAATATTCCTAAAAATTCTCTTGAATTTTTTAGGCATGTCATGAAATTCATCTCACACCCATTTGTTTCCCTGGTCACTTTTACAAATTTCTCTCAAAAGCAAAAACATTGTTAAGAAGCACTTTTTTGTGGTACCCAAAAATAGTCATGTCTAAAAAAAACACATAATCAGAAGAATAAAGTATTAATATAAAAATTAAAATCATAATTATATCCATCCACCACATTTTTTTATCATATACAATAAATATCTTTCATATTGGGTCCAAGACTAGCCTTTTTGCACATAAAAACTTGTTTACCTTCTTAGCAATTATTCATAAAGAATAAAGCCTTAATACATGAAATAATAATTGTAAAAAATCTTGAAAACCTTATCAAAATATCCAAAATTCTTATCTCCCAATGAAAATTATACATGATTTGATGAACATAAGAACTTTCCTCTTGGGCTCACAATACACCATTCAAGCACCCTCTAAAGCACATGAAGACATGTCTAACTATATCACTCATCCTCTAACCTGATAGAAAAATTTTTACTGATAATTAATATTATACATAAATTAAAACACTTACCATAAATATAAAAAAAATCTCCCCCTTTTTCATTAATGGCAACACACCAAATAGCTTCTCCCCCTTTGCCAAAATGACAAAGTGGGCACCGATTGATCTTGAAGACCTGAAAACACTAATCATAGAGCTTAGAAATATCCCAATAAAACATGATCATATATTATCTGAAATTATACTCAAACATACCTTCTCTTTGGAGATAAACATTTCATATATGCTCCCCCTCACTTTATGCATACCTTGTATTTCAACAAATTAAGGAGCATACCTCTATTTGAATTGCTCCTTGATTCTTAGCATATAGGAAACAATACCAAAATTCACATATACATCAATATACATAATTTATCCACCCCTTACTCCATATTCCACCTGATAAAAGACAAAATATTTCAAACATATGCAAGCAACACTCTTACAAGAACATACCTTGAATTGAGCCACCTTCATGCACACATAGGCCCACCACAACTATCCAACAATTCTTCATGATATAACTAAATAAAATTATGATATTTTTATACTACCTCAAAAAATAGGTTTAGAATACTTATTATATTCATCAAACAACCATTACTTATTTTTACAAAAATGAACATGCTCAAAGCAATAAGCTTGCCTCAAAACAAGCATATTTGACATCATGTTTTCCTTTGCTTGTCTTAAAGAAACAAACCCTAAAAAATAATATATCTAATAAATATAAATAAAATAATTCACTAATTCCTTACACATTTTTTCTCTTTCACACTTCCACCAATCATGCTCAAATATCACCTATCCTTTGCTCAACTTTCCAATATTTTCACAAACCCAAAATTGCCAATTATGCAGAAAAAAAGAACAAGCTGCCTTATTATTCCACCTTATGGATGAAATATGATTTAATTAATAACTTACTTATTATTAAATCTTAAATTATCTTCACATATTTAACCCTTTAATAATCTCACTCTTGCACAATAAAATATACTCCACTCCTAGTTCACTTCAAAGAGAAACTTTGCAAACTAAGATACACAACTTTGATAGATTCATACCTTTGCACCAAGGATCTGCCCAGATAATATAATAACCTGATATAATACTTGAAAAAAAAAATCTAAACCTTCTCACCAATAATTATGACCCAACTCATATCTCAACCCAAGATACATCATGCCAATTCTTCTTTCACTAGGACCCTTTATGCAAACCAAAGGTTTTCAAAGATAAAAGTTCTTCCAAAAAAAATTAGAGTCCTTCAAATCAATTCTAATAGTTTTGGATATCTGATATACATATTTTAAAATGTTTAATCAAATGAAATAATCCATACTCAAATATATGCATCTCAAAATAAAGAACATACCTTGATCCAAAAGCTAGTCTTCACTTCTCAACCTTAAAACACCAAACCAAGATGCTTTAAAAGCATGAGTAATGCCTATATGAAGAATAATAGAGACACCTCACATTTCAAGACACTAAAAAACCCAAAAATTAAGATATTCCCAAATCTCCATACTCTCACTATATTTATTTTCTTTCCCAAGATTTATCATAGGATTGATTGGCTCATCCATCTATTCTTCTATGAAAATGGTTAACATGAACTCTTCCCAAACATGATTATCCTTCTTAATTTAAACCTCTTCAACCATAGAAAAAATATTATCCTTACTTATATTCTCATCTCTAAAAACAACCTTGGTCTCAATTTTATCTCTCTTAATATCCTCATGTCTCCATATCCACGTATGACCTTTTCTTTGCACACTAGAAGCTCCATACACCTTACGATGCCTTGAGAACTCATTAAACCTATTTTTACAATATTTTTCAATGTGACCAACTCTATGACATACAAAACAAACAATATCATTCATATATATTATTTTATGATGGTGATTATCTATTGTTGAAAAGTTACTTCTCCTCTTGTAATCCCTTTCCATGTGACCAAAAAGATGACACACATAATAATGACCATGAAAGAAACTAGCATACCTTGAAGCATTTGGTTGTCTAACTAATTTTCTCCTGTAGACATACAAGTTGCCATCCTATTTAAATATTTTTGATTTTTTTTATCCTTCTTCTATCTTACCAATCTTTATTAAGACCTTCTCTTACTCAACCTTGCTCATTTTGACCATTCGCTTCTCATGCTCAACTTTTAAGGAATCTATCTCAGTTTTAAATTGATCGCACTCATCCTCCTTTGTCCTCAAACTTGAATTTTTAGCCTCTATATTATTTCTAAAATTATGAACCAAAACCTCATATTCTTCAATAACCATGGCTTCACATTCTTCTAACTTAGACTTATACGTATTTCACTCTTCTTGTATTAACCTTTGATTTGTACTTACAACTCTTAGCTTATCCTTAAGATCTTGAATCACCATGTTTTCTTCTTTTACTTCATTAGATACCTTAAGATTCAAATCACATACCTTCTTCTCAAGATATTTAACCATATCCTTCAAATCTTTATTCTCTCTTTTTATTGATTTAGACATTTTATTCTTCTTAGGACCACTTTCAAGTTATTAAGCCTTCACCAAAAGATCCTGCTCTGATACCAAATGTTCGAAGCACAATCACTGAAAGGGGGGTGAATCAATGATTCAAGTAAATAAATTTTAATTAAAATTAATCAAATTCTTAAATATTCAACCATAAGTAATCATGAATAATGTAAACCATTCAATCCAATTAACAAAGAGACTATGTAAGATCAAAGCACATAACACATGAATTATGTGGGAAACCCTCTTGGGGAATAAAACCCACTCTCAATCATAAAAACACATGGACTACTTATCCTATAATATTATCACAAATATGAGACTTTGGTGAAGTACCCACTTCATAAGTATCACCAACTCCTAAAGATGACAAGCACCAAAGTGCCTTTTAGCTAGCACCAACTAGCAAGGAGGCTACAACCCCTAGGCGATCAAGAACTAACTCAAACACCTCAAAACTGATATCCACCTCTTATATGATGTCTTAAACACATTATGATGGTATTATTTGATATTATAAACCATATTTAACTTATTTATACTCATAAAAACCCTCATTCCAAACCTTTCATTCAAAACATGCAAATCAAACCCTCAAATGTCTTTCACTTGCTTTCACGAAGACACCTCTAAAAATTATACAAACACTTTCAATCACATTATAAAAATATGATGAGATGATTATCACCTATCTAAAATTAAAATACTATAAAAAAATATCTCAAAAATTCCTATTCTACTTCACCCATTTCTAAAATAAATTACTCATTCATCTCTATACAAACAATTCTCATACATAACACATATGAGCTTGAATCCACTCAAAATATGGTCATTACCTTAAGTATCATTGTAGGAACTAAAAAAAAATATTAATTATATAATTATGATACATTTCATTCCATATTTAATATTTACAAATCACTCTATTATTCTCTCCACTCTTCCATTTTCACAACCACTCAATCATACTCACACACTTACTTGCATGTCTCACTTCATACATAAAAAAGGGAATAAAAATTCTCGTATATATACCACACACATTCATCATCAGATAATATATATTTTAAAACTATGGATCAACTAAAAATATCATTATATATATTAATCATACATTCCATATTCATCCATTAGGTTGGTCATGCTTCAAAGGGCTCAAACCCCACACAGTCTAACCTTCATGCTTGAATTTGCTCTTTTGAAGAATCTACAAGATCACCATCTTCTTAGTCATCCAAGAGACATTTATTAAAAATTTAAGGATTATAAAACACTTATAAAAATATAAAAATAACCTCCATATGTCTTCCAAAACATTTTATAGGTCACCCTTAAGTAACCATACCTTTCTATTAGGCCTAAGTGGCCCTTTTAGGTCTCATGAAGACCTATTCATCTTTTCAATAGTACAATAATCCAAGTAGAAACACAAAAACATTTAAAATCAAATGTATCCATTAAATATGACCCTTAATACACCCTCAATTTATAATATCCATCACTACACACTTATGAAACATTCACTCACACTAGGAACCTCCATTAGGTCTTAAAGACCTATTAGGCTTGACTATCCCAAAAACATTGTCTTCACCAAAAAGGCTCAAACTAACTGAATATAGACTTTAAATGTATAATAAACATATGTATTTAAATATTAATACCTTATTAACATCATAAAATCCATAATTCACCTTAATTCATCCACCTAAAGCTCGTAAACACTTCTTCAAGAAGCCCACTCATATTTGCAATAAATACAATCAACTTTGATCTATAATAACTTCACTTGTACTAAATATAAAGACCAAAAATAACTTTAAAATTTTTATATATGGAGTTTAATTCATATTTTATTTTTATACCAATAATACGTTATCAATACATTATCTTCTACAATCACTTCTTTGCATTCGGGTTTATTCATAAAAAAACACAATCAACAACAATCAACTTTGGTCAACCATATATGAAGATGTATGAACATTCAAGACCTGAAATTTAATTTTATGTAACCCCCTAAGAGTCATATAAAACTTTTTTTAATTAATTCTTAAATTATTCCTCCATAAAAATATACATCAATAACACTACATACTGGTCCTTTATTCACTAGATATTGAAAATTTTGCTATGGAACCAACAAAATCTGCTAACTTTTCACTATCATAAATTTTGACTCACACATCCTAAATACTTTAAAATTTAAAATATAAAATATTTACAAGTTTTAAAACACCCATATAACCATATTCCTTTTGAATCATCCATATGCACAAATTTTGATGTAATCAATATGCATACTCAACACAAATCTGTCACAAGACCACATATGCCTAGATGAACACAATGAAGCACCATATGAATTAAAATAAAGCACATTATTATATAAATTAATTTAATACCTCTGATATTTCCCATAAAAAAATATCAATACCTCATAATCATCCCCACTCGCTAATTAGAACTTCCAATTCCACTTCTCACTCTGACTGGTTTTTCTCACTCATGGCACCCTTTCTTTCATATGGAATAAGAAAATTTGAGGGCATATAAATTTGAAAAAAATAAATGAATATTCCTTAAAATTTTCATTAATTTTTTATTCAGTTCATTAACTTCATCTCGCACCCATTTTTTTACCTAGTCACTTTTACAAATTTCTCTCAAAAGCAAAAACATTGTTAAGAACTTTTTTATGGGACCCAAAAATATTCAAGTCTAACAAAAAACATAATAAAAATCCTATATGAGTCCTATAAAGCCTAAAATCATCATCCTGTGCATCCACCACCTTTTTGAGCATATACAATAAATATATTCCATATTGGGTCCAAGACTAGCCTTTTTACACATAAAAACCTGCTCACCTTCTTAGCAATTGTTCATAAATAATAGAGCCTTAATGACAAAGGTTCACCTTGTTAATAGCTATTTGATCCTTGGACCTGGGGAAACAACTTTTATTTCAAACAAACTTCATCAAAACTTTCTTTAGCATAGACCAGGGTCACATACCTACTCATGAGACATGATTGACTCCCTTTGTCTCCATGAAAATTCAAGACATTTTAAAAACTGTCTTGGTTTGATCAAGTCATCACACCAACTTTTTATGCATACGAGTTAAAAGACAAAACCATAATTAAAAAATATAAAATGTCTTGAATTTTCATGGAGACAAAGGGAGTCAATCATGTCTCATGAGTAGGTATGTGACCCTGGTCTATGCTAAAGAAAGTTTTGATGAAGTTTGTTTGAAATAAAAGTTGTTGCCCTAGGTCCAAGGATCAAATAGCTATCAACAAGGTGAACCTTTGTCATTAAGGCTCTATTATTTATGAACAATTTCTAAGAAGGTACAACACCTATGTAACAACTATCAATAAACTATTTACAAGTTTTAACACACCCATATAACCATATTCCTTTTGAATCATCCATATGCATAAATTTTGATGTAATCAATATGCATACTCAACACAAATCTGTCACAAGACCACATATGCCTAGATGAACAAAATGAAGCACCATATGAATTAAAATAAAGCACATTATTATATAAATAATTTAATACCTCTGATATTTCCCATAAAAAAATATCAATACCTCATAGTCATCCCCACTCGCTAATTAGACCTTCCAATTCCACTTCTCACTCTGACTGGTTTTTCTCACTCATGGCACCCTTTCTTTCATATGGAATAAGAAAATTTGAGGGCATATAAATTTGAAAAAAATAAATTAATATTCCTTAAAATTTTCATTAATTTTTTATTCAATTCATTAACTTCATCTTGCACCATTTTTTTTACCTAGTCACTTTTACAAATTTCTCTCAAAAGCAAAAACATTGTTAAGAACTTTTTTATGGGACCCAAAAATATTCAAGTCTAACAAAAAACATAATAAAAATCCTATATGAGTCCTATAAAGCCTAAAATAATCATCCTATGCATCCACCACCTTTTTGAGCATATACAATAAATATATTTCATATTGGGTCCAAGACTAGCCTTTTTACACATAAAAACCTGCTCACCTTCTTAGCAATTGTTCATAAATAATAGAGCCTTAATCCATGAAATAATTATTTTAAAAATTTCTTATGAAACTTAATCAACATATCCAAAATTATCATACCCCCATGAAAATTATACATGATCTAATGAACATAATAACTTTCCTTTCGAGCTCACAATGCACCATTTGAGTACCCTCTAAAGCACATGAAGACATGTCTAAATTTCTCACTCATCCTCTAACCTGATAGACCAATTTTTCATTTATAATTAATATTATACATCAATTACAACACTTACCATCAATATCCTAACACTTATGGTGTAGAGTCACTTGAAGTTCCATACCTTATAGAAAACACTGAAGAAATGCAGTGAACAAATATGAAACTTTGAAGCCTTATAACATCCTCTTTACTTATCCAAACTCCATATTATTTTTAAAGTTATATCCCCCATATAATTGATAAAATATATAATCATAAAAAAAAATCTATGCTCCATGTTTCCTCATATGGCAGCCTCAAAAGTGGATAGGGCTCTATTTTGGAGTTTTTATGGAAATTATACCAAAAATTGTATCTTCAATTTGAACATGGATTCTCAACTCTACCTACCAATATAATGTTTAAAAGAAATTTATCATTCTATCATCCAATGAATAAAACTTCATTAAGGTATTTTAACATGAAAATCTCCTCCATACCACACTTTTTGATCTATGTGGCATCACCTGTAGGTGGACATTTCAGTGTACATGGAATGACTATGAGTATGGGAAATGTGCATTGAATTTGACCTTATGGTTCATATTGGACATTTTAAACTTATTAAAAAAATTCCTTTCAACCAAAATGGAATCAAAACTAGGTAATTTATTTCTTCCAATGTGGTTGACTCTCTCTATGACACCTATAGGTGCATATTAATGGAGTATGACTATGTGTGGGGATTACATTGATTGTCATAGTTTGTTATATGTCATTTGGAGATATTGGATTGTTTTATTATTATATAATAATGTGTTCACCATATTTTGAATCTTCATATACCTTTTTTTAATTTTATCATACTTTAAGACACTATGACTATAGATTGAAACTTACAAAAAGTTGATTGTGTATCACATTTTGACTACAACCTTCATTAAGATAGATTATGAGATTGATCATGGAAATACAGGTGCTCAAGAGACCTTAGATACATTAAATTCAACACCTCATATTGATTTTAAAACATTATAAATAATGAAACCTTTTTCAAATGTTGAAACTTGATTGTTATTCCACTCGTGACATCAACTGCAACTTGAACTATTTGGCCTATAAAACCAATTCCAAAAATACAACCAACTATGGAAAAAATTAAAGGAGGAATTATATATCATGTATAATAAATTTAAATAATTCAACTATATGGACCTGCTCATACAAGAGGAAAACCTAGAGGGTGTGAGGATTAGCTAATAAAATAAGATAGTTAATTTGTTAAGAATGGTTCATAAAGTATAGGCAACCATTCCTCAAAATATAAACATGAAAATTAATCATACCAAGTTTACTATCCACCACCAAGATCATTTGACTTTTATGTCCTCCTACTGGTCATACCATTAAAAGACCTATTGATCAGTCTTGCTTGCCTAGTGGAGCAATGGAGAAGAGAAATGGTTTTGGCCAATTTTTGGCACTTTAAAATTAAATTAATAATTTAAATGGAGTTAGGGGTGCTGAATTTTCACTCCATAAGCTTATCTTATGTGCCATTCTTCTTCATAGGTCATACAACCTTCAAAACTCCCTCTTTTTCACATATTATCTCGATTTTCAATTTG
This sequence comes from Torreya grandis, assembly GCA_037957365.1. Taxonomy (NCBI): domain Eukaryota; kingdom Viridiplantae; phylum Streptophyta; class Pinopsida; order Cupressales; family Taxaceae; genus Torreya; species Torreya grandis. Next base: position 2,027,585 of record JARHVA010002837.1, on the reverse strand, counting down.
GAACCTATAAGTTTTAGTTAGTCTTAAAATTATTTACAAGTAATATAACATGAGGGATGTTCATAAGGAGTTTATAACACTTTAAAACCTTTGAAAATCATACCACCCTCATTTATGACCCATATATGACCCTTAAATGACGTAAAATGACACAAGGACTAAAATAGACTATGACCAAGGCTAAAAACATATTAAATGAAATAAAATTAACCATTACACACCATATATCATGATAATTGACCCCTAAATCAAGTTTTAAACTATAGGGATTGACCTATTTTGACCAGGGTTCAAAATAGTCAACATTCTTGGTGATTTCCCAAGAGTGGTATGCTTAGTATGCCAAGACCAGTTACTTAATAATGTCCATTGGGCCATGGAGTCACCTATACAATATTTTGACACACATTTTTCTCTTGAAACCATACCAAACAAAAAATAAAAGACACATAAAACAAGACATACTAAAGGGAAACAAAACATGTGTTCTCAAGAATCCTTATGAAACACAACACACAAAACTAAAACAAGACTCACACCTAACCTAATATTTACAAGACTAACCTTCATGTACTCATTATAAAGGATTTAAATTTATCCCATTCATAGGTATAGGCATCTCTTCTCCATTCATCCTTTCTAATTGGAAAAAGTTAATTTATTTGCACTTGATGATGACATATAGTCCACTCCATAAGGTATAAAATTTGGTATGTCTCCCTAGTTTTGATCTATCCTCATCCCATTTCAACACTATCACCTTCTTTGAATGTTCCTATAGTTACCTTCTTTTCAAAATACCTCTTCATTAGTATTTGGTGATGTTTCATAGCTTTATGAGATTTACCTCTAATCTCTTGCAACTTCATTATTTCTATCAACCTTACCTCTATTAGATTACTCTCAAGAAACTCTAGTTGATGTGCCAACTCCAAGGTATGCAACTCTTGGGATATATACATCCTATCATCCCTTCCATAGTCAAGAACAAAAGGAGAATTCCCTATTGACCTCTTGGGATTTATTCTATCAATCCATAGGGTTGTCTTTAATTGAGTATGCTAAGCACTTTGATTATCCTCCAAATTTATCTTGATGATTCTGATCAAATTATTTTTATTGGATTTAGCCAACCCATTAACTTTATGGTAATATTTGGATTAATTTTTCAAGTATATGTCATTACTATTTGCCTAATAAACCATCCTAACACCCATGAAAGCAAGAGTATTATCTTAAATGATATTAGAATGAGTTCCAAACTTTGTTATGATAATTTCAAATAACTCTAAGATAAAATTATCATTAGCTTCCTTAAATGCCACTACTTCAATAGACCTTGTGAAGTATTCAATTGTTGTGACTAGCACTTGATGGGGGGTTAATCATGCTAATGAAATCAAGACCCCATTTCTTGAAAGGTTGATCTACTTGGATAGGCCTAAAAGGGAGAGATGAAATATTTTGTTTTCCTATAAAGAAAGCACATTGTACACACCTTCTTACCCAAGTATGATAATCCTTGAAGAGGCTAGGGCAATAATATCCTACACTCTTAATCTTGGAAACTGTGGTTCTTGGGGAGAAATTACCTCATGTTATTCCATCATGAAATTTCTCAAGCAACACTCCAAACTAATAATTATAAATGCATCTAAATAACACACCATTAATGTATATTCTAAAAATCACACCATTTAAAATCCAAAAAGGAATAACATTCATTCTAAAGTATCTCCTTTGGGATCTACTCATAGCATTATGATACTCACCACTTTGAATAAATTTGATAACATCTTGTGTCCAAATTTGTAGAGGGAAGGAACCAATTGGTTGGGAGAAATATATTGAGAGTAGATAATAATAGGGAGGGGGTGAATTATTAGACAAAAATTTACATTCAATTTCAAAACCCATTCATCATTCATTAATCTGATCTAGCAACATGAACATGAAAGCTTAAGCATCCAAAGCATGAACAAGAGCATACATCATGTGAACACATTATTTATGTGGGAAACCATCTAGGGGATAAAAATCACTCTCAATAATAAAAACCAATGTAATATATTACTATAATAATATAACAAACATGAGACTTTATATCAGCACCAACTAATCAAGGAGCATCTACCTCTCAATTTAGTCAAGCTCCAACTAGACCTTTAGCTAGCTCTAACTAGTAAGGAGGCTAAAACCCCCTAGGTGATTAATAACCCACTCAAAAAACTCTAATATAATTACCACCAATTATATTATGTATTTTACACCTAATTATACCCTTCTCTTTCTCTAACACTTTTAAAACTACTTCTATTCACAAGGCAGGCACACCTACCTCATTCGCTCAACCAAGTCACCCTTTAGACTATTAGGTTTAATGACTTGTTAGCTAATGAAAATGATAAATAAAACATGAATTAACCTATTCACCCTCTTATGGTCCTTAATGACTCATATCTTCTCCTTTATTGAGCTCTTTTATTCACTTTAGTCCACACACACTCCCTCATCCTCAAATAGGCCAAATTGACCTTGTATATATATCACTCTTTCATCTAACCCATCTTTGTCAGCCAATATACTTCACATACTTTTATTATCCTTAAAAAATATATTCAGACATGTTACATTAATTTTAAAATCTCTCCATAGGTCATCCATATCCCAAATCAAGATTAATCCTCATTTAGATCTCAATTAGGCCTAATGCATTGGCCCTTATAGGTCATTCACCATATATGAACATCTTCTTGAATAATAGCATAAAAATTATTAAAAAACATAAAAAATAAATCCAATATATATTTTATCACTCACACATGGGTCTAAAACATCTGGAACTCCAATTCATACCTTTAACCAAGCCTTTTAGACTACTCGCTAATAGGTCTAGAAACCCAAAAAACATAGTCATATAAAACTAAAGCATACAGAATATTTTCTCAAAATGAAAATTGAAAAAAACACATGGATAGGTCCTAAATTACTTTAAAAACTCCTTAAAATCCATTAGTCACCATCACATAAGCAAAACTTCTTCAAACCAACTCTCTCAAGATGACCACTCAAATTGGTCATGCATCCCAAAAACTTAGTCAAACACCTTTGACTAATCAAATAAAAATAGATAAAAAATATGAATAAAAAATAAATTTAATAAGATAAAACACTCATAAAATACCACCAATCTCTCACTCACATCAAACTCTACTCAGAATAGCTCAAACTAGCCCCTCTAAGTAGGCCACTCCAGACTGCCTACAAGCTCCAAAAACTAGTCATGATGAACATGACATCTAACACTTGTGAAAACACTTTATTAATCTTAAAATGAATCAATTTTATCCTAAAAAAACATTAGAAAATTTAAAATAAAAAAATCATATTCTTCAATGGCCACTTTACTAATGCAAACCATTCTCACTGTCATGGGTTCTAATATCTTGTCTTACACAGACTAGTCATTTTGTGATCTCCTTATATCTATTTTATAAGCACCATAAACACTTAAAAATAAGTTAAATATTAGTTATATGTATTTAAATAATACCCAAACCATTTTTTCCATCCCTAAACACCTAAAATCAATCTTTAAATAGGTTTTCACTTTGACTGGCTTTTGTTCACTATTTTCACTATTTGGCAGACTAGCAATAAGGTAATTTTATTGACTTAGATAATTGAAATATATCATATAAATTTTCCAAATAACTCCATATTCCTCAAAAAAAAGTCTTGACATTCAAACTCTAATGACTCTTATGTGTTGACTTAGTCAACCCTACCTGTAGTACTAAAATCTTTAGAAACAAGCATATTTTTATACCTTCTAATCATTGCCCTAACACACCACTACCACTTTGAGATGATTATACGATTACTATATACCATATAATATTAAAAATATCTCAAAAAATCCATTCTAGGTCCTTTCTATCAAGATCTCTCTAATCACTCCATTATGAGGGTTTATAGAGGGTTTTGACTAGTTTACATTCTTAACAAATGTTCATAAATATCTATCCCTCAATCCACAAAAAAATACTTGGAAAGTATTATTAGTTCAATTTTACACCTCTCTAAAGAGGATTAGGTCCCCATGTAAATTTTACATGAACTAGTGAACGTTGAAATTTTCCTCTCGAGCTCAAAATCCACCATTTGAGTCACCTCTAAAACACATGAAGACTTTTCTTGAATTTATATCTCCTTATCTAACCTTATATCTCATAAAAATTATTTTAAAAACTTTATTAACCATCTTACATTCAAAAAAAATCTTCATCAACTTGAAAACACTCTTTGACCCTTCACAAGGCCTCACAAGCCCACCTAGGCCAGCTAGGCCAATGACTAAACTATCTTGTAGACCACTAGACACCTCTTTAAAACCATCTATCTAAATTATCAACATCCTATACATGTAAAAAAATTATATTCTAAGCATACTAAGCTCATTATCATGATATATCTCTCAAAGTACTCAATAGCCCATAGGCAACCACACATGGTCAAGCCCACAAGGCATAGGATGACTTGCAATCCACCTAAAGACCACCTGGAATGACTCTAATTGCTCTCTCAACCACATTTACATACCATTTACTCTCTCTCCATGCTTCATTCCATCCACTCATGCTTCCATAGAACCATCTGCTCCAACAAGCTTTCACTAGTAACCAAGACTGAGCTGAGCACTAAGATCATGCATATTAGACCAAGATCACTCTCATGCCACTTTGTCATCACCAATGCCACATTACATAAATGACAACACATCATTGCAACCAATCTCCCAACATAATAATGATTAACTAAATCCTCTCTTTTTGACTCATGGATATTTTAAGCTAGATGTTCATAAAGGCCTTTCCCCCTTATCAACTTTGTCCCTTTGATATCAACATCATATTACATTACTTTAGTAATTCAACATGCCCTCTTCTCACTAATGTCCTTACTCAAGAGAAACTCTTTGGTACTAGGATCAAAGACCATAACATGAATTCTATTGTTTGAAACCATATGCCTAAAATTCTTTAGTCCTCTTATAATAGCAAGGACTTATTTCTCCATAAATGTGTACTAACTTCATAATCTTCCAAACCTTGACTAAAGAATGCAATTGGTTATTCCACACCTTCATCATTCTTTTTGAATTACCATAACTGCGATAGTATTACTATTATGAAATTAATAAAACATGAAGTTTTTATAAGAATTAAGGTTCATAAGAGTAGGAGCTCATGTAATTACTTTCTTAATGGATTCAAAACTACTCTTACGTTCCTTAGTCCAAGATAAGACTTGGTTATTCTTGAGCATGGGTGTGATAGGTTTCACGAAAGATATAAAACCAAGTATCAACCTCCTTAAAAAATTAATCTTACCTAAGAATCTTTGGATACCTTTCTTATGTAAAGGCAATGATAGGCCTAGAATAGCCTCTATCCTTTTAGGATTAATAGTCAAAACATATTTGGAAATAACATGTCCTAAGATCTTACCTTCATGGATAGAAGTGATGAATTTTTTGGGGTTAAGATATTCTCCATACTGCCTACATATTTCAAACACTTACCTTAGGTGTTTCATATGCTCATTAGCATCCTTAGGTAACACTATTATATCATCTACATAAACCAACAACATTTGATTGATTAAACCTTTGAAGGCCATGTCTATTTCTATTTGAAAGGTGGCACAACATTTGACAAACCAAAGGGCATCTTCCTATGATCAAAATTCCCCCATTTTATATTTAATTTTGTCTTAAACTAATCATCCTCATTCACCAAAATCTAATTATAACCGAAATATCCATCTAGGAGAGAAAAACATTGAGAACCTGAAACAATTTGCAAAATTTTCTCCATTGAGGGTAAAGGCTAGTGATCTTTGAGTGACACTATATTAATATCTCTAAAGTATAGACAAGGTCTTATCTCCCCATTATTATTTATAATAGGCACAAGGATATCTACCCATGTTGAATGCTTGATAGGAAAGATTATTTCAGATTCAAATAGTTTGGTAAGCTTTAACCTCATGAGTTGTTCAACTTTAGGGTTACTGGGCTTTTGTTTATGCCTAATTGGTTTAACTCTAGGTTCCAATTAAATAGTATGGTGTGTTAGGATAGGATAAAATCCTTTTATATCCTTACAATTCCAAGCAAATATGTCATGAAACTCTCTAAACAACTCAATGAATGCTTACTTCTCCAATGTAGAACATACCTTGCCTAGTTTGAGGAGTTCGTCCTTGAAGATCAAGAACCTTTCATATTTCTCCTATTTTGTAGACATATTCGTATTTTATTTATTCCTTTGATAATTTTCATTAAATATACTTTCTAAATTCAGCAAGTCCTTAGGTATCTTGTTTGCTCTTAGTTGCACAATCTGATCATCAAACTATTTTTGAAATCTCTTTTGATTTCTTTAGGAAAAGTCATCTTCATTTTACAAGAAGTATGTAATGTGTTTATCACTATCAAAAAATTAATAATACACCTCATTATAAAGTATGGAATTTATGACAATGATATTTATCTGATATTACTTCCCCTCCTCTTTTATGGAATTTGGTGTATCAAATTGTGCTCTTATAGTATTTAGTCTATCAGCATGGTTATTTTATTCTGTTTGGATTGATTGTATATTGAATGCATTGAAGTCTTCAATAAAATACCATAATATATTCTTATATGAATTTACAAAAGGATTATCGTAAAAAATCACATTCCTAAATTTATTCACAACCAATTCACTATATTCATATACTTACAAAAAAATTATTCCCTTTCTCCTTGCTCATTAAAGGCCATGAATCAAACCTTCATACACATCCACATTGCAAGTGCAATTTAAATGGAACATATATGAATATTAGTAATATTTTTTAGATGTGGATACCAAAATAACACCATATCTTCTACCAATATTACTTATTGATCCACCAAAAAACATTTTCCACATTCCATCATCCTCACCTTCTTTGGCAAGAAGGGGTGTTGGTATTCCTTCTTCATGGACACAATACACTTCTGAATTAGTTTCCTCAATGAAAGAAAAAGGATCATGATCATAGGTTATATTACCATACTCATCAAGAAATAAATAATAAATTTCTTCAAGCTTGGAATAAGTACCATCATCCACAATAGAATCCTTTTCTTCATTGATTACATAATTCAAATTTGAACTTGTTTCAACATAGGGATCAATGTGAAACCTTGTAAGAGGTTAAGTTCTTATTGTTACCTTTGCTACATATATTATTATAAAGGATAATAAGTACCAATAAGATGAGATATATCCCCTATATTAGCTATAAAATCTCTTGAAAAGAAGACTGACAAATGAGCAGGAAGGTTAACAATAACAATGTCTTGAAGAATGGGAAATCTAGGACAATCATGGAGGAAAACCTTCAAGTTTTTTATTAACCCTATTATCTCATAAGTTATATCATATAATTTAATCACTCATTTACTATGGGATTTATATTTTAGGCCCAACTTATCAACTACAAATTTTGGCATGACTGATGTAGAAGCACCACTATCAACTATGAAATTGTGGACTAGTTTATCAGCCACTATGAGAGTGAGGTAAAATGGTGGAGGTTTCTCAGATTTAGTAGATGGTTCCACAATATTTTTAGGGGAATTTTTAATATATAAATCACCATCACTATTTCTTGGAGGTGAATAACTAGTAGGTATAGTGGATAGTTATTTTTGTATGAGATCATTTTGGCCAGTCATATAAAGGACATTCCAAAGGGAAATGGATGTCTTGGTATTCTTTAATGATTCCATAATAGTCATAGTAGACATAAAAACTTTTTATTGGGATATTAGAGATAAATTAATGCTTGGAACTTTAGGAGTTGAATTAATTTGAATAGTCCTTCTATAATTCTAATTTGGAGGATGTGTAGGATTATTTGGGACTACCATGCTAACAGCCATGCCTTGTTGCCTTGTAGGAGGATTGGATGAAATTGTAGGCACATTATTATCCCCTCATAAAGACTTTATCTTGTATTTAGTGTTGTCTATAATATAATTTCATTGATTTAGAACAAAATTTTCCTCAAATAGGAAGTTGGTGAAGATCTCTCCTTGAGGCTATCCACCTTCACTTGTATGTATCATGACTTCATATTCAATTGATAGAAGAGGAGTGATTCCTCCTTGATAAACTAAAACTTACTCTCAACCCTCATTGACATCCATGAATTATAATTATTTTCAATATTTTCCATTCATCAAGTTTCTATGCATTAGTACCATTGCTTTTGTATCAAAGGTTGAACTAGGATTATATGCATTAGTAGGCCTATTAAAAATAGGCTGCCCTTGACCTCTCCCTTGCCCATATTGTTGAACATATTTTTGTTAGTAAGGATAAATATTTTTATAGTAAAATTTTTGCTTATTTTCTTTCATATTTTGGGCCTCTAAGTCTAGAAATATTACTCGTTGATCAACATCATCTTTTGCCTTCATAGGAGAAATCTTTGGCTTGGGATTAACATTAGGAATTTGAGCAATGTTTGGGGCACTAGTAAGAAAATTAGGTATCAGAGGCATAAACACTTTATGAGGTAGTTTTATAGATAGAATTACCCCATAATTATCTATAATGTCAAGTTCATATGCTTCAGGAAGAGTGAAACCACCCATGGATGGAAGCATAATAGTAATATTAGTACTAATAGATCTCAAGTATGTAGGGAAAACAAAACTAAAAGGTGGTCTCATGGGAGGAGGAAATATATACCAAGTATTTTGAAACCTCTCATTAAATTAATGAATTATTTCCTTGGGATATGTTTTTATCACATTGATTTGATGTATGAGAGAAGTATGGTCACTTTTATCTTCAAACCTTTAAGTTAGCAACACTCCAAAGTCATCACATGATATGATGCATCCACTGAGAAAATTCCTATACCAATAAAGTGTTTTCCCTCTAAGGTATATATAAAGGATTAAATTTAAATATTCTCCTCAATAAAATTATGGAAACTAAAAAAATTATAGATATAACTAATGTGTTCACTAGGTGTGACATGACTTTCACCATTGAATGTAGGCACACTCTTTGTAACATTAGCATGAATGTCATCATAGGCCTGAAGGTAAATTGGATTTTTAGTATTATAGGTAGGAAAGTCATGTTTCCTAGTCATTTTTTCTTCAATTTCTTCAATATATTCACTTTATTGGCTAGAAAAATCTTCTCTCTTCAAAAGGTAGATTAGGATGAAGGTATTAAACTTTAAGAAGAAGTTCAGGCTGAATAAGTGGATTGATAGGATTGAGAAATATAATAGATGATGAATTAGTAAGGACCATAAAGTATGATAGAAAATTTATTACAAAATAATGGCCTTTAACCATATTTTACCTTGAATTGAGTCACCAAATGCTGAGTAGTACACCAATTTGTAGTTGATGTTGTCAAGATTAGTATTCACCTTGATAAGTTATCTTGCATACAACAGGTCCCACCATGCATGCCATAACTATTGTAACAAAATATTACACCCTATAAGAGGTTTTTTAGTCCTAATATAATATTTTTTAAACATTGGAATACTTCTAGGTATGTAGGCTTACCTATAGGAGAAGTAAACCTCTAGGTTTAAGGGTTAGCTCCCTGAATTTGTCTTGAAGTATTTATCACCTATACTATTGATTGATTTAGTTAAAATGGAAATAAATATGCATATAAAAATATAATATATGGGGGTGATACATCACGAATATATCCACTATGTTATCATACTTTTTGTCACTAAGAACAAGATCTACAAACTAGTCTCAAAGTCCCAAGATGTTCTAACATAAGTGTTTTAATATAGAGGAGATATACATGAGACTACTTAAGGTAAGTAGACCAAAGATAATATTTATTAATATAAGGAAATTTTCACACTTTAAGGTATCCTAATAAACTAACTACACTCTATATGACTTATTATAATGAGAATTTTTTGTAGAAGACATGAAAGGATAAGGAAAATCAAGAACATAATCATAAGAATCAACCATTCATCACTTTGAACACTCAAAAAAGATTTTTATGAACTCAAAAATATATTATTTATATTATTAAAAGGCAAAATATTACATCAAAATAGTAGAGAGTTTCCATACCATATGTGGTATTAGTCTACAAGAGCCAAAATGACTACTAATTATAGAATTTGAGAGAAGAGAAGAGAATGAAGTCCAAAAGTCACTAGGACATGAATTAAGCTGAGAAAAGTATTTAAATATGTATTATAAAGTAATTTGTAATATACCATGCAAGGTATATGGTAAAATTCCCTTAAATCATGAAACTCTTGAAATGTGGCATAAGATTTCTCATTTGCATGTCTAAAAACTACCTTCATCATTTGACCTCCTTTGAATGTTCCACAATAGACTATGGATATATAGGTTGATTTAAATGATATTTATGGATCATATAAAATCACCAAAATTCATTTTAAGTGTCCCTAATCATCAGGATTCTTGTACACATGAGTTATCACTACTTACAGTCCAAATAACTCCTCTTCCACCCACCCTTCACACTTGGCACAAAATTTTTATTTAGTTTTAAAATTTAATAAATAAAATGTAGTTTATTACACTTTAAAATAACCCTCATGTCCTTATATTCCTTAATCATACCTTAAAAGTCCTCCTACTTGGAGTTTTCACCTTCTCACTTGCTTGTTCACTATGCCAGTTTGGACTAGCTGAGATGAAGGTATTAGTAGAGATATTTATGGTATTAAATAAATAATTAAATGGAAATTATAGGTTATATAAACTCCCAATATATCTCCCAAATTTTATTTCATCCTTTGAAACCCTTCCATGCCTAAACAACACATGAAATTATCAATAAAATCTCTTTATCACCATGTTAGTACAAGTAGAGTACAACTCAAATGGATGGGAATTAGACCTATTGATTCCTATGAAATATCCAATCACTTTCATTCCCATTAAATCCTATATGGATACCTCTCTTAATTCATCTTCCCAATCAGGTCCTTAGCAAGGGTTTTAGAGGTTTTAGAGTAGTTTTCACCTTTAGCATTTATTCATAAAGGTTTGAAATCCAATTTGTGAAAAAAAATACAAAAAATTCTTGTTTAATTCCTCCTTAAATATCCCCCAACTCATTATACTCCCATTCAAATTTTCCATGTAGGTGTGAGCATCTCAAGTCAACTTCTCCAGCTTCTCTTCCTTTTGCATAAGCTTGAGTTTATCTGAGCCAAGAAATGGCTTTCCTATAAATTAAAAAATATTTAATACACCTTAAAACTTCCCATTAATGTGTATAAATTATTTTTAATTCTCCCCTTATGCTAGAATTGAAATCATACCCCTATAGGTGTTTAAGCCTAATAAATGCCTAGTAGCCTCAACCTACATACTTATGGGTTTAGGCTACCCTGAAATTTCTTTCACTCCTATGGATAACTATATATGTTTTTTCATGTCCAAATAAGTTTTAAACATCTTATTTCAAGGTCATATAAACCTATATCTAACCCTTTCAACCTTTTTCCTCTAAACTTGTGGGTTTTAATCCTAGAGGAGTGCCCTCTATATGAGACAAAACAGAGGGAATCTCCCCTATAGCCTCATAAAAAATGAAGATATGAAGGGTTTATCCAATTTATGGGGATTTTTTGTAAAAAAATCATGACTTGATCACATCAATTACCCCTAAAAATCCCATAAAACCCAAATCAAACTTCTAAGGCATTGATTGTGTGCATCTTTTGCAAGTATGGGCTATAAGTTATTCCTAAGAATCTTTTTATGCTTTGTTTCCATATCATTAGAATCATGAGAAGTTATAATAAATTGTGATGAATCTCTAATCATGCCTAATACTCATGTTTCATTTCCAACTCAAGGTGCCTTCATCTTTTCTTGACATGCTTAGTTATAGTCAACTATGATTGTGTTGTCTTACTTAAGGAGTGACACATGTAGGTGAAATTTTCCTATTATACATTTTTTTAATTAAAAAAATACCATTATAGATTTATTATTAAATATTAAAACTCATACATTTTTATCTATTCACATCATGTTCATGCCTTTACATACTCCAAATTCTTTGTTCTAACTTACTATCATGTCACAGTCAACTATAGTTGACTATCTTAAAGCAAAAAGGGGAATCCTGTAGGTGTGTTTCAATTATTTAAATATTTATATTTATATAATGACCTTTCTAATTTATTAAGGTCACTTCATATCATGTTCATGCGAATCCAATCACCAAGGCAATTAACTTTAGAACACTGTTAACTATAATTAACAATAATTGACTGACCCTATTATAGAAATAAAGGGGCTTGTAAATGTGTTATCAATCTTGGAAACCTATTCTAAACATCATAGGATTAATTTTATGTACTTGAACCAAAATCAACCATCTAATTCTCTTTTATATAGGCCAAGTATCCCCAATATTCACTTCATGAGTTTGTGCGTCACCTACAATCAGGTTGTAGGTGACTTTTCTCAATAATGACACACCTATAGGTGTTGATGGAGGACAATACCTTGTAATTCAACCCTTGTTCATTATATTTTGAATAATTGGTGTGTTTTTCAACTTAAAAATACCACTTTACATTCACGTATGTTATTACATTGATATATTATGGTGTAGAGTCACTTGAATTGCAATATCCTATAGAAAACATTGAATAAATGTAGTGAACAAATGTACAATTTTAAAGCCTTATAACATCCTACTTACTTGTCCAACCTCCATATTATTTTATAAGGTATATCCCCCATATAATGGATACAATTATAATCATAAAAAAATTTCTATGATCCATGTTTATTCCTCATATGGTAGCCTCAAAAGTGGCTAGGGATCTATTTTGGAGATTTTAGGGAACTTATCCCTAAATTCATATCTTTAATTTGAGCATGGCTTCTCAACTCTACCTAATAATATAATGTTTCAAACAAGGTTATCATGTTATCATAAAACTACTCAAAATTCATGAAGGTATTTGAACATGCCAAACTCCTCCATACCACACTTTTAGATCTATGTGGGGCTACCTGTAAGTGGAGATTTTTGTGTACATGTAGTGACTATGAGTATGGGTAGTGTGCATTGAATTTGAGCTTATGATTCATCTTGGACATTTTAACCTTATTAAAACAAGTCCATTCAACCACAAGGGAATAAAAACCAAGAAATTTCTTTATTCCAATGTGGTTGCCTCTCTCTATTGCACCTGTAGGTGTATGTTAATGGAGTATGACTATGTGTGGGGCTTACATTGACTATCACAGTTTCTTATATGTCATTTGGAGAGCTTGGATTATTTTATTATGATCTAATAATGTTTTCACTATATTTGGACTCTTCATATAACTTATATGAACATTCTCACACTTCAAGACACCATGATTATAGATTGAAACTTGTAGAAAGCTAATTGTGTATCACATTTTGACTACAACTTTCATTATGTTAGCTTGTGAGACTGATATTGGAAAGAGAGGGGATAAATAGACCTTGGAGACATGAAATAAAATACCTCACATTTATTTGAAACCATTTTATAGAAATAAACCTTTTGCAAGTGTTGAAACTTGATTGTTAGTCCACTGATGACACCAACCTGTAACTTAAACTATTTAGCCCATGAAATCAACTCCAAACATGCAACTAACTATGGAAAACATGAAAGGTAGAATTACACCTCTTATAGAAGTAATTTAAACAATTTTACTATATGGACATACTTATACAAGAAGAAAACCTATAGGGTGTGGGTATTAGCTAGTAAAATAAGATAGTCAACTTGTTAAGAATGTGTAATCATATAAAATGTGAAATTGGGTAACTTGAGCATGGATAATGACACCCAACCCATCGATCCTTATTTGTTTCTCTCCTAACCCTCTGAGGCTTTTTTCATTGATTCCTAGTCATATGTAGCCTTTTAGACTTAGCTCTAGCTCACTCAGACTACTCTTTCCAAGACAAATCAAGCCCCCTAGGGCCTATTTTCTTAGGAAAATAACACTACACTAGGACTATAACACTAGTACCATTATTTTCTAATTTCAACACTCTTTTCCAACTCTATTTTTGGCCATAATGATCAATTTCTTTCATTTTCCAACTCTATTTTTGGCCATAATGATCAATTTCTTTCGTTTCCCCACCCTTCTCCTTGTTGGCCTAATGTGAGCACATTCAACCCATGACCAATAGATCCATATAAAAGCCCATTAAAATATCATTTGGAAAGGGGTGGGAAATTATCACTAAGAAATCAATAATAAAAGTAATATTACTCAATCAATCATCCTTATTCTCTACATACAACTAGACAATATACTTACAAGCTTATCCAAACCCTTACACTAGTCCCTATCCATCTCAATTGCATCCAGTTTAGCATTTTGCATCTTCATACACACTATTTCACAAAGAACATCAATTGGGAGAACTACATATGGCTTGATCCCTCTTCAAAGTATGGGTATGTAGGTAGCATGCCCACACAAGGGGTGTGAATCCATGTCCAGTGAATCTTATACACACTAACTTTCCCCTCTTTCTCAAAATTGGTCAAAGCATAATGGAGTATAGAGTTTTAAGAGAAAATATTCTCTATAATGAGCTCTATATACTTCAAAATGTTGAAACTTCATGAATAGGGTCTCACAGACTTAGCGAACAAAACCCAAAAAACTTAGATCCTCAAGATAACAATGATAGAGGTGGACTATAGTACTAGTACCACTCCTATCTAGTTCTATCACTCCTATTGAATCACAAAATAAATTTCAAATCTTAGTTTGTGATAGTGTCCTAGTCTTTCATAGTGAATTCTAGCCTCTGTCTGAATCAAATCAATTAGTTTATGGCTAAGTCTTCTTTTCCATCTCTTATTACTATTTTTAGAAAGATTCAAATTATGATAAAATTTCATAAATTAGTAGCTTAATTATTCCATATTTATTAACTAATTTCACTACTCAGACCCTTTAATTACATTAGCAATAATATACCAATTTTCCCAAAATTGTTAAAACATTTGGTGAACTCGACTTACTTTGTGCATAGAAACCCTAGAAACCCTAAGGTAAATTTCCTACTAATTTTTCCTATATTTTTCTAATTTTTTACATGTATATCAAATCATAAATTAGCATTAAATTTTAAAATTTTATAATAATTTTAAAATAATTTTTTTTCAAACCCTAGTTGCCCATACTAGGTCCCAATAATTTTTTGATTTTTTACTAGCATATTAAAATCAAAAATTCATTTCAAATTTCAAAATTCAATAGTAATTATCAACAATATTTATTTTTCCAAACCCTATTTGCACATACTAGGTCCCTTTAAATCACTAATTTTCCAATAAATTTTTTATTTTTTACTTGCATATCTAACTCAAAAATTCACTTTAAATTTTAAAATTTCATAGTATTTTCAAAAATAAATCATATTTCAAACCCTAGTTGCATACACTAGGTCCTACTGCTTTTGAGATATCACCTTACATTCTAAAATTAGACTTCAAAAATGTATTTCAATTATTTACAAATTTTTACTACACTTCTTCTAAATAATAAGGAAACCATCATTGGTCCTATCATGTACATGAATGATGAAGTTTATCATATGTTAGTATAACGCTTCATTCTTTACATTTCATGCTTATTTTTCATTATATGGGATGATATTAAGAAAGTTATTATTAAACATATTAAGATATCTTTTACATCACCTCCCTTAGAGCCTCTATCCCATGCCAATTCATGTTGCATGGTCCATTTTACCCATCCCCAGATCACTACCCATCGTTAGAGATCCTAGTTGACATCCTTTGTTCCTCCACTACCTTGACCTATCAATAATATTCGCTCACCTCTTGTAACTACTACTAGACCTATACAAATAGTAGATAATGTAGTTAGAGTTTTTTAATTGATGTGCCACCATGCCTCCTCTACCTATTCAGGAGCCCCACCACCCTCTTATTCCTTCCCATCCTAGGCCAAACCCACCCACATAGGTAGATCCACACAAGGCATATGATATTTTTGATTAGTTGAGAAATACTCTAGCTAAGATTTTCATGTTAGATTTGATTCATAAAGCCAATGTGTTCAAGGATATTCTTTATTAGGCACTCATTTATACTTATATGCCCATTGATTTAGAGCCTTATTATTTTGCATCAGTGATCAACACTTTAAAAAATATAGAATATGAAATTTATTTGGATCATGAGGACATGCCTTCTCAAAAAGTTATTGATCAAAATTCACCAATGTTCATACAAGTTCAAGTCAAAACTAGTGCAATAAAGAGATTTCTAGTTGATAGTGGTTTCAGACTTGATATATGTAATATCACATTCTTATAGACTATGGCCATAGATATGGCATCCATGTAACAATCATATAATAATATGAGAGGGTTTGAGGATATACCATGACAGACATTAGGCACCATTATTTTGGATATCATAATAGGTCTTAAAACCCTCTCTACATAGTTCCAAGTCATTTCAGGTCCCCTTCATTATAATATTTTACTCGAATAACCTTGGATACATGTTATGGGGGTATTTTCTTCCACTCTTCATCGATGTGTTATGTTCTTCCATAAAGGATACCTATACACATGCCCAACAGACAACTAGCCATTTTGATATTGTCAAATTATAAAGTCATCTTCTATTATTTCACTAAATGGGACACCGCATCTCATAATTCAGCCACCACCACATTGCATTTCTCTTGATCAGATACATATAAATAAGGTTGGAGAGACTATCACTTCTCATACTCCTCCACTTACAACCATGTTATTAGCTCCAAATATTTAGCCACTCATAGCAGCTTTAGCCATTCTAGCTACTCCATCAGTCATGATTCCTACACCAATTAAATTTATACATTCATTGATAGTAGTTCAAACAATACTATCTAATTCTACATATATAGTTACTCCATCAGTTATAGATACTTCCAGAATATCATTGTTTTCTAATACTATAGTTGATGAGACTCTCATACCATAGTTACCCCTTGTGGTAAATTTTGAGTTACCATATGTACATGATGTTGATACAAATTCCTAAGCTTCTTCAGATGATGATACAACACCCAAACTTATAGATGACTATTTTTGTGGATTGAGATTTACACCAGTAGGCTCAAGAGAGTATCGAGATGACTCTAAAGCTCTCATTACACATCCTACATCACCCTTAACATCTTCCACTACATTGACAAGATATAATTCACATTTTTGGGCATAGATAGATCACTCATCACATACATTTCACATGGTTACATCTATGTATATAGATCTAATCATTTAGATTCATGTAGGAAACACACATCATCAACCAATTATTATGTTATAGATGTTACTTTATCATGGATTAATCACATTACCTATAGTATGGCATAGATCTATTATTATATTATCACAGTAGGATGGTCATCCATTTTATCTATTTCATGGGATCATAGGACATGATACAAACTCATGTACAGATTTATATCAAAGATTGGACAAACTATAGGTTTAGGGTATTATTCAAATTACTACACCACCACCACTAGCTCTACTACTTCCACCAAAGTAATCTACTACCACAGCTAAATTTTCTAGAGGAGAATCAACATCTCTACCACTAGAGCAATCTTCAGTTTACCTTTCATAGAATAACACCATGAACACAACATCTACAGCATATGATGATACTTATGATGATGATCTCAAGGTATTTAATGATGGTTTTGATCCATTCCTCCATCTCCATCCCTAGAAAGATCCATCTTTGGACCCTTTACCCCCTATATCCTAGTCTTTTATGCCATTATATACATATTTATTTATTCATATGCTTGTATATAACTTTTTTTTAAATGTTTGTAGATAACTTTCCTATAATTACTTGCACATAATTTATTATTATTACTTATACTTATTCTCCCTATGATTGATTTTACATAGTTCATAACATTTCAAAAAAAATTAAAACCATTCAAATATTCCAAGATACAAAAACATTCAAATATGTCAAAATACCAAAAATATTTATTTTGTATGCATTATCCATGGTTTACATTTCTAATACAATGATAGACTTACATGTATTGTTTTATGTTATTGTTTGTTGATTTTTCTACATTAGCATGCTTCACTTGATCTTATTTGATTGTGTACAATGAGATCTAGCTCTTTGATTGCTTCATTATATCATTGAGGGGGCATCCTACTTCTACATCAAGAGACACATAGATATATATATACCCATTAGGGAAATATTCTACATGACTACACCATCCAAGTTATGTCATTCTTATGCCACACACTCTACTTATCATGATGATGTAAATTATTTACTAGCTTACATAGATTACTCTATCAATACTCACTAGTATATAACTCTTTTGTATTTTTTAACATATACCTAGTCTTGTACTAACATGTCTTGCATACTTTCCCTCTTACTTTGATTAGTTAGATGCAATTGTATTTATATTTATTTCATTATTTTCTTTTTCACTTTGTGTAGCTAGATATGATTGCATTTATTAGTTCCCAATTATCTCCTATATGTGCCTTAGGACATTTGCCAATGTCCTTTGCTTTTATGCCTTGTGTGTGCCTTAGGACATTTAACAATGTCTTATACCTATACTCTTTTATGTGATTTTGACTTCCACACCAACCTTGATTATTTCAATTGTATGTGTATGTGTCATTTGAATATGCCTTGTATGCCTTTTAGTATGAGTGACATGTGCCCACATCCCTTGTTTGTGTGGCCCCTTGGTCACCCTTGTATGCTTCTTGCTTCTTACCTTGTGTGCTTGTTGCTTGTTTACTTATTATTGTTTGTAATTCCATGATCCACATCATGAATTTATCTTTATTTCTTGGATGCCATGATGGACATCATGTTCCATCCCTCCAACTAACAGCTAACCAGAATTTCATTTCTAGTTCAATACATTGCACATGCTATTATATTGTTATATCTATCTAGGCATACCCCTATTATCTAGCCATCTCTAAATAAAAATCATGATATATTTTGAGATATCTTGTTTATTATCATGTATATTTATATCATAACACACTTATGGGTCTCTTTCTTCTAAGGGCAGTCATTACAGGGTCTTCATTCCTACCATCAAAAGAGGTGGTAACAAATAGGGGTTTTGTCATAGAGATAAAAGGTCCTAATGATAAAAAAAGAAACATTTAAAACACCTATAATAGAAACCAAACACCAAAATAGTTAGAATATACTAGGAAAATAGTATAAAAACTAGATAGTATAAAAACCAACCTTTCCAAAAGCAGGTAGAAAAGTAGGTTCAACTATAGTTTTACATAGCTAGAATAGTTTACAATTAACATGTTCTAGTACACTTTCACTTAGAGAATCCAAATATAGGGGTCATAATGCACAACATGATGGCTCTCACTTCTAGTTTTAGATATGGTAGTTGATATGACTTCCAAATTAGAATCCATGTTTCAGACACTAATGATTAGGGGCAATTTGTGTGGCACATTTCTTTTCTTTTCTTTTGAAGTTCAGCATTACCCAAGAATTATTAGTATTTATGTACCTTATTCCATTTTTAGGTGGTTGGTATCATTTTTGAATGGATCTCATACAATAATGGCTTCTAAATTCTTGAGTTACCAAGTTCTTAAGTGGGTTTCATATAAGCCTAGTGCACTAGTTTTTAAGTGGCTTTCATACAAGCCTAATCTCCATTTTTTAGAGTGGCCTAGTTTCTAGCATATATTTGGCTATTCATGACAACATTGTTAGATCATAGTATATTCATGGGATTTAGGATCCATCTCATACAATACACATTTCATATTGGTATCAGTTCATAGCTTCACTTCATAAGGCAATGATGGAGCTAAAGGACTAGCTAGCCTTTGCATTCTTGAACCAACTATTTAGAGGGATTGGACACATAGTCTAAACATTAATCAACATGCGCATGATCACCTAACTTCACTTAGTGGGTGATGATGGAGCCAAAGGGCCAGCCTTTGCATTCTTGAGCCACTTCCAGGGAATTGAGCACTTAACTCCATTCATTATATTAATTTTGGTTCAGCACACATCCAACATCACTCAACATCACCCAATATCACTCAACATCATAACAAGTTTTGTATTGGTTCACATATCCATTGAGGTGTATTCATTCCTTTATATTCCTTTCTCTCTTACCTAGTTTTATATGTTCTTATTTTAGATATAGCATATCTAGTAAGAACTGATCTACTCTTTATTTTCTTGCATATTCATACTTCATAGTGTGTTCTCTCTATGCACACCCAACATCATACAGCTTCATGAGTTTCTCCCTTACATGTAAGCTTACGTACGCTTTCTATTTATACTTTATCCTAGTATTTCACTTTGTTGCATCACTAGAATAAAGGAGGGGGGGAATGTAATTATATAAAAGTTAAAAATTGGTAACTTGAGCATGGCTAATGACATCTAACCCATATGTCCTTCTTGCTTGCTATCCTAACCCTCTTAGGAATATTTTCATTGATTCCCAGTCATCCATAGCCTTCCAAACTTATCCCCATCTCACTTAGATTGATCTTTCTAAAATAAATCAAACCCTCAATGTCCCATCTACTCAGGACAATAGTGGCACACTAGGACTATAATGTTAGTGCCACTCTTGTCTACTTTTGGCACTCTTGTCCAAGTCTATTTATATCCCCAATGGTAAATTTATTTTGGTTTCCCATCCTTCTCCATGTTGACTTAATGCAAGCACATTGAACCCATGACCAATAGATCCATATAAAATCCCATTCAAATATCATTTATAAAGGGGTGGGTAATTATCACTAAGCAAGCAAGAATACAAGTAAGACCACTCAAGAAATCATTATTATTCTCTGCACATAGCTAACCAATATGCTTAAAAGCTTATCCAAACCCTTACACTAGTCCCTAGCCATCTCAAGCACATCTAGTTTAAAATTTTACATCTTCATACACACTATTTCATAAAGCACATCAAGTGGGAGAACTACATATGGCTTGATCCCTCTTCAGAGTATTGGTATGTAAGAAATGTACCCACACAAAGGGTGTGGATCCACATCTAGTGAATCTTACACACACTAACCCCCCCCCTCTTTCTCAAAATTGGCCAAAGCAAAATGGAGTATAGGGTTTGAAGAGGAAATTTTCTCTATAGAGAGCTCTTCAAACTTTTAGGTACTAAAAATTCATGAATAGGGTCACATAGACTTGGAAAACAAAACCTAAAAAGCTTAGATCCTTAGAACAACAATGTAAAAGGTGGAATATAGCATTGGTGCCACTCCTATCTAGTTCTATTGTTCTTATCCAATCATAAAACAAATTTCAAATCTTAGTTTGTGATAGTGTCCTAGTTCTACATAGTGATTTCTAGCCTTTATCTCAGTCAAATCAATCAATTTCTATCTAAGTCTTATTTTCCATCTCTTATTACTATTTTTAGAAAGATTATAATTGTAATCAAATTTCACAAATTAGTAGCTTAATTATTGCATATTTATTTACTAATTTTACTACTCAAACCCTTTAACTGCATTAGGAATAATATACCAATATTCCTAAAATTATTTAAATATAATGGTTCATAAAGTATAAGTAACCATTACTCCAAATCAAAATCATAAAATGAATCAGACCAAGTGTACTATCCACCACCAAGAGCATTGGACCTGGAAGTCCTCTTATTGGTCATACCATCAAAAGACCTATTGACCAGTCCTACTTGCCTAGTGGAGTGATGGATAAGAGAAATAGTTTTGGCCCATTTTTGGCACTTTCAAAGTAAATTAAGCATTGAAATAGAATAAAGGGAGAAATGGACACTCCATAAGCTTCTCCCATGTGCATTCTTCTTCATAGGTCATACAACCTTTAAAACTCCCTCTTTTCACTTGTTTTCTTGATTTTTAGTTAAAAACCTACAAGTTTTAATTAGTCCTAACATTACAAACAATAAATATAACATGAGGGATGTTGATAAATAGTTTATAACACTTAGACACCTTTTAAAACTATACCACCCTCATTTATGACCCATATATGACTCCTAAATGACATAAAATGACATAAGGACTAAAATGGACTATGACCAACGCTAAAAACATATTAAATGACATCAAACTAACTATGACACCCTATAACATGATAATTGACCCATATATCATGTTTTGGACTATAGAAGGTTGACCTATTTTGACTAGGGGTCAAAATAGTCAACAGTACCCTCAAGGCAATAGACTTTCCAAATCTACAAACAAAGAACTTCTAAAGATCATATAAAGAAATTTGGAGGAGAATTAGAGGGCATGGCACACAAAGTTGAAATTATCCATATGAGCTGATAGGACTAATCCCAAAAGGATTATTATCAACTCACCTTACAAGCTTATATATGGTAGATAGGTGAGATTACCAATATCCATTAAATTACCAACCTTAGAGCTCATAAACTAGCTTGAGATGATGGAAGATGGAGCCATGGAAGTAAGATATGTAGAGTTGATCACATTAGAGGAGATAAGAAACCAAGCCATGCACACAATGGAGAATCATCAAACCTAAGTGAAAAAGTATTGAAAATAAAGAAATGGAAATAAATTTTTAATAAAGGGACCTTGTCCTAAAATGGGATGAGAAAAGATAAAAAATAGGTAATCAAACTAAATTTGACATAATATGGAGCAATGCTTATGTCATTTTGAACTGTAAATCTCATAATGCTTTTTAGTTGTTAAAAGTGAATGGGGAAGAGCTACTAAGTCTTGTAAATGGGATATTTATCAATCAATTTTATTGAGTTGAAATGTTATCTTGTACATGGTAGTGTTAGATTTCACTTTCCTCCAAGTGTTTTTATGCACATGTTTAGTTGGTAGTTTTAGTACTTTTCAATCCCCTAAGTGCTCTTACACAAGTATTATTATTTATTTGAGGACTCATTGTTTAATTTTATTTTTTATTGAGGAAGGTAAAAAAGTGTTTATCATGTTAAAATTTTATTTGGTGTTGCTTTTCATGACTTCGTGCCCAATGGATTTCATAAGGCAACTAGTCTTTTACTTAGCAGGCAAGTAAATTTACAAAGGTTGCCAAGAATGTTGACATTTTTATTCACCATTATTTCCATCATCTAGTATGTTAATTTCATATGGTCTTTCATAATAAGTGTCATCCTTTCATTAATTCTAATATGCTTAGTGAAGTCATATTGAGGTCATATTGATATTTTCCCTTAGTCTAGGAGGCTAATTGCAATAATTAAGCATTTATTATTCCCTCTTAGTTAATTTTAAGACTCTCTTGCAATAGTTAAGGTATTTTTGAAAAAATTAAGGTTAATTTAGTTTTAATATCTCCCATTCATGTATTCCATAGATAGTCTTAGTTAAGTTTTGGTGTTCAAAACCACTTCTTGGTTGACCATCTGAAGCTTTTAAAGTATGACAAGGTGTGGGGAAGGAAATTAAAGGCAAAATTACAAGAAAATTAAGGATAGCACATATATTAAATTGAATAATAAGTTTAATACCTTTATTCAAGTATTTGGAAATATTATGCATGAATCTACAATAGTTTTGAAGATCTTTTGGTGCTCTAACTTATATGCAAGGATTTAAGGGTAATTTTCATGTGTTTTCAACAACAAAATATTGGATTTTTATTGGTTTACATGTGGGAAAAAGATTATTCATGAATTTATAAGATTAATGGATGTTTCTTATATATTATATAGTATTTAGGAGCTAAAAGTATGATTAAATTATGCTAAGATAGCTCAAATCTCTCTCAAAATTGATTTTCAAGCTTAAAATTATTATAAAACCAATGTGATGTCTTGGTGGAGATGTTGCTTGGATCATAATGTTTGACATGAGGGTAAAATATGGTGGTGTACTCCAATCTCATGGTTTTTATTATTATCAAGAAGGCTAGAGCTTTATGAAAAATTGTTTATATGTAAGATTGCTCCAAAACCCTTCAAAACCCTATTTAAAGATCATGAACTTTAAAAATTTGATTTTTTGAAGTGTTTTGAAGATTTATAAAGCATTATGAATCATTTTTATGCCATGTCCATGATATAAAGGCACCTTATACCAAGTTATAATAAATAACAAAGGTTTTATAGCTAAATAATGGACCTAGATGACAAACATGCATGAGAAATGTTTACCTACAAGCCTATAGACCTTAGAGTGAAAATTTGGAGTGTTTTTTCAATTGAACATGAAATTTAAATGATTTTAAGATGTATAGGAGTTTCATAAAGTCATTTCACAAAAATAATGATCTCTTGATGTTAAGACTTATTCCAAAGTCTTAAATTTAGTTTAGGTTGTTAGGTAATAATAAATTGCAAAGGGGCATGCATATTTATTCATAAATACACATCCTTTAATATTCATAGTCATATTTACTTAGTTTGGTTATTATTTTTAGTTAATAATAAAACTAACTTTCGTGTTACATTCTCATAAAGACTTGGTTAATTAGGTAGTTGGTTTTTACCGATCATAGGTGGAAACTATATATTCATGTTTGTGTGAGTAAAAATGATAATGACATATTGGTACCTTTTCTATGTACTTATTTTTTATTATTAATAAAATGTTTGTGGACATGCTTTAGTGGGCACAATATTTACCCTAGAGTGATTTTGATTTGTTAAAGTGATATCAATGGCATTAGATCATGGTGAAAAAAGCATGGTGATATTGGGTAAAAGAAGAGGTGAAAGAATGCATGTGATTAGACAAGGAAGGCTCACATGAAATTAATTTTTCAAAGTTAAGGTATGCCCTTTGATTAAAATTTGGTACCAACATTTGAAAAAAATTTCAAACACATTTTTTTTCAAAGCTTGTGATTGGAGGATATATTAAATACATTGAGAAATTTATTTTGTATGGGTATATGCCTATATAATCCTAATCCTATAATTTTTAAACTTCTTAAATATTTTACAAGGTGTTTTTTTGAATCCAAATCTTAAAATTTTACCCAAATAGACAAATTCAACCATTTGTACAGACTTCTCAAAGCTTAAAACCCCTTGTAACATCCATGGAAAATATATTATGGCCTACATAAGTGTGTGGATTAAATATAAAATGGTTTTTCTGGTTATTAATATCATTTAGAGTCTCTTTGTACCAAAAAATTGATATGTCAGGCCTAGTAGTCATCAAGTATATCAAACCTCCTACTAACTTTCAGTATTTAGTGCCATCAAAAAGGGCACTACCATCATCCTTAGATAATTTCAAGTTACTTTCCATAGGAGTGAGGGCATTTTTTCAATCATTCATGCCAAACATATTTCATAACTTGAAAATATACTTAGTTTGTGAAATAAAAATACTCTGATCTTTCTAAGTAACTTCTATGCCAATATAATAGTGAAGAAGTCAAAGATTTATCATAAATTATTTAAAGATATTTTATAAGATTGTACAGCCTATAAGTGCACTGATACAACCTCCATGGCATCCCACATATTACATCCATCCTCCCTATTGCCTAAACTTCCCTTCTATCCATTTGAAACTACAAAAATTATTCAAAACCTCCATTGTATAGCCTTGTATGGCATGGAAGAGCTCCAGGAAAAAAAATTGTAGTCATGGCGTGCTAGGATAGGTATGGTATTAGAATACAATAGTAAAAATAATATTTCATTTATGAAATGTGTGATATAGTTTGATAAAAATATTACAATTTGGGGGTCCCACAAAAGATGTCCTTTTTTACCTTTTCCAAGAATTTCATAGATGAATTATTTGTATTTGGGAAAGTAATTTTTTTTGTTTCCATAGAGCAAAAAATTAGGCTTAAATGTAAATTTCTCACTATATGTCTTCTAAAGTCTCATAAAGCAATTGAAAAGGATAATTTCATTTAAAAAAACCTTGGAAGTTAGAGGTATAGGGTTTAAAACTCACTTTTGGTCAACTTTACTATTTGGTCATTTGCTTTTGCAGGAATGTTCCATTTTTTAGAATCTTTTGCATGTTTTGAATATTTTTAAGGGCATAAATCATGTAAAAGAGTGAAATTTAGTGGGATAAAAGTAAAAGTTGTGTGTTTCTTTGGTGAAATAAGGGTGTAATTGGTCAAATAAGGGTATAAATCTTTTGTTTTTTGGTGAGGTTAAGTGAAAAACCCATCAAAAATATCTCTTTTGATCTATGTGGATGTTAAGTGAAAAACTCCATAGAAACATTACTTTGTTCCAAGTGTTTAGTGAGTGTGTTTTTATTTCATTTATAGCATTTAATTTCATTTCAAAATGCTAAAAATTCAAAATTTGCTTTTAGTCAATAATAGTTTAATGATTTCCAATTACTCTAATTGGAAACATTTGATGGAAGTTTCATTAGTTTTTAATGACTTATAAGATGTTGTGAAGATTGAATATCTTGTATTGCCTATAAAATAGTCTTAATTTTATATTCTAAATATGTGTGATTCTAAAGCCTTAGCATTAATCTAGTGTTGTTATACTGTAAATGCTTGCATTCATATTTAAAACTCTTCCCATAGTTACATTGCATGTAAAACTTGACCTGACTTATATGATAAAAAGCCCTAACATAAGAAGATAGATATACACATGTAGTTATGTTTTATTATTTTTGGGAAACTAGTGTTTAGTTCTTAAATAATAAGGGGTCGGGAATAAGGGAAAAAATCTAATCAAAAGTAGTAAATTAAAGGTTTTGATTAACTTAATTTAATCATTGATTAACTTAATTGAATCAATTACATATGAATAATAATTAACTTATCTTGAAAAGTAGGCTAATATGACTGTTGCAGGAGATGAAAAATCAGGTGCAGGGCTAGAAGAGTGTCTAAAATTTGAATCTAAATTTTGTTTTTTGATTGGAAAAGAGAAATAAAAACAAGACACCTTGGTGTTAGATGCTATAGTCCACCTCTACCACTATTTTCCTAAGGATCTAAGCCTTTTGGTTTTTGTTCGCTAGGTCAGTGTGAGCCTATGTACCAAATTTTGGAAGTTGGCAGTCAACAAAGCCCATTATAGGTCCATTTTAATCTCCAAAACCCTATATTCATCTACATACATGCAAAAAACTAATGCATCAAAATAAAAATAGGTCAAAACTAGGTTAGGGGAAGAATTATCACATAATCTAGAACCCTTATTATCCTAATCACTACCTACATTAACCCTTAAGCTAGGGTCTTAGATCAAATGTTGTTTTCCCTTAGGGAACATGTATAATCAACATGCATGATAGATGTAAGAATGAATCTTGACTAGGCTCTTCCTTGATCAAGCATGTAATTCTATGTGAGATAAAGATTTTTGAGTTATACTATTGACTAATTTTTATTAAGTCTAATGTGCCAAAGTAGTAAGTGCTACATATAAATTGCCTTGTGAAGTCCTTTATATAAGAGACTTATTATTTTGAATTTGTGAGCTTTATTTACATTTAGTCGACATGAAAAAACTTAAGGACAAAGATAAGGAATGGGTTAGTACCCATCTATTAGAAGAAACTAACTATTAAGGCTCAAATTGACCTTGGACAATAACACTAGAAATTAGACACCCTAGGTTTCAATGCTATAGTCCAATCCTAGTGCTCCTATCCTATAGGTTAGGAATCAGGGAAAATGGAAAAAACCATAGAAAATATGATTTATCTAAGGTGAAACGATTATTTGAAAGGTTTGGGATGATTTTTAATAGGTAAAAAGGTGACTCAATCCTAAAATAAGATCAAGATGACTAAAGTTAAAGACATGACTAAATATGAACAAATCTCATATTCTCCAGTCAAAGTCTCCTATGAAAGGACTATGAAAAGACATGATATGTGTGGTCTTTTGAATAATTTAGGGTGTATACATTTTTCCCCCTTTTAATCTAGTGATGTAATGAAATGAATTAATAGAGTTAAAAAAAGAAAATAAAATGCATACCTAAACCTACTTGTGTGGAGATAAGTGTACTAAAAAAGGGTCTAACTTCCCAGCTAGGGAAGTGGATGGAGAGATGAATAGTGACTAGAAAAAGAAGGAATCCCTGAAATGGATTCCCCCTATATAGAATAATAATATAAAATCTATGCAATCATGGATGAGGGAAATGTTTTCCCCTTATGTTGAATTTGGCTAGAAATGAGAAATGCTCAGAGGCCCAAAAATAATGTTTATCCTCTGTCCCACATAAACTCATGTAATCTATAATGTGTGTATAGAATTTATATACTATGAAGAGTACAATGTGTCATGCCCTCACTCTAGATAATTTGAACTAGAACTGAGAAGTGCTTAGAGGCTCAAAACCAATGTTTTCCCTCTATCCCACATATACTCATATAGTCTAGGTATTGGTAATGCTATGAATCAACCAATATAGATGGTCATATGGTATAATCTAGTGACAACATGGGTATAGCTAGGTGTAATCTAGAAACTTTGGTAAATGTGTAATAAGAGGATGGCATGTCTTTCCATTCAAGTCTATATAATCCTAGATGTTGAATAACATGATCATCTATGTCATGCCCCTAAGTCTAGTATGTGAGTGATGCATCTATATATATATATATATATATATATATATATATATATATATATATATATATATATATATATATATATATATATATATATATATATAAACATGTGATATGAGCTATCGTGTCATATCCCATGTGCAAAATTAGAGATTAAAACAATGTACTTTGCACTATGCTTATAATATGATATCTAGTTTGTAACAATATTATGTTATATGAAGTTGTATGTGTGAGACATGTATTAATATACATACCCCTAAATCTAGTATCTAGTTTGAATCTATATCAAAGTCACTATCAATCCATATAATCTAAACCACTATATATTTGACTAATCTATGTATATATAAATTAAAGTTATGTCCCTCTAAATGTCTTGAGTAATATTGAATGACCCATGTAGTCTGAATCACTATATATTTGGACCAATCTAAGGTAAATCTGATAATCTAAATACTGAAGGTGTAAAAACCATGATGAGTGACCCATGTAGTCTAAATCATTGTATATTTTGACTTATCTAAGTTGAATTTGATAATATAAATATTAAATGTGTAAAAACCATGTTGAGTGACCCATGTAGTCTAAATTACTATATATTTTGATTGATCTAAGTTGAATTTGATAATCTGACTATTGGATGTGTAAGAATCATAGTGTATCCATCTATGAGAGTGGATAAACATGATAGATAAGTGTAGGAATAGAAATAGTAGGAATGATGACCCCCTTTTAGGGAAAGGGATGGGATCTATGATAGAGGAGGTTGAGCCAAAAGTGATGACTAGTGATGTAATGATAGAAGTGAGGTTGGTATATTTTGAATTGATTAAGAATTTGCTTGAATGATTAGACTTAATTGTTTTTAAAATTGAATGAATCTTTGATTGGTTAGGACCAAATTGTATGTCTCGGTAAAAATTTAGTATGGAGATGTGTGTGTCATAGTAGGCAGATGATGTAGTAAGAGAGAAAGGCTCATGTGATATTGAGGTATCATTGTTTTGATTTTTTGGAACAAAATAGTATGTAAAATAGAGCTATGGGGTTGAATTTATAGGAAAAATGGTATTTTTCTTTGAATGAGAAAGTTGTTTGATATAGGAGAATTGGATTGATTCTCTATTCATTTGTGCATTGACAAAGCTGAGATTTGGAGCTTTAGAGTAGGAGATATGCTGAGGAGATGAACACCTATCATGACTCATTTTGAGAAATTGGAAGCCCAAATTGAGGTTGGTGGGAATATTACCCTGGTAAGTAGCTAAATCATGTGATTTTTTTTCTTGTTTAAAAGCCTAGTTTTTATGTTTATTATTTTAAGTAGCCTAGGAAATTTTAAATAGTTATAGTGCTCTTGTCCCTCCTTTGGTGTTGTTATCTAGGATCCAATGCTACTTTCTAAGTTGGAATGCTCCTATCTAATGTTTTTGTCTTGTACCCAATGTTGTTGTCCTAGAAGCTAGATTTTTTAGCTATTGTTTAGTTTAGTTGTGTTTTTGTTTGGTTATTGATTTGGCATGGTTATCTAATGTATATGTTATTTAGGTGTTTTTATAAACTAAGGTATAGATGAGAGAGTTCCATAGAGGTCAAGTTATGGAGAAATTATGGTTTTTGCCTTTATCAGCTGATGAGAGGGTTGTGATAGATAAATCAAGTTTGGGTCATGTGTGTGGCCTAGGCACTGTGAAATGGGATAGGTGTTTCATTATCACCTTGTGTGAGAGGTGAAATACAAACACCTATAATTTATAGATTTTTATGGAAGATATTACTATTACTCTTGAGGATGTGTATCATATTTTGCACTTGTCAATTAGTAGATGGCATGTGAATTTGTAAGATGGCATGGGTGTAGATGCTATTGATCATGTGTCCTACTTTTAGGTGTGCCCTCAAGCATACATAGGAGATGAAATGATAATGATGTATTGTTGTAACTTATTATATATTCAAGTGTTCCATGTTTACAAAAGTGGTTGGCCATATTGTTATCTTCATTTATTGTTATAGATGAGAGTGGGTATTGATTGCATACAGGATGCATAAGATTACACATAGTGTAGAAATGTATGGTAATATGTTCCCATGGTGTAGGACTATACTTTCCCACTTATATAAGGATTTGTACTAGTTTACTTAGAAGTAATTTAGTGGTGGTTTTGAGTGTGGCTACTTTATTGAATTGTTGGGCTTGAGTACATAGTGGTTGTGTAGCTAGTAGGATTATCAAGGTAGAGGTGGGCACCTCCATAGCCATTTTTAAAATGGTAGATGAGTTCATTGGCTATCTAATCTCCTAGGATAGATCACTATATACAAGTTTTAGATAGATTAGTGGCTCAATATATCATATGGAGGCCCTATAGAGGATTCTTTAGGTGGCCCAAGGATGGAGTGCAGTTATGGTGTATGAGGGTCAGTTATTGGTTGCATGACCACTGGATTAGGGTGTATGACCACTTTCAATATGATCATGTGATTAGATAGTTTGGAATACACTAAGATGTGCCCCTAACATCATGGTTTTGGGTGAGGAGTGCATGGGAACTAGTGAGAGTAGGATCTCATTGTAGGCCTACTAAGGCTGAGTTACAACTACTACTTTTGGTTGCATGAGATGCAGCTATAGATATTCCTAATGTAGATGATGTTAGATGCATAGAGGCATATACCACATGGTGGATGAGTCATCAATGGGTGCTATTATATATTTTTATTGGAGGGAATACCCTCGATTATGAGAATCCTATGTTGATCTAGATGATGGGAGGTAAGCATTGATTATATGTGAATTGTGTATAATTTGTGCTTGTTTTAGATTATTTTTGAAAGAATATGGCTAACATAATGTTTTTAATTTTGCATTTAGGTGGATTAGGATGTGCTTAGGATGAATTACCTATTGGGAGAGGTAGAGATGATGGGTTCTAGGAGACCATCATTGAGTCTACACTTTGTGAGCTTACACAACATGTACCTAATGATGTTGTGGAGGAGGGTTTGATAGAGTGAATGAATACTATAGATGTAATTTATTCTCATTTGTTTGATATGGATGCTATAGATATGCTTACACATGTTAGGGTAGTAGGAGAGATAAATGAGCTAAGAGCATAGTTAGATAGGCATAAGATGCCTCCAACTAATTATGGATCACTGATTACATGGATCATGGATGATTACACATATCTTCAAAGATGGTATGAAAATTTTAATGAGGAGAATTTTTGTTTTATAGAGTGATTTAGTCATCATAAGAGGAATTCAGGAGATCAAGGAGGTGTGGGTTCATCAAGTTTAGGTTAGACTATGGGACTAAGACTGGAGAAGAGAGTGAGATTGAAAGTAAGGGTATGATGCCCATCCATGATTGATTATATATTGATATGATGTATTTATTTTGAAAACTTTGTTATATATATATATATATATATATAGAGAGAGAGAGAGAGAGAGACTATTTTGATTTTGACTCATGCATACTATGTTATGGGATTTGAAATATTTTGTTATATGCATTGCATTTGGTTGTTTTAGAAGTAATTGATTTGGTATTGATGTTGAGGCTGCATATGTTTGGTAAAATAGTACTTGGGATATGTGATTTGATTGTTTTGATAAGTATGATGCTAGGTTTGTATTTTGATTTGTATGTAAGTAAAGAATTTTATTTGGTTTGTAATTATATGTGAGAAAAAAAAAATTATAATTGGGAAATTGTTGGGATAAATTGAGCCAGTTTGAGGTTGGTAAAATAGGAATTGGATAAGTGGATTTTGTAAAATCTAAACCTTGATAGGATGGTTTTATCTATTTAGAATTTGGAATATTATTTATTAGTATGTGGGGATGTAAGATAGCATGTTGTGCGTATTACTTCCTTGAGAGTGGCTCAAGAATATAAAGTTTAGCTAGACCTTTGGCTTCATCATTGACCTACTAAGTGAAGCTATGAACTGATGCTAGTATGAATGTGAAAAATATCATTCTATGTTATATCACTATCTGATTCTTATTGGCCAAATGAACAAGTGTCCATACTGCTCATGTTGTATAGGAATCTTTAGATAGACATGGAGATTCTATAAAATGTAGCTTTATTGGTCATGTAACTAAAATTATGTGTTGTGAAGAAGGCTCATATATCTATAATCATATGCCCTGTGCCCTCTATTTTTATGTGTATGATTGAGCCATAGATTGAGATGGAACTAAAACCTATGATATGGGCTCATTTAATCTCAACCATAGTGGATTGTTGTGTGAGATATGACCAAGAAAATATGGTCATAGTGAATATTTCTCATGAGTAGTACTCTATGATGTGGGTTCATTTAATCTTAATTTTAGTGGATTGTTGTGAGAGATAGAACCTATAAAATCTAGCCATAGTGAATATTTCTTGTGAGTAGTACTCTATTGCAGTGCTTGTGACTCTTTTGGATATGTATATGGAACTGTACTATGTAATCCTCAAACTATAATGTTGTATGTAGATTTTTATCACTGTATGAGTTTCAAAACCTTTTAAATAGGTGGAATAGGAGATCTATTATGAGGATCTATCCTAAAATTTGCATTACTCTCATGATGAGTGACCAATGATTCCTATGAAGGAATGTCTTGGGATGACTCAATCATGGAGGCATGAGGTCTAGGATTTTATGATGATGGAGATCTTAGTGCCCCCTATGTAAATGCTATGATGACATTATCAACACATCTATTAATTCAATCTATGATTCCATAGCAATCATTATCTCTATGTCCACAAATATGATGATAGTTGCAAAACGGTTGATGTCACTATCTATGTAAGAGATATGGATCTCGTCAATGAGTATAAGTTAACGTGATTAACCTTCTATCTAGTAGTACTAATAATATGACACATGGGCTATCCCACTCTAAATCAAACTATAGTGTTGCCTTGTTTCTATTCTCTATATTGCATATTGTAGTTTGTATACTAGAGACTGGCTCTTTATTATTAATAGATTGCTTTTCTAGTTGTGGTCTCCTATCTTTTTTAGGACATGGTGGATTTTGGATGTTAGGAGTTGTAGATACTACAATGAAATCTAGAGTAATCTGATCAATTAAATATACCTTACTCAATCCCAATTTCTTTTCCAAAGCTATAACTATATAACACAAGTATCTAAGAGAAGACTATGTTTGATATAATAGATGTTTGAGATGAGGTTGATAAAGCCCCTTAATAAAGATATGCTAAATCTCTAAATTTGATGGTTCGTATATCAATCTTAACATGTGATTCTTGTTGATGACTAGAGATTGCACCCGGTGGCAGGAAAATAGGTTCCTGCCCTCTCCCCGCAACATGGAAACTCCTCTCTCACCTGTGGGATGGCGAAGCAGGAGAGGAGAGTCTCTAGGTATGGGCTAGTTCCCTCTGATGTATCTTGTTTGTTTCAGGTAGTGAAAAATATAGATATATAGATATACTGGGGGGGATGAAAAGGGAGAAAAAAATATAGGAAAAAAAATAGCTTACTCTAAAGAGGTGATACACCAAAACTAGATGACCTTCCCACATTCACACTCGGGATCAGATAAAACAACATACATACACTGAGACTTGGCAGAAAAGAATAGGTTGCTGGAATGACAGGGAGGTTCTAATGAAAAATACAAGAAATAGGGACTCACCAAGATGTTGTGGAATGCATACTATAAGTGACCTTTGTTTTTGCACCCCAAATGGAACTCTTCACCTGTAAGCTGTAAACTGACACTTTGTAGATAGCTGGTGCATTGGTATTTAAACCTGTGAGAGCATTTAAAAGAAAATGACTGAACACAAATTAAACACACAGGATGTACACAGGGTATCCATCCAAGAAAGAGGTAAAAACTATATTTTATTGATTCAGGTGGAGAATTTAGAGAGCTGTGCTCTTTACAAAATTGGAGAAGATCCTTTAAAATGGCCAAGTCTGCCAATTTATATGGGAAAAGCCAAGAGGAGTCTCATTGGCCTTTGCTTGCAAGTGGTTGTGTCATGTCTTCATTAGAAAGAGGGAAAAACATTGTAGATGACATCATAAAACCTGCTTAGACCATGCTTACGGCCTCGTTTTATGTGCGGCCTACTCCTCTGCCCGTTGGGTGGGCCTTTTTTTGTGTTCTACAGGCCTTTTTTGCTGCTTGATGTTGTGAGCAGTAATTTTACTACCCAATGTCATGGACTGCACGTAGCAATTTTGCCGACGTCGGATAATTTACTACTGTGCACGATAGTTTTGCCGATGTCAGCCGAGTTAGCTGTTGTGTGCAGCAGTTTTGCCGATGTCAGCTGCGTTAGCTATCGTTCTCCTTTTCTTCACTTACGGTTGTGTGCAAAAATTTTATCACTTATTGCTTGTGTTGGTGGTCTCTTTTTCCCCACCGCTACTTCTCATGGCAATTTTGCTGCCCATTGCTTAAAACTTTGATTTTTTTGTGGGACTTAGATGCATTAAACCATTGACTTGAAATTTTGCATTAAACCAAAGCGCTTGAACCTTTTTGTTGAACTGAGCATGAACCTAAAGATGAACTGCAACCCAAAATTGACTGGCATTTCATAGCTTTCAAAGAGGGTGACCAAAATTTTGCCAAAGGGGCGAAATTGGGTCAACAAATTAGTGACTCCCAGGGGAAGCATGCCTGCTATGCTTAGGACCTAGTTGCCTTTGAATATCCATTGGGCACAGAGTCAGATGCAGCTTGAAAGAATTAATAACAGCCCAAAAGATCCCAAGATCAAAAATATAGAATTTACCCCCACACGCAAAAGGAAACACACAAAACTAAAAACAACTGACTGTGCAAACCGCACTTAGGGAAAATAGGAAAAAACAAGGAAAACTATGTACATTTGAACCAAAAATTAGTGGCAATGCTCTAGATGTATCTTGTTGACTGGGATACGCAATTCTTCATCGTTCAACTTGGAGAGTTGGAATGCGTTATACCGCTTGCACTGAGTAATCATGTAAGGACCGCTCCAGAGAGCATCAAATTTTGCATGTTTTCTAGGCTTAGCTCTGTCTTCGTCCCATTTCAAAACAATGTCTCCTTCAGAGAAATCCTTTGATGAAGATTTCTTGTCGAAGTGTCTTTTTATTTGCTGCTAGCGATTAGACATGGCAGCCATGGCATGGTCCCGTATCTCTTGGAGCTCCATTAGTTCGCACAATCTGACCTCCATGCTACTTCCTTCTTCTAACTATAGCTGATGAGCAAGGTCCATTGCTGGCAATTCAAGTGAGATGGGAAGCCGTACTTCCCTTCCATACATGAGCATATATGGAGAATTTTTGATTGCTCTCTTTAGAGTGATCCGATCGGCCCATAGAGTTGTCTTCAACTTGGCATGCCAAGTTCTCTAATTTTCCTCCATGGTCCTCTTTATAATTCTGATCATATTCTTGTTAGTGGACTCAGCCAGCCCATTCCCCTATGGGTAGTAATTTGAAAAAGTGCTGAGGTATATACCATACCTTAGCGCCCATTCACTAGTTTTGGTTCCCAGAAAAGCCAAGGCATTGTCTAAAATTATAGTGGCTGGGACCCCAAAACATGTCACTAAGTCCTCATAGAAATCTATGACTATGCTTTCATTTGCTTCCTTCAAAGCAATGGCTTCCACCCACCTGGTGAAATAATCCGTAGCAGTCAGGACCCATTTGTGTCTAACACTGGAGGGAGGATTGATCATCACTATGAAATACAGGCCCCACTACACGAATGGTTGTTTAACTTGAATGGGCTGTAGGGGCATGGTAGCCAATCATTATTTCTTATCAAAAAGTGCACACTTCTGGCACTTTATTACCCAGGCATAGGTATCTTTGAAAAGAGTGGGCTAGAAATAGCCAACTCTCATTATTTTAGTCGTTGTGGTCTTAGGGGCAAAATGGCCGCCTACTGGCCCATCGTGAAACTCAGCCAATACCTTGTCAGCCTAACTGGGGTCAATGCATCTTAGGAGAACCCCAGAGACATCCTTCATAAATAATACTCCATCAATCAAAACATAGGGAAGGGACTAAAGTTTAAAATACCTTCTTTCGGCCCTATCGAGACCCTGTGGACATTCACCCGTAAGAAGGAAGTGCCTCATGTCCAGCGTCCAATCTCTTATGACAGTTGGTTCTTCTACAGTGGTTGCATCATGGATCAATAAGTTGTCTTCACCTTTTTGCCTCAAATCTACTGCTGGCTGTTCACACAGGCCCCTTCCTCTCACCAACTTGGCAATTTTGATGTCTATGTCATACTCCATCACCTTGGTGATCCATCCTACTCTTTTCTTGTTTAAGTCTCGATTGGTCAAGAAATCCTTGACGCTAGGATGTGGAACCATGAGATGGATCTTGCCATTTGACAACATGTATCTGAATTTCTTCAAGCTATGCACTACTTCTAGGACTTGCTTCTCTACGTAGGTGTACCTGATTTCAAAGTCCTCTAACCCTTGGCTGAAGAAGGCAAGTGGTTGCTCAAGGTCATCACTGTTTGCTTGAGTAAGCATAGTAGATATTACTTCTCCATTGCTGAAGGTATAGAGATTGAGGTCTTTATTGAAGTCAGGGCTGATTAGAGTGGGAGCCTAGGTCAAAGCCTGTTTGATGGCTTCAAAGCTGTCTTTTCTTGGCATTGTCCATTTGAATTCTTCACCCTTCCTTAGCATAGAGGCTAGGGGTTTAACTATCTCAGCAAAATTCATAATGAACCTCCGAATCAAATTTATTCAGCCAAAGAAACTCTATAGGTCTTTCTTGTGCTTTGGTAGGGACATCTCCAGAATGGAGCAGACTCTCTCGGGGTCAATAGACAAACCTTCTTTGGACACAATGTGGCCAAGAAGTTTCCCTTCATGAACAACAAATACATATTTCTTTGGATTTTGAGAGATTCCAAATTCCCTGCACCTCTCAAAAATCTGCCTGAGGTGTTCCATGTGCTAGCCCGCCTCCTTGGAGAAAATCGTTATATCATCAAGGTACACCAACACATTCTTATTTATCAAACCATTGAAAGTGATGTCCATGGCTCACTGAAAGGTAGCACCAGCATTGGATAGCCTGAAAGGCATTTTATGGTAGGTAAACATTCCCCATTTAGTGGTGAAGGCTATTTTGTATTGGTCACAGCCTCGTACCAGAATCTGATTATATCCCGAATAACCATCCAGGAGGGAGAAACGTTCAGAACCGATTACCTTTTGGAGGATCTGCTCCATGTTTGAAAGGGGATAATGATCTTTTAAAGAGACTTTATTAAGGTCTCTAAATTTGACACACAATCTGATCTCCCCATTTTTCTTTCTAACTGGAACCAAATTTGCCAACCATGAGGAATGTTTGATCAAAAATATAATGCTAGACTCAATCAACTTGACCAATTCTTTCTGCATAAGGAGTTTCATCATCAGATTAATAGGCCTCTATTTTTGTGTGACTAGTTTTGCACCTTCCTCTAATTCAATGGTGTGCTGGGAAAGTCTTGGATCGAAGCCTTTCAATTCATTATAATTCCAGGCAAAGATGTCAGTGAACTCCTGACACAACAGAATGAAACCTTGCCTTTCTTGAAACGTGCAGACCTTACCAAGCGCTAGCAGCTTGTCCTTGAAGATTTCAACTTTTTCATAATTCTCCTCTCTAGTAGTGATGCATGCTTTGTCATTTCTTAGTTTGTCATCTCTGTTGAAAATACTTTCAAGTGTGACCAAACCCTTAGGGAGTCTATTGTTCTTCAATTGAACAATCTAATTTCCGTATTGCTGCTGCAATTTCGCTTGATTATGGACTACAAACTTAGCTTCTTCTTGCAAGAAGAGAGCTATCTACTGGTCACTTTCAAAGACCTACCAATTTTTAATATTGTCTAGAATTGAAGGTTGAACTACCACTTTTAAATGGTGTGAACCACAATTCCTGCTTATCTCTTTTGAAACATCAAATTGGGTGCCAACAGCTGCCATCCTATCAGCCTGCTTATTCTATTCTTTGGGAATCGAGGTAATGTTAAGAGCAAGGAAATCCTCCATCAAGTCCCAGACTTTGTGCTTGTATGAATTCAGTAAGGAGTTCTTGGTCAAGTTTAGGCCTCTTATTTGGTTCACAATTAGTTCACTATCCCCCAGGATTTGCAACTTCCTGATCCCTCTCTTTCTTGCCCACTCAAGTCCATGAATCAAAGACTCATATTCTGCAACATTACATGTGCAAGAGAACTAGAAATGAAAAGCTAAAAAGTACCTTTCTTTAGAAGGGGAAACTAACATTACCCCACCACTAGCGCCCAGTTTACTTCTGAAACCATTGAAGTACAGCTACCACAGGCTGAGGTCTTCTTTGTTCTCCTTTATTATATTGGGCATGACGGTGCCTTCTTCATGCAAGAAATAGATGCTGAGGTCTACCTCCTCAATAAACTTATAAGGATCGTGCTTGAAGTTATCGCTTCCCCACTCATCTAAGAGTAGATCTGTGACCCCTTCAAGAGCAAAAGATGAAGATCGGTCTATTTGAGACTCTTCTAGATCGATGATAGTGTAACTGACATTTGTTGCCTTAGGTGAATAGGGCTCTAGATGGTCCTTGTAGAGTGGCTCAGATTCAAATTTCACCTTGGTCCCGTACTTGGTTCTGAAAACTAGATATGACCAGTTCGCTGCTAGATAGCCACCTATCTTGGACGTAAAGTCCCTAGATAAATAGATTGTGAAATATGGAAGAACATCCGCTACCACTATATCATGGGGGATTGAGAATGTCAAGCAGGCATGCAATGTTAAACTTAAACCCTTCAGGATTCTAACTATCTTTGAAGGCGTCCCATCTAGTTGCAAGACTCCTTTGTTTATTGCTTCATACTTTAATCCCATCTTATCAGGAATGCACTTGGGCATTACTGAAGTGCTGGCCCCACTGTCGATTATGCAATTGTGTACTAAGAAATCCCCTATGATTAAAGATACATAAAAGGGGGGAGTCCTTTCTTCTTTCTTTACCTAATCTAAAGCATAAGGCTACCCATTCATCATTAGGACGTTATTAGTGTCTGTTGGGATGACATGTCAATCTAGCTCATGCAATTCTTTCTTCAATACATCCCTTTGTCTTGGAAGAGACAATGAATCCCATAGAGAAATGCTCACATGCAATTTCTTCATTTGATTGACTATATTCACTTGGGGGCTGATTCCCTTCATGTTTTCCTTTGGGCTGATCCCGGCTGGAGCTGTAGATTGAGGAGCTAGAGGTGTAGACAGTTGACCAGAAATTGGGGCCCTTTGAAAAGGGTGTGGTGGAGGATTCATTGATGCCTGAGGGGAAGCCTGTGCTTCTCTAATTGCTCTTCTTTTAAATCTCATATTGGCTGTAACACAATCAGCCTGATTACCTGTAGTGCCCCCATGATTAATTGTGCAGAGCTCACCCTCTTCATGATTTATCAGGGTAGAATCTGGCTGAGCCTGATTGTTACTCGTGATGGCCTGAGCTGGAAACTAAAAAAATTGGGAATGATCAGCAACCTAGTTTTTTTAATTCTCAAAAAAAATCATTATATCATTCGTATGGACAGCTTGCTCTTGACCATGTCCTATGGTCGAACAGCTAGGCTGTTCCTGTACAAGGTTATTCTGAGTAGTCACCATGGCTTTAGATGACAAAGAGGGGCCTGAGTTATAATTTTGATAAGGCCTGGTCTGAGTGAGCTGACCATGTCCTTGACTATAGCCTTGAAAAGGGTTTCTAGGTGTTTAACCATAATGTTGATATCTCAGATTCAGCTTATTATTTTGAGCTTGTTGCCTTTTAAGAGCTACAAGTTCATTTGACATGTTTTGTAATAGGATTTTAACCTCATGTAGTTCATTTGAAGGAATAGCAACTGGCTTCTCAATGGTGGGTAGGGGAGCAATGGTGGTAACGACGATCTATATAGGGGGCAGCATCTCTGGTAAAAGTGGCATGTGGGGCCTAGGGGAGATTTTCCTAGCTTGAACCAAGCAATTTTCGGTGGCTATGGCAATGTCATAAGTAGCAGGCAATATATGCCCTCCCATAGATTGGATCATCACGACAATGTCTCTATTTAATGCTTTTAAATAGTATAAGAAAGTGTAGCTGGGAGTCGGCCTTAATAGGATGGGAATTCTATCCCAAGTCTTTTGAAACCGTGTGTTGAAGTCCTGCATATACTCGTGTGGAGCTCTCTTTATAGTCATCAGCTGCTCAGCAAGAGAGAGGCCATCACTTTTCTCCCCAAAATGACCAGTTAAATGGGTGCCCAATTTGTTCCAAGAATGTATGGAATTCATAGGTAAGGTGTCATACCAGTTGAGAGCTTTCCCTTTCAGAGACAAAGCTAGCAGTCTGATGGGAATGTTTTCTTCTATTATATTGTGAATATTGAAAAGGTTGGCAATATTATTGATATGCTCAACAACTGTAATAGGTCCCATTCCATCAAAAGAAGGTACATTTTTTAGAGTTATTCCTGGAATCAGATCATAGCATGGGAGGTTTAAAGGGCTCT
The DNA here is from genome assembly GCA_037957365.1 of Torreya grandis. Taxonomy (NCBI): domain Eukaryota; kingdom Viridiplantae; phylum Streptophyta; class Pinopsida; order Cupressales; family Taxaceae; genus Torreya; species Torreya grandis. The sequence goes on along the minus strand of JARHVA010002837.1, from coordinate 1,986,297 downwards.
CACCGTGAAAAGCTGCAAAAGGCAATGCCATGGCTAGAACGGGCTGTAACTGTGGCTGAGCTGGGTTGGTGTTCCTAGAAACAAGTCTAGGAGGATTTACTAATGGATAAGGGTGAGTTATTTCAAACCTGAGCCTTTTAGTAGAGTTTAAAGGCAGCTCAATGAAAACAAAAGGGATCCCTCTTGAAGCTGACCTTGTTGTAACCTTTGGCATAGAATTTTAAGTGACTGGTCTTAAAATAAAGAACTAAGCTCTTACTAGTGGAGTCACCAGATGCTGGAAATCTTTGAAATGACTGTAGTAGGACCAGTATCAATCTTGAAATACTACTGCGTTAGAAACTGATAAAAACACAGTCCCACCGAGTGTGCCAAAATTGTTGACGACTAGAGATTGCACCCAGTGGCAAGAAAATAGGTTCCTACCCTCTCCCTGCAACATGGAAACTCATCTCTCGCTTGTGGGATGGTGAAGCAGGAGAGGAGAGTCTTTAGGTATGGGCTAGTTCCCTCTGATGTATCTTGTTTATTTCAGGCAATGTAAAATATAGATATATAGATATACTGGGGGGATGAAAAGGGAGAAGAAAATATAGGAAAAAAAATAGCCTACTCTAAAGAGGTGATACAACAAAACCAGATGACCTTCCCACATTCACACTCAGAATCAGATAAAACAACATACATACACTGAGACTTGGCAGAAAAGAACAAGTTGCTGGAATGACAGGGAGGTTCTAATGAAAAATACAGGAAATAGGGACTCACCAAGATGTTGTGGAATGCATATTGTAAGTGACCTCTATTTCTGTACCCCAAATGGAACTCTTCACTTGTAAGGTACAAACTGACACTTTGTAGATAGCTGGTGTGTTGGTATTTAAACCTGTGAGAGCATTTAAAATAAAATGATTGAACACAAATTAAACACATACGACGTACATAGGGTATCCATCCAAGAAAGAGGTAAAAATTGTATTTTATTGATTCAGGTGGAGAATTTGGAGAGTTGTGCTCTTTACAAAATTGGAGAAGATCCTTTAAAATGGCCAAGTCTGGCAATTTATATGGGAAAAGCCAAGAGGAGTCTCATTGGCCTTTGCTTGCAAGTGGTTGTGTCATGTCTTCATTGGGAAGAGGGAAAAACACTGTAGCTGACATCATAAAACCTGCCTAGACCATGCTTGTTGCCTCATTTTGCATGCAGCCTACTCCTCTGCCCACTGGGCGGGCCTTTTTTTGTGTTCTGCAGGCCTTTTTTGCCACTTGATGTTGTGTGCAGTAATTTTACTGCCCAATGTCATGGACTACACGCAGCAATTTTGCCGACATCGATCGATTTACTACCATGCATGGTAGTTTTGCCGGCATTGGCTGAATTAGCTGCCATGCACAGCAGTTTTGCCGACGTTGGCCGAGTTAGCTGCCGTTCCCCTTTTCTCTGCTTGTGCCTGTGCACGGAAATTTTACTGCTTATTGCTTGTGTTGGCGGTCTCTTTTTCCCTGCCGCTGCTTCCCATGGCAATTTTACCACCCATTGCTTAAAACTTTGAATTTTTTGTGGGACTTAGATGCATTGAACCGTTGACTTGAACTTTTGCATTGAACCAAAGCACTTGAACCTTTCCATTGAACTGAGCATGAACCTGAAGATGAACTGCAACCCAAAATTGACTGGCCTTTCATAGCTTTTGAAGAGGGTGACCAAAATTTTGCCAAAGGGGCAAAATTGGGTCAACAATTCTTGAATCATAAGATATAATCATTGAATGAATCTAAATTATTCTAATGTAAAGTTGTAAGTTTCTCATATGTAACATGAGGGCCTATGTTTGCTATGTAATGTCTAAGAAATGCCTCTTCTAAGTCATCATATGTGTGAAAGGAGATAATAAGGAGTAGATGAAAGAACTAATTGCTTTCCCTACTAATGTCTATTGGAATAACTTGAGTAGAATCAAATGACTTGCATGAGATGTAAAAGCCTTCAAAAAGGCTTGAAGGTGTACAAATGGATCCCTAGTTCCATCAAAGTGAGGCAATGATGGTTCAAAAAATGCTTAGGAAATGAAGCTTTTATGAATGTCTTTAGAATTAGGTTAATATGTAGATCATTGGCATCCATCCAAGACTTATAGGCCTTGTTTTCCAAGAAGGATATGTACTTGCTGTTGTAATTCACCGAGTGCATGCATCAAAGAGATAATCTCCAAGGATGGTACATTAGCATCTTGAAGTGGTTCATTTAATCATTGAATTTTATTATTAATTTTAGCCATGGGAATACTACATTTATCAATTAGATCATAAAGAGGGGGTTTTCTCACTTAAACCTCATGAGTAATGTTAACTTGGACCTTACTAGAGGGATGTGGGCTACCATTCTCTTTAGGTGAAGAGTGAGAACTAGGTTCTACTGTAGTGAGGGGTGGTTTGGGAAATTCATTAGTATCTTTATGTTTTATTGTATCATATTTTAATTGAGTAGATGATGTTTTATTATCATGAATATGTGCAATATTTGAAATAGAATCATGCATAGAAATAGAAACAACATTTGGAAGTGCATTATGTTTGAGAGGAGGAGTGAGAGAAGAGTTAGAAATATGAGATGCATATTCTTCTTCACTATGTGCATAATAATCATCATTTCTCCATTCATTGTCATCATTGGAATATTTTTAATAATCACTTTTTTTCTCAAATTCATTTACATGTTCACTATTATACTCATTATCACTTTTGGTGCAACTAGGGAGAGGTGTAAGAGAAGAATTTAATTCTTTTCTAGTATGCAATAAAGTGTCCTTTGGAATTGGAATATCATGTGCATCTATGTTATCCATGGATGGAGTGTATGAATTATTTTTAGGTGAAACATGAGAGATAAGAGAATAAGAGTTTTCATTTAGACATTTCTTTAATAAAGTAGAGTTAGGAACATGAGATGTGTCATTTGAACTATGCATTGGCAATTTGATTTTATTATGTTTATATTGTTGTAATTTGAACATAGTAGTATTAAAAGAGAGAGATTAGGTTCATATAGATGAAAATTATCACCAATAAGAGATTCACTTGGAAATGCCTAAGTAATTTGTTCATTGGTGCATTGTGCATAGGATAATGAGGTGAAAAGTAACTTTCCCATTTATCAAAATTATTTTCTTGGAAGAAGGAATAAAAGAGATTCGTTTGAGAGAAGAAGATGAATTTATTTGTGATTCACTATCACCATTACATATATCATCATATCCCTCATTACAACAATAGTAATTATCTTCATTTTAAATTAAATCATTTTCCACATTTTTATCTAATGTGCAATTTTGTAAATTTGTCCATTCATTATCATAATTATGAGAAAAAATTAGAAATTGATCTATGGGGTGAGAGCGAAGAAGTGCCTTAGTAGCCATTTTATTTCTTTCACTAAATAAAATATTTAAAAGTACTATTAAGCAAATAAATTTAAAAATAACTATGAACATAGAAATTTAGAAAATATTTTTGACTATCCAAATAATTTGCAAAAATTCCAAAGTATTTTTCTAAAAATTGTATGGGAGGAAAACTTGGGGTTTGAATACCTAGCTTGGAAACTTGGGTTTTGAGCTAGGGTTTTAGAATTTTTGAAAATTATGCCAACAATTTTTATTCAGAAATAATATTTGAATATAATAAATGCACAAAAATTGATACAAAAAATTAGAAATTTGCATTTAAATTTTTGCACACGAAAAATACTAATTTTGAAATTATTTTTGACAAATTAAACAATTTGCAAAAAATTCTAAAATATTTTTATTAAATTTGCAAGGCAGGCTTAGGGTTTAAGGACCTAGTTTGGAAATCTAGGGTTTTAGAATTTTTGAAAATTATGCCAATAATTTAAATTCTAAAAATAAATTTGAATAGAATAAATGTATAAAAATTAATACAAAAATTTAGAAATTTTATTTTTATTTTTTTCACAAAAATTTGGAGAAACCCTAATGGTACCTAGGTTTTTAGATTTGTTCAAAGTAAGTTAGGTTCACTAAATATTTTATTATTTTTTAGAAACTAGTATATAGTTCTTAAATAATAAGGGGTATGAAATAAGGGTAAAATATAATCAAAGGTAGTAAACTAGAGGTTTTGATTAATTTAATTGAATCAATTGCATATGAAAAGGAATTAACTTATCTTGAAAATCAGGCTAATATGACTATTGTAGGAGCTAAAAACTGAGGTGTAGGGCTAGGAGAGTGTCCAAAATCTAAATCTATCTTTTGTTTTTTGATTAGATAGGAGCATTTAAAATATGACACCCTAGTGTATGGTGTCATAGTCAACCTCTACCATTTTTGTGCTAAGGATTTAAGATTTTTGGGTTTTGTTCTTCAGGTTAGTGTGAGCCTATGTACCAAATTTTGAAGGTTATAAGACAACAAAGCTCTCTATAGGTCCATTTTAATCTCAAAAAACCTATATTAATTTACACACATGCAAACAACTAATTCATTACAATTAAAAGGGGGGAAATTGGGTTAGGAAAAAAATGATCACATGATCTAGAACCCCTGCTATCCTGATCACTACCTACATTAACCATTAATCTAGGGTCTCAAATCAAATGTATTTCTCCCTTAGATAACATGCATAATCAATGTGCACTATAGATGTAATAATGACTTTAACCTAGGCCCTTCCTTGATCAAGCATGCAAGTCTATGTGTGATGCAAAATGTTGAGCTCTACTATTGACTAATTTTTATTAATTCTAATGTGCCAAAGTAGTAAGTTCTAGATATAATATGCCTTGTGAAGTCCTTTATATAGGAGATTCATTATTTCAAATTTGGGATCTTTATTTAAATTTGGCCAACATGGGAAAACTTAAGGATGAAGCTAAGAAAGGGGATAGGACCCATCTAGTAGAAGAAACTAACCATTAAGGCTTAAATTAAACTTAGATAGGAGTGCTAAATATTGGACACCCTAGGTTTTATCACTATAGTCCAATCCCAACACTCTTATCCTATAGGCTAGGGATCAGGGAGGATGGAAAAATCATATAAAATATGATCTAGTTGAGGTGGAATGATCATTTGAAAGTTTTGATATGGCTAAGAATAGGTAAAAAGGTGACTCAAGCTTGAAATAAGATCAAGAGTACTAAATCAAAACACATGAATAAATGTGAACAAAACTCATATTCTCCAATCAGAGTCTCCTATGAAAGGACTATGAAAAGACATGATATGTGTGTTTTCTTGACCAATTTAGTGTGTATACAATTTTTTTACTTATCATTAGAGGAAGATGGGGATATAGGAGAGTACATGTTTAAGTTAAATAATATTTATATTGAGTATACTAAGGTTGGGTTTGGTAAACTTGATAATGATCTCATTGTCACTGCTATATTTAAATGACTACCTATGTCCTATATAAATTTTTTTATAAATGATACATGTAGTTGAAAAGATCACAGGCATAACTTTTGATAAACTAGTTGAGTTTATTATTCATTATGACCTCTCTCTACCTAAGAAAACCAATAAAACTAAGGAATCCCATGATAAAAAGTTCAATCCTAGTTCTTCTTCTTCTAGTCAACAAAACTATAGAGATAAAATTTATAAAGGGGGTATAGGTTATAGAGGAGGTAGGTTCCAAAATAGGGGTAGAGGATATAATCAAAAAAACTATTCTAATCAGTAATATATCCATTCTCATTCAAATTATATGAGTGATATAGGATGTGGTCATAACTCTTATAGTGGTAGAGGTCGAGGTAGATCAAACATTAAATGTCATAGATATGGAAAATATGGTCACATTGCTTCTTAATGTAGGATTTTTTTTGACAAAATTCAAAGGCCATAAAAAGTGACTAAGTATAACTCTACTCTATATGTTGACCATGATTAAGATGAGTTAGGTAATGTTTCTCATGAATCTACATTCATTGCTTTAAGGAACATTACTTATATGGAATATGAGGTTAGACATGAGTTCACATATGGTGGGTTTTATATACAGGAGCAACTAAACACATGACATTCAAGAAAGACTTCTTTTAGACTTTTAAATAAGCATTTATCACTCCAATATCCTTGGTAGATAAGTCTATTCATACTCCATAGGGACTTGGGTCTATTATAATTTTGCTTCCTAATGGTTGTAACAAATACTTGGAGAATGTTTGATATGTTCCCACATTGAAAAAACATAGTATTTTATTGGTAACTATTCATAAGAAGGGTTATCAAATTGTTCTTGAAAATGGACTCATTTATATTAACTCAATCAAAAATGTATACAAAACCATGTATACATGTTATGAGGATGGAAATTTGGTTCATTTACATTACAAAGCATTTCCTCCCATAGTATAATTTATGGTAGTTATTGATATAAGCATAGGTAAAATGTCTACACAACATTTGTGGCATCTCCGCTATGGACATTTGAATGTTCACCCTTTTGTGGACTTATAAAGATATAGTATGGTGAATGGTTTTCTCACTTTTTTTAAAGATGGTATTATTTATGAATCATGTGTTTTAGGCAAACAAAATATGGAAAATTTTCCTAAGAGTTCTTCATGGTGAGATAATAGATGTTTGTAGTTAGTTCATAGTGATGCTTGTGACATGAATAAGTCATCCATTTGAGGGTGCACATATTTTTTGTTGTTTATTGATTATTTTTATAAGATGACTTGGGTGTTTTTAGGAAAAACAAATCATAGTTTTTCACTAAGTTTGTTGAATGGTTACACTTAGTTGAAAAATAAACATGTTCACCCTTAGCTAATATTCATTCAAATAATGGTGGTGAGTATACTTCAAATGAATTTTTTGATTATTATTGAGAACATGGAATTCATTGACAATATAATAATTATTATACTCCACAACATAATGGAGTCTCTAAATATATGAACATAACTTTAGAAGTTAGAGCTTAAGCTATGTTGCACTATAAACAATTTCATGATAAGTTTTGGGCTGAATCCATTGGTACTATAGTTTATTTGAGAAATAGGTCCCTTAAAGTCGTACTTTTGGGTAAAACTCCATATGAGTCCTAGTATGGGTTTCAAACAAAATTTAAATACTTGATTAATTTTATATGTCTTTATTTTGATTTAGTTCCTAATAAACACAAAACCAAGTTGGATCCATGAAGTAGAAAATGCATCTTTATTGGTTATTAAAAAACTAAAAAGTGGTATCATTTACTTACACATGATATAGGTAAATTAATAATGAGTAAAGATGTGATATATGATGAATTTGGTACAATGAACACTATAAATTGATTCATAATTTGATAGGTTAAAGAGGAAGATTCAAAAATGTGCTAAGGGATTGAATAATGAGGATAAATCTCATAAATTATTGTATGAGATGAGTATCCATTTCATTTATTCTACTTCCTCTCAAGTATTTCACAAGATAATAACTTAAAAAATGTTGAAAATTCTCTAAGTCTTCCTTCAAATGGTGCACATAAATATAATTATAGTGTTCTTGATCTTTAAAATTTAGACAAGTATCCCAAATGGGTTAAAATTAGTTTTTATGACTTTAAATCACATTAATTTAGTCTAACAAGTCCTAGGAGTTCTCATAAATAGGTAAATTATGCAATGGTTGTTATTACTTCTTCCACTAAGCCATCCACTTTTGAGGAAGCTTCTACTGAATAGGTTTGACAAATTTTAATGTAAAATGAGCATGATGTTATTCTTAACACTAATACTTAGGTTTTGGTTGATCCTCCTCCACATGTTCAACCCATCAGATGCAAATGGATTTATCGGTTAAATTATAAATCATATGGATCCATTGAAAAACATAAGGCAAGGCTTGTTGATAAAGGTTATGGACAACAAGAAGATATTTATTATTAGGAAGCATTTGCACCAATTACCAAATGGCACATTATTTGTATGTTTCTCACTTTAATAGCACAAAATGGTTGTATAGTACATTAGATGGATGTAAAAAGTGTTTTTTTGAATGGTGATTTATAGGAATAAGTGTATATGAAACAACCCCAATGTTTTGAGAAAGTGGATGTGCAACACAAAGTATGTAAATTAATCAATACTCTCTATGGGATCAAATAGGCACCTAGGGATTGGTATGAAAAAATCAATTCCTACTTGTAGAAAATTATATTTACATGGTGAATCTAATAATACTCTATATTTGAGTTTAGGGAAATAAATTGGTAAATCTTGTTTTATATGTTGATGACTTGTTTATCATAGTAAATGATGAAAACCATAACAATTATGTGAATAAGGAACTAAAATATGGGTTTTAGATGATAGATCTTGGACTTATTCACTATTACCTTGGCATAGACATTACTTAGAAAGATTAAAGTGTTTTCATTTCACAAATTAAGAATATTTCTAAGTTATTAAACAAGTTTGGAATGAATGATTTCAAACTTACCCTTACTCCCATGGAAAATAACTTTAAATTATCTAAGGATGATGGAAGTGCCCTTTTTTATGGCACCAAATACCGATAATTAATAGGAGGTTTCATATACTTGATGACTACCAGGCCTAATATATCATTTGCAGTTGGAATTTTTTATAGGTTTATGCATGAGCCTCGATAAATTAATTGGAATATAACAAAAAGAGTACTTCATTACCTTTATATAATGAAAACATATGGCCTTGAGTACTACCATAATAAAAATTTCAAACTTCTTGGGTATTATGATGCATATTTTGGCAGATGTGTGCATGATAAAGTATCCAAAATATGGTACACTATGCATATGGGTTTAAATACCATTGTGTGGTTTTGTAATAAGTAGGATACATAGGTAAATTCATCAGTAAAATTAGAATACATTTCATCATGGGATGCTTCTAGATAAATTACTTATTTATGACGCATTCTTGAAGATATTCATATTTCTCATATTGCTCCTACACAGCTATACATTGATAATCAAAGTATGATAAACATGTCTAAAAATATAACATTTCATGCCAAAAAAAGATATAGATGTCAAATATCATTATATATGAATTTTGGTGTCAAATAAAGTACTTGATCCAACATATTTCCCAACTATTGATCAGATAGTTGATATCTTCAGAAAGCACCTTGACAGAATTAAATTTGAAAATTTCAAAAAATGCTTGGCATCTATACAAATAATTTAATTTAGATCATGGGGGGTTTTATTAATATGTCCAAAGTCTTAACTTTAGTTTAGGTTGTTAGGTAATAATAAATTGTAAAGGGTCATACATATTTATTTATAAATACACCTCCTTTAATAATCATAGTCATATTTACTTAGTGTGGGTATTATTTTGAGTTAATAATAAAACTAAATTTTGGGTTGCATTCCCATAAATATTTTGTTAATTAGGTAGTTTTTTTTTACCAACCATAAGTGGAAAATATATATTCAAGTTTGTGTGAGTAAAAGGGTTGATGACATATTGGCACCCTTTCTATGTACTAGTTTTTTATTATTAATAAGATGTTTGTGCATCTACCTTAGTGGGCACAATATTTACCCTAAAGTGATTTTTATTGGTTAAAATTATTTGAGTTCTATAAATTGAGACCATTTATATCTCAAAATATAAAAAATTTACCAAACCGGAATGTTTGTTGCCCTAAGAGAACCTAAGAACACAAAAAAGAGCACAACTTGAGTTCCATTGATCCAAAAACTATGAAATTTGAACTAAAAGTGGGGATAAATATTTTAGAAATTTTTCTGGTGGGGTCATTTCCATACTATACCTAAGGAGAGATAAAATTAAAAATTTTAGGCCCATTCATGTAAAATTTTTAAAAACTAATTATCAAGAAGACCAAAGTGTAGGAATTCAAGTTTTGTTGATATAAATGCATTGAAAATTTGTAAGTAGATGTTACAAGGTTATCTAAATGAAATAATTTTTTTTTAAACCTTTTTAATCCATTCGTGAATTAATTGAAGAAGAGATATATCTATCTCAAGATCTTGTAAAGCACTAACGGAGCTCACACCTACAAGTTTGAACTAAGTCATCTTCAACAGCCATGAAGGACATTATGAGAGGCCTAAAATTAGTTGATATCAAGTATATGTTTCTTTATTTAATATTTAATTTCAGTTTTATAGGACTTAAACCATTCTCATATAACTTTTAATGTAAAAAAAAACCTCAACAACCTCAAAAATATCATCTATTCCCTCTATGCCAAAATCAAGGAGGGGAATTCAAATCAAACAAGGACTTATATAAGTGGAATTCATCATGAAATATTTGAGTTGGTTGAAGACTAAGTGGAGTTCATCATGTAATATTGGAAGAGTTAGTTAAAATATAATTCAAGATTTAAAGTCTAAGAGATAACTCTCCTCCAAAATAAGTCAACTTTCTTAATTTTTGACAATCTCAAGCCTCTAACCAGGACTTCTAAAACCCCCCTCAAAACTTGGAGACTTCAAGGCAAGTAATGATATGTTATATAAAGAATAATATGTCAGTTGAAAGCTAACTTCGACTATGTTTTAGTTTTTAGCCTTGATGAGGGCATTGATGACAAGTTTGCATGCTTTTCCCCTCATTAAGGGCACTTTTCACTATATTTACTTGATTTTTCTAAGTTATTTAATATACCTCTAACTGGTTATGGATTATCCCTATAAACTTTCATACTTGTAAACACCTTCTTAAGCAATAAATAAACTAATTTTACCTTCTCATATATTGGTTATTATGTGAAATTGATGAATTGGTGATGTTATCTTATTATAATTACATCCTATACCTAATTTGTGTCTAATTTTGTACACCTTTATGTAGTAAACTAGATATTGTATAGGTTTTAGTTTGTTCCTCTGAGAGTTTATGCAATGCATAGTTTTGATGAATGTTATTTGATCTTCCTAAGATAAGTGGTCATCCTTATAGGTATTTTTATAAGATGAATCCCTTCTATAAAAAACTTATGCCAAAGTTTCCTTTTTGAGTTGTATATGTGTGAGTGATCTTGGAGCTCATTATGTTTGTGTTCAATCAAGTTGAGGTGTTCAATTTTGGTGCATCACCCCACAGTTAGTCATAGAAGTATAAAAATCTCTCTCTCCTTTCATTATCAACAAGTATTTTAGTTGAGGATAAGGTGATTAATCAATAGACCCATCCCTCTTTGAAGGTTTACTTCCATTACAACACACCCACAATTGGAAGTGATCTTATTGTGTCAATTAGGTGAGGAAGCCTGAAGACCTTCCTCAAGGATGCAACTCAAATTTGACATTAGTAACTAGAAACAATTAGTATTAATTTACCACCATATCTGTCATGTTGTATGCAAACTTCCTTACCTTCAAATAGAAAGGTGATAAACATATTTATATTACCCACTATTGCATTCAATTCATCCAACTAATTTTATCCAAATTTTAATGTCAAATGTGACTCCTGATTTAATGTCCATATGATCATGGGGACCACATGTGATGGGAAACATAATGTATCTAAGAGATTCTAGAAAGAGTGGAAAATTCATTAACAACTTTGTATTATATCCTAACTATAGTAAACATAAAACACTATAAACTATGTTCTAATTATGAATATCAATCTTGAGATGCTTGTAATAGTTCCCATTGATAGTTATAATAATGGTTATATATTATTATCGTGGGTGAGTTTGAGTATGCACCCTTGTACTTTATATGTTTGAATTATTTGAGATCACAAATATTGTTTGTGGTTTTTGTGTAATTTGTATACACATTTCATTTGTGTATTTTTTAATGTGGTTTTGTAATGTCTCACACTAATTTATATTATGTCTAGTTATATGATGGTGGTTACAATTTAGTGATCCTTTTGTATAATTGAGTCTACTACCTAATTTGTGTATGTTGGGAGGTAAATAGATCACCTTATGCTCAAGTAACATATAAATTATTGTATAAATAAATTTTATTGTGTTTTAATATATAAAATATGTTATGGAGAGTTATATTAAGTTTCCATATTATTAACATGATATATTGACATTCTTCCTTTATAAGGTTGACTTAATATTTTTAGCCACTATGGATGGATTTAATACAAAGAATTTACATATTCATCTGATAATTTTTCCTTTCCCTAAATGTGTTTTTGTATCCTCTAGTGATGAATTTTACTTATCTATGTCAGGACCTATAGGTTTGAATAGGTTATGAAAAATATGCTTAGGTGGATCAAAATTTAGTTTTTGTAATTATTCATCTATCACAGTAGGAGGAAGTTTATCATCACTATCATAGTAATCTAGAACTTTTACATATTATTACTTGGTATTAACCAATTAAGAAAGCTCAAATATTGGATTCTCTTGATGTTTTGGTATCATTGGATCCTTTAGTAATGGTTTTTATTCTAATTGTGTATTCATGTGCACCTCAATATCTAATGCCTTATAAACATCTTGAGTTAAATAGGTTTTTTTTATTGATTCTCCCATCTCATAAGTTGGTATGATTTCAAGTGGAATGTATTAATTTAGTGGTATGAGTTTAGGAAATATTTTCATGTTAAAATTTAACATTTGACAAAGTTTGAAAGGCTCGTCATCAATAGACATTATCAATAAGGTCCCATCAAGTATGAATTTGACATATCAATGTAATATAGATGGGATGGATTCCATTATGTCTATCTCAGGTTTAACCAATATTAAGTTATAATGAAATAACTGATACATTATTTTGATTGTAGTTGGAACATTTTTTTGGTCCCAATATCACATCTATTGTGATTTGTCCAATTGGAGGGTTACATGAATTATCAAATACTTTTATATGCATTTCTATTTTTTGAATAATATTTATGATAATACCCATGGTGGTTTATAATTCTTCACCATAAATATTTAGACCATATCCATTATCAAATAACACCCTTTGGTTCCCTTTTTATGTATACTCAATTGTATGAATAAAGGAAAATATTGGTTAACAATGTCTTTTGAAGGTAAATCTTTTGGATAAAAGCTAATGATATTTGCATTTTTTTGAGATATTGCATAACTTGGTACTTATGTTTCACACAATGATTTATATAAGATATAATTGTATATATTATACTATTTTAAAAGGTTGTGAATTGAAATATTATCATGAATATCATTAATTGGTAAATAAGGTCATATCCTTTTTCTAATTATCAATTTAGGCTCAAGAAGAAAGTTTTGTATATTAAAAGGTATAAGGATAGGTTGGGCACCCTTACTTTTCATGTAATAACAATTTGGACCATATAATCTAATATAAGCCATGGGAAACTAATGGTAGTGATATGGTAGATGTCACTTGAATATGCTCTAGGAGGAATAAAGGGTTGGGAGTTATAGACACTCCAATTTTATCACTTTTATGTCAAGTTACAAAATGGAATGATTCCAAGAAATTACACATAATTTGGTCCAAAATCCTCTATTCATGTAATCTATGTTTTTGAATTCACCTTAAGGCACCTCTAGGTGGTAAAACTCATCATATTATATCTATTCAATTATCACTCTCATCAATTTATCTATTCAATTATCATTATGGTTAATTTATCTATTCAATTATCATTTTAGTTAATTTATCTGGTCAATTATAATATTATTATCAATTTAATAACTCCCATTTTATTGATTAATTAATGTAATTAATTCATTCTTTCTACATATCATTATTATAAATTATATTTATATAGAAAATAGAATTATAATTTCCTTTCATTTCATTTAATTCTTAATATTTTGATCAATTTAATAATTCCACTTTCATTGATCAATTAATGCAATTAATTCCTTATTCTACAAATCATTCTTCTAAATTATATTTCTATTTCAATAGCATTCTAATTTCCTTTAATTTAATTGATTCTTATTTTCCTCCAAGTGGGAATCTTCATTCAAGAAAGGATCTTGAGATTCTTTGGAATATGCTTTTGTGAGCTAAAATCAATTTGATAAAGTGAAATAATATACAAGATTATTCTCTACACTTCATCTTGGAGACAATATGAAGGATCTTAATGCATCTTGTGGGATATTTTAAGAGCATTCTCAACCCTTCATCTTAAAAACAAGATGAAGGAACCACATGGGTGATTCATGTGCCTTCTTGGGAATGATTCTCCTCCCTTCATCTTGGAAATGATATGACAAGTCTAATCTGACTCTAAAAAATATTTTAGAAGGAGAATTCTCTGCCCTCATCTTATTAACAAGATAAAAGGCTTATATTGATTCTTTTTTGATATTTTCAAATATCATCCTCCACCCTTCATCTCAATTAATATGAAAGGATCACATTAGTGATCCTTTTGCTAATCTATGTGCACCCTTGAGGACTCTTCTACAATAGTTCATTATTGATTTCAATATGAAGGGTCCTCACTAATCCTAGATCATTATAAATAGACCTATTTACATCACAATTATCATGATCAAGATATATAGTGAAGTGTTGACCATTTCTCGAATCCCCTTGTGCATTGAATCTTTGAATTCATCACTAAAATCAACTAGTCCATATCTAAAATAGATATGTATCAACATAATTGACATTGATCAAGACCATTTGATGTTATATCTGATCCACATCCTATGGAAAGAAATTTATAATGGAGTTTTGCATGTATTTAATTATTATAATATGCATTATTGACCAATCATTATATGATCACAAGGTCATAGGCTCTAAAGCATATTCCATTTGTTTGTTGTGTTCTTAATTGACTAAAACTAACTAGATGAAAATATAGCTAAGTGAGATTATTAACAACACATATGGTATGCCTGATGGGACTAGTAATCCATACCTTTATTTTAAACCTATTTAGAAACCTTCCTTTCAAGAATATTGGATTATTTTGGCTCTTTTATGTTATTATTTTATACCATTTTCTATTTTCTATGTTTTAGTGAATTTGTTCACAAAAATGGTGAATTGCTTTTGGTTTTTATGATAATCAACAAAATCACATAGTAATTGATGAAATCATCACTATATTCTATTATATATTCTCTAATCACTATATAGGTTTCATAAATTGGTGAAATCATTCAAATTATCAGTGAAATCATCACATCAATCAGTGAAACTGACTGCTTATTGGTGAAATCATGCAAAAAATTATTCTTTGCATATCAATTATTTGGTCACCATTTCAGTGAAATTGATGTTAGCATCAATGAAATTAAATTTATTAGTGTAAAAATCATTTATGTTAATTATTTCTCTTCTAGGATCTATTTGTGGGTATTTTTTTATTATCAATGAATTTATTCAGATACTAGAAAAATTATTCAGGTAATTACATAAATCATTCAAATATTAGAAAAGTTGTCTAAACATTTCATAGTTCTATTTTATTAATTATAAGTGAAATGGTTTGATTATTCTATTACTAAAAAAATTATTCCTATTAATTAGAGAAATCATTCTTGTTTGCATTATTTTTGTGTTCTATTATTTGTTCTTATAGTTTTGTCTAAAATCGATGAAATCATCCCTCCTAAATGGAAAATTCATTTCAATGTCAAAATCTAAGAGTTGGAAAAACCTATAAAATCAACCTCATTTGCTTGTCAAAGACCCATAAATTAAAACTACTTACCTTATTTTCTTGTAGGTTCCAAAAGTGGGGTGATTTATTCAAACAATCACATTTTCTTTTCACATTTAATTTTGGGTGCTTTAAAATCAATTCACACTTCATTTTGGGTGCTATGAAAACTTGTTATTTTTTTTAAAAAAATCATAATTTATAAGTTTTATTATTACTTGACAATTTTTTTAGGATCTTTTGTACATAATCTCTCCCATTTTGGGTGACTCAAAAACACAAAAGTCCTATTTGTTTTAGATCTTGAATATTTTTATATTATGCTCTTTTCTCACCCTTGGTGTGAGTTGTATAAATCAAAATGACAATACCTTCCTTTTGCTTTTGGATCTACATTTGTGATGTCATTACCTTCTCATGAGTCCTTAGAGTGTGATGACTGGGATGCCATTACCCAACATTATACCAACCTTGTTATCTGATGGAATATATAAATTAAGGCTATGTCAGTCATCACTTATTTGGTGTTCCTTCAAAGCTTGATTACATTGGTAACACTTCACTAAGATCCTTACATATGAAATGGTCACAAAGTGACTAGACCCTTTAGTGAATGGCATGTAAAGTCTCGCATCCAATTGATGGATTTTAAAGTTCCCAAGTACTGCAAGGTATATCGGGACCATCTATAAATCCCATGAAAACATTAGATTAAGAGTATTCATCCACAAATCAGTCATTAATACAAGGGTACAAAGGTTAACAACCCCTAAATATTTCTTTTATGTAAAAACCTTTTGAGAGAAGAATGGGATTAAAATACAACCAATAACTAAAATAATTTATTTAATAATTCTTAAATTTTATCCTCTCTCAAGGAAAGTATATCAATAGACTCGATGAATGTGGATTAATATTGTGTTAGTCACTAAAATAGGGTTATTAGATTGAGTATTATCTTAATTTATTATGGTGTCAAAATATTGTCATAATTTAAATACACCTACACAAAGATGCATTACTCTATCCATGTTCTTGATTAAAGAATTATTCAAATGCATATGTTTCATACCTTATTTGTGTAAAATTGTACTATTACTCTATCCATATTCAAATTCTAAATTGGTCCTTTTTATATCTTGTGTCCAAAATTTGTCTCAGATCACACCTCTCTTATATAAAAGTGTAACATTACATTGTCCATGTGATTTTTAACATATTCTAGTTTTATTCCTAAGTTCTTAATTATAAGGTCATTTCCAAAATTGAGACTTGTTCAAATCAACATTTCTAGTGTTTATCCCATTCCCTTTTGTTCAAATCAACTTTATTTAAATCCAAAGTTTTCCCTTGTGCTAGTTTCCAAATGTAATCATTTTCCCATTACCATCTACATTTATTCCAAAGTTCATGTCCAATTACATACAAAGTAGACTAGCTTATAACATTTATTATGAGAATGACTAGAATCAAGGTCAAACCAAACCATTCACATATCAGCCCACTTCACCACATGATCAATAAGATTTTATAAATCCACATGATGTGGAAGTTCACCAAACTATGTATGAATAATTTCCACCTCTCTATGATGTAGTTCAAACTCAATTTGAGAAACATTTGTTTTAAAATATAAAAAACATCTTTTTTCATTTTTTAGAGATGGGTGTCAAATATCCTCATGACTTTCCCCTAGAAACTTATGTCAAAACACCACCATGAAATACTATTCAAATTATTGAGTGGAATGATGATATACCCTCTTCTAGTCATGATCCCATAATTATTCAAATGTCCACAATTCTATAAACATATAATAAATGGAAGGAGTTACTTTTATCTACCCCCCAAGTTTCACCTAAGATGGAAACCTAATTACAATAAGTTGGTAAAGTGATTAGTGACTATTATCCCTTGTTACTTGATCCAATCATTGATCATCTAATTGAACATCAAAAATACAATACATCGGTTGATCTATTGCCTAATTTTAAAATAATTATTACTCGTAAAAAACATAAACCTAAATATTCTTTACAAATAGTTGTATAAAATCTCCAACAAGTGTTTCCTAATCCTCTCCAAGTTTCTAGCAATCCTATATGTCAAATTACATCTAAGAAAATGCCCTCTAAAAATTTATAAAGATTGAGTCATCTACAACAATTTCATATTGAAATATAAAAAATTCCTTAAATTTCCCATATTCCCTAACACAATTATGCTAATGTTTATTTTAATTCATAGTAATGAGTTCTTTTAATCCCATGTGTTACTTCTACTCAGCAATAAATTACCATCACTCAATAATATTTCCTTAGTCAACAACATTAACTTCATCCTATATAGTAATGTGTTTCCATTCCATCATCTAACCATAATCAATACCAATTTATTCCTCCTACATAATAATGTGATTCCATTCCTTCTTCTAATTTCAACCAATACCAAGTTCCATCTAACCAATCGAACACTAGAAATGGGAATAATAATTCTAATTGGTTAGGGTAAAGAGTTCCAATAAATCTGACAAACATCTAATTCTATTCTCATTCAAATAATCCCCCACCTACTTCTAAAAATACTATATTTTCTTAATAATTATAGGCTATGAAATATGTAATATCAAGATTACAAGCTGAAAATCAAAATTGAAAATACAAGTTAGATCATATATTTTCATATCCATTTGATTCAAGTATTTTCTAGATATTGTTTCCATCTCATTTTGAGATTCTAATTTTTTTTAAATATAAAGGAAAGGGTTAACCAAGATAACCCTTGATCCTATTCTTTATTTATTGTCAATAGGTCTAATGTAAATCCATTGTCTTATTTTGATTGTTCTCATAGAGTTTGGTTGGTCTTGCTTTAGACTAGTTTACACATATTTCAAAAAGTTATGTTAAAAATTTGGATGACATTCCAAATAAGTTCATTAAACACTTCTCATTTAAAATTTATCATGATTTAACCATGTTTGACATATGTTCTATCAAATAAATAGGATGTGGTAAATTTGTGGGATATCTTCAAAGATGGCAAGCACTAGCTAGTAGATTTCTACATGTGCTTCTTGAAATGATGAATTTGAACTCAGATCTAGAACTTAATCTCATGTTAAAATGTCTATGTAGTTTTTATGACATAATTACTAAAGGTTTTAAAATATATAAGGCTCTAATTAACAAAATATTTATTAAAATATATTCATAGAGTGAAAATCAGATAAACAATCAGTCTCAAAGTCAAAACTAGAATAAAAACCAATATTCTACTCCAATTCCAACAAATGTGGTGGATAATCCCAAGAATTTTAATCATGATAATAATATGGTGGGCAATAGAGTTAAAAATATAAACATTTTCAAATAATATAGTTTCCACTAGTACATAAGTTTCCTCAACTGAAACCCCTCACTTTGCAAATACAACCTCATCAAATAAATCGGTTCACTCAAAGACCATTTGATAATTTGGGAGAGCCCAATGAGAATGTGTTTTATAAAAAAAATTATATGAATATGATTCGATACCTAAAAAAACCTTTTGATGAAATCTAACCTAAACCATATTAGTATAGGGATAATGAATAATGTGAGTATAATTAAATCAAAGGACATGTAATTCATAGATTATGCAATTACAACATCTCATTCAAGATATGTAGGAAAGAGGATAAATTGAGTTCAATAATACTTAATCCTCTAATTATAGTTAGGATAAGGGGATCTATAAAAAATCTTTCCCTCAATATAATAAAAATCAGCATGAGCAACAACAACATCAACAACACAATAATCAGAATCAGAATCAAGGTTTCGAGACCAATTACATGGATTACCATGTTACCCCCTAAGATTAAAACATAGTGAGACATATCATGGAGCATCACATATACATGATCATGATAAATCCCCATTCCCATAGTTCCAAATAAGTAAATCCCTATATTCTAAGATCAAATAAATTCATCTTGAGAGTTCATCCTTCCTGTGATCATCATTATGGAGTTATTATTCTAAGACCTATTTACTCTACATTAAATTTTGGTATTTTTATTCCAAATTTATATTTTTTTATTATAATTCAACATGCTAAAATCACCCTTCAAGGTATTTTACCTTCCTTTGTTGATCCTAATCCACCTTATCATTCTAATCATATTCTAAATCCATTCAACTCTAGACATGCACTTATTAAGAAGTAATATGATCTTGTGGATAAACCAAATAAAATGTTATCACAAATATCCATTTTTTATCTATTTTATATTTCTCAACTACACAAATATGTATTATATAATATTTTGATCCAATCTCAAGTGCCCAAAAATATTGCATTAGATGAATTTCAAGTGTGGGTAGGACACTTGTCTCCTAGTCCACAATCGATATTTGATCAAAATTATATTTCATATATGGGATATTTTGACACTAATTCTTTTTATATTGAGGTCACCATTACTTACCAAAAAATCATGTGACTAATTATAGATAATGGATCAGGTCTTAACATTATTCCACTAAATCTCATCTAATGTTAATGATATACTTCAATAAATCTTAGAAATGATACCATCACTATCAAAGGGTATGAAAATACTAAGCAACAATTAGTAGGTACAATTTTCATGCCCATCTATGTTGGTCCTATCATCCATAGTAACTTTTGTCATGTCATTGAATTTAATTTACCATATAATCTCCTTCTTGGTCATCCATGGATTCATGAGATACATTTAGTTCCTTATATACTCCATTAATGTTTGAAGTTTCCTAATTATATAATGGAGGTTACTATTCCTAGATATTTACAATCATATTAATATTGTAAATATTTATAAGTATAATATCACCAATATACCTATTATCCTATTGATGATAATACTTTAAAAAATGAAAAGCATGTAATGTCTGAGCCACCTCCATCCAATTATTTAGATCCTAATACCCTTGATTCTTCTTCTGAAGCACCCTTCCCCTCATTAAATTTTTCCCATTTCAATATTCATGACAAAGGTCTTGGCAAGTATAGTATGGAATATGCTTTTTAGTTTCCAAATTTACCTAATCACCTAAATTCCATGGCTAGACCAAAATGGAATAGTGCAAGAAAAAGACAACATTTTCTCCTATGACACCTCTTACATTGATTCTAGTAAAATCAGTCAGTAAAGAAGATTTGAATCAAGAATATGAGTCATAATTATATAATGAGGATATAAATCCTTATTTTTAGAGTAAAAAATACCCTATCCCAAATAAAATTATTGCCCATAATGCTTAGAAAGGCAATGAATTGGGGGAAAATAGTAATGAAGACTAGATCCTATTATTCCTACAAAGCATTCAAAGAAATAGGGTCTAGGATACAAATCACTTAGGGTTGTCCCCAAACATCCTAAAATTGATTCAACCTTTGCATTAAATAACTATATTCCTAGAAATGACACAAAGTCCTAATATAATATATATGATGAGCTTACCAACACTAATATGTTCTATTTCTTTTATATTCTCACCATTTTCATTGTTCCCACCATTCCCCTTACCATTCATTATCCTAAACTTATTGATTATGACCAATAATATAATAATATCATAATAAATGAGTTATCAAATGATGAATTCATTATAGATTTCATGGGCTTAAGATATAGTTCACCAATAGGTGACCACAAGTAAGGATTTGTATACCATTTGGACCTTGTGGCCTGTTTTGAAGGGCAAGTGAACTTCCTTAGTCAAAAAAAATGAAACATTAATATCCTTAAGTGAAAAATTTTCTAAGGTGCTTTTAGATCAAGTAAAAATTAAAGATAAATATGAGTCCCTTACTGAAAACCTATTTTAGTTTCCATTGGATGGGAAAGTTCGCTCTCCTTCATAGGAAACCCAAACATCCACAAGTCCACACTTGTCATATAATGTTGAAATGAAACCCAAAAATCATGATGAATTTGAGCATATGGTTATAGATAATCCACACTAATTAGCTCATTATATATTTCCTAAGGTAAATGATTCTTATTCTTCCTACATGGGTCAATTCAAGAGTCCACATTCAAATATAAATGATCAATTACCTTCTTTTCCTAAGAGTCTAGACAATGGTTCCACTCTTCTTATGGAAGACATGACAGAAGTCAATATTTTCATATATGATGATATTAATATAATCAATATTAGTGTGTCCCTCACTTAAAATGTGCTTGAATTGATTATTTCCCTTCTCGTTCCTTTCATTGATATATTTTCTTGGCCCTATTTAGATATGCCTGGTTTAGAT
Organism: Torreya grandis; assembly: GCA_037957365.1. Lineage (NCBI taxonomy): Eukaryota > Viridiplantae > Streptophyta > Pinopsida > Cupressales > Taxaceae > Torreya > Torreya grandis. Next base: position 1,964,408 of record JARHVA010002837.1, on the reverse strand, counting down.
CCTTCATTAGTAGTTCATCATTTGGTTATGCATCCAGATGTCAAACTAATTAACCAAAAAATATAAAACATGTATCCATGGATTATTATCTTAGTAAAATTAAAACTTAAGAAAATTCTTATAATAGGTCTTATCAAACCTATTCCCTATGTAGATTATATTTCTAACATTGTTCCTGTTAGTAAGAAACTAGTTGGCATCTGAATCTACATGAGTTTTAGATATCTAAACAAATATTATCCTAAATATGATTTTACATTAACTAATATAGATATGATTATAGATTCAATATCTAGATATGAGATCCTATCTCTTATGGATGGATTTTTAGGCTATAATCAGATTAATATCACTCTAGAAGATCAAGCCAAGACAACATTTACAACCCTTTGGGGCACATTCTATTATCAAGTTATGTCATTTGGCTTTAAAAATGTTGAAGCAAAATATCAATGAGAAATGAATATTATCTTTCATGATCTCATGCATGACATTATTTAAGACTGTCGATGATATTATAGGTAAATATAAAACTCATGCAGAGCATCCAATAGTGTTGCAAAGAATATTTTAATGGTTTTATGAGTATAAAGTGCATCTAAATCCTAAAAAGTGTGTTTTTGGGGTTATGTCAATAGAAATTTTAGTCTTAATTATCTCTCATAGAAGTATTTATGTTGATCTATCCGAAGTTTAATCTATTATCAAAATGTCACCTCCTTCTAATTTGAAGTAACTTTATAGTCTATAGGGTAAGATTCTAGCTACTAAATTCTTCATCTCTTAGTTTGTTAATTTTTGTCATCCATTTACACATATTTTAAGGAAAGGCATTAATTTTCAATGGAATATTTAATTCCAAAAACTTTTGATAAACTTAAAAAATATTTATCAAATCCTCCCTTACTTATTCCACCAATGTTGGGGAAGCCTTTATTACTATACATTTATGCTACCACTAGTGCCTTAGGGGCACTCCTAACTCAACATGATGATCAAAGAAAAGAAAGAGCTATTTATTATATGAGTCTTACGTTAATATCCTATGAGAAAAACTATACTCCAATAGAAAAATCATGTCTTAAATTAATTTTCACTTCTTAAAAGCTTAGACAGTACATTTTAAATAATAAGGCATTATTAATTGCCAGATTGGATCCTTCAAAATATATATTGGCAAAATTAGATATAATAGGTCAAATGGAAAAATGGGTCATGTTGTTTAGTGAGTTTGATATTGAATATACACATCAAAAATTAATTAAAGGACACATATTAGCTGAGCAATTAGCCAAAGCACCACTCTAATATTTTATTCCTATTACAGTGTACTTTTTAGATTAGTATATTATGACTCCAGGTGAAGATAAATAATGGAAGATCTATTTTGATGGTTCTTTCACACCACATGGTTCAAGATAAGGAATATTATTCAACACACCATAGGTAATTATTATTCCTAATTCTTTTCACATTGGATTTCCATGCATGAATAATATAGCTAAATATGAGGCTTTGTTAGTTGGACTATGCCTTGCATTATAATGAAATATTCAACATTTTAAAGTATTTTTTGATTCAAATATCATCATCAATCAAGTCACTAATTAGAATAAAAAAAAATTACAAGTTGGTGCCTTACAAAACTATGGTGGATTATCTTAAACTCAAATTTGAAGCCATTCAGTTCAAACAAATTCATAGAGCCAAAAATAAGTCAACTAATGATATGTCTACCATTGGTTAAATGATTTCAATATATTATTATATCAAATAGTATTAGATTTTCATTAAACATCTTCTTATTCCAACATAAAATGTTCACACTCTAAGACTATATATGTCATTATTGGTCCCAATTATATAACTAGTAAGCAAATTTCAAAGTTCATCCTGAATCATGTCATTTACCACCATGGCATCCCTTCTACCATCATCTCAAATAATGGTACATCTTTTAAAAATAAGGATGTCACTTCCCTCTATTCTAATTTTTATATCAAGTATAATTTTTTCACCCCTTATTACCCTCAAGGTAATTGTCAGGCAAAAGTATCCAAAAAAATGTTTATCAAAATCCTTAAAAAGACTATCAATACATTTGGCTATGATTGAAATCTCAGAATATTCCTAACCATATGGGCCTACGAAAATAATTTCTACACTCCTAATGGTGAAACTATGTATTTCTTATTTTATGTATCTAAATCTATTTTTCCTATTGAGATTGAGCTACCCTCATTGCACATTTTACTACAAGAAATCCTTGATTAAGAAGACTACCCAGTGTCCAAATTAGTAGATTTGGAGATTCTAGATGCGAAAAGGATATTTGCCCTAAATCACCTCAATTATTATCAAAATTATCTATGTTTTGTCTATAACAAGTGAATTATCTCTTGATATTTTGAGCTTGGTGATATTGTGTTCAAAGAAAATCAAAAGAATACAAAGGTTGAATGGGAGAATAAAGGTAACTTTGAACCAAATTATTTGGGCACCTTGATTTTTACAGCCACCTATGGGTCTAGTGCATATAAATTGGCTACTCTAGAAGGTGATGAATTAGATGAGCTAATGAATATTATTCATCTTAATTTATTTCATGCTTAGAGTTTTTTAACTCTTATCTATAAATGTTCCTCCTTAGATTAATATATATTTCATTCTATCTTTCCCTATTCCTATCGGCCCTTGCTTAGGGCCATACTTTCAATTTTCCTCACTTCCCTTTCCTATTACCACCTTGATCTAATTAAAATTAGATGGGTATAATAGGTGCATCAAAGTAACACTCAGAAAAAGTAGAATAAAATTGAAGAATAGTTTGTATCAGAATCTCTTTATAGATGAAATATCACAAATGTAGAATGTAAAGATATTCCATCTTGTATGAATTTTATTGTTCCTTTGAGTTCATAGAATTTCCTTAATTCACTCCTATTACATTCCAATTAATTATTTCAAAAGAGGAAATTACATCCTGATCCAATTTAATATTGAGTGGTACTCCTTAATTTAATAGTGTATGGATAATCCCTTCATGTTGCATATTGACTATTGAGTTCATGCACCCATGATCCTCTTTTCATTTGATAGGTGTTCTAGAGTTATATGTCCCCATCCATGTATATTATTTGGTTTAAATACTCTTATTTATATCCTATTCCCAAAACTCCTAAACAGTCAAATATTATATAAACCACTAAAAAATCCAAATATTCCCTTATGTAGAAAACCCTAAAAAATTGTATCCCACTAAGTTTTCCATTTATTCCCATCTCTAATGTTAGATAATTAACTAGACATTATCATGTTACTCAACTTGGATTTCCAATTATTTGTAGTTAGGTGGAAAATACTAAATTACCTCATTAGTGATTTTCATTTCCTTATGAATATGTCATTTTATAAAGTGGGACCAAATTCTCACACTCACAATTTTTCAAGTTAATGTTTCATGATCTCACCATTTTTTGAGTTCACTTCTCACACTCTCATCATTTGGTGAGTTTAACCATTTAGTCTCACATTGTTCATTTTATTTTCTTTGATCATAATTATCATTTTTTGTGCCCAATTTATGGTTGAAATAGAATGGCTTGAGGTCCAATTGGACTATGTAGGTAGTGATCAATTTTTTGAGATCATCTTGGTCATTCTTGTCCCATGCTCTCAACATTTTTCAAGCATATCCCTTTCCATTTTAGCAATCCTATTCCTTATACACTCTCACCATTTTGTGAGTCCTTGTTCTTAATTTTATTATATAATCTATCTTATTAACTTATCATCAATTTTATTCAATATCAAATCCTTGGGAGAAATACATTTGGCTTGAAGTCCATAGGACTATGTAGGAAATGTCCACCTACATGGAGCATTTAGAGTTAGCTCAACCACCCCTTCTTTGTTATTCTATTCCCCCTTCATTGGTCAATATTGTTCTATCTCTCCCTTGGTCTCAAAGAGTAATGCCTTACTATCAAACACATTCCTTTATAAATTGAATGATTATTTTTTCTTATGTGTTTATGTGTTGATTGTTTGTTTGCTTATCAATATGTTATTTGTTACTCAAGTACCTCAATTTATTAAATTATTTTTTTTACTTAAGTCTTGATTATTCATATCATGATTTTGAGTTTCAACATTTTTATTTGAATTAAAATTGATTTAAATTTATAATTTTGTACATTTAAATATTTATTTTCCATGTCTTGTTTTAAATTGTATACATTTGAATTTTGAATTCAAATTATTACACATTTTAAAATACAAATGGTATCATAATTATTCCTATATTATGATGCATATTGTCATGTGAAATATAAAAAATCAAGCTCCAAAATGGTTTCCATGTCAATGCCATAAATTAAATACATTTCTATCTATTTGATAAAATCATCTAAGATAACAAACATCTAGTCATCTCATTAATACTAAAAGAAAGACCATCTATGAATTAAAGTCATATCCATCATGTCTAAAATCCAAGTACAAGAGACATAAGCAAGTGAAATAATCATTAAATGAGATAAAACTAAATATCATAACATCTCATATATAAAAATGTCACAATGTCCATATACTTTAAAAAATGGGGCATATACATAAAAAGAGAGTACAAGTACAACTTATATCATTCTAGTACATCATGTAAATTATTAGATCTCATGGATCAAAAAGTACAACACTATCTCAAAGTAGTCAACTCTAGTTGTGATCATCTCTGGTAAGTCTACCTTATGTGTCACCTTGTGGATCATCTAAATGATAAATCTCTCCTATTTTATCAATTGGTGGATGTGGTTATGCCAAAAAAATCCATGGTAGATGATTAAGGAGGAGTATTTACTATTGATATAGCTCATGTATAAGTCTTTTGCAATTGGTATGATCTAGAATATGATCTCTTTACATTATAATAAGAAAATTTAGGATACCTATCTTCCACTGGCACTTCTACCTCATATAAACTCCTATAGTATCTTTATCATAACCTATCATGCCTCATATATATTAATATATAATATGCCCATCCATGCTTATACCTTATCCCTCTTGGCTCGTGTCACATCTCACTTTGATATCATTGTGTCTCTCTGTGCAATAATTTATACATATCCCTATATTAGTGCATCTCACTGAGAATGAGTGGCATCCATCTCACTGGTCAACTGGACCTATATCTTATGCATCTTAGATACCTCTCATGTAGTTTATAAATATCTTGATATACACCAATATAATCATGATCTGAGGATAATTATTGTGATCAATGGTCTAATCTAGCCTATAAACATATAAGCTTAGTCTCTTTGGCATTTATTTCATATTTCTATATTAATAATTTAATGATTCTTAGTGGAATTATGGTTCTAGAGGAGCTAGCCTATCCCACATCCCTTATGACATATACATATTGATCATCCCCTATCACATCTACCTCTATCATCTCCTCATTTGTGTTTATCTCTACCTCCTCCTCCATATACTCTATCTCCACATCATCTCCCTCCCATACCTCATAAATGTCCTCTCCATACTCCTCTCCTTCCTCCTCTAATCTAATATCTACTACCCATGCTATATGATTATGTAATACAACCCATAATGGAACTTGTCTTTGTTAAGCTCTCTGGCGATGTCCCTCATCTCCACCTAGTGTAGAAGTCAATCTCAAACGTTGATACCAAACCCACCATGTTTCATATGCCTCATTCACCCCTACATCTGATGGCCCACCTTTATAAACCTAGGATACCTATAGTACCTACCCAAAACTAGCTTCAACTTTAGCTCAATCAGTGGTTGGTCCCCACTATCCTCTCTCTCTCACTACATGTGCAAAGTGTTGAGGCCCTATTGGTACATCTTGACACATACCAAATTGATGTTTTAATTTTATTTTCCTATAATTTTTAATGGTATATTCCTTATGATATATAATAAAGCACATAATAGTCATATAAAGCATATACTCCAAGTCCTCTAGCCACTAAAACTAAATATATACATTGCACTTCTATGTCAAAATAACATTATTCATCTCATCTAGGGCTTGCTTATAATATCTAAGCTTCCATATATACATATTTTGACCTAGCCCCACCTAATAATTTCCATATGCCATAGGCTCATTTGGTCCCCTCTATTGACATCTACCAATAGGTCATTTAATAATTATATGCTCCCACACCTAGACCTAAAGTAGTGTTGTTTAGCCAATACTACATCCTCCTTAGTGAACCACACAATGAATATCATGGTATAAATGAGCCAATATCATTGTTCCCAAATAAAAAATCACTATATATATAAACATGTCTTTGACCATGCCTCCCAAACCCATATGAAAAAAATTGACCACTCTTGTTAGCAAGTAGAATGTTACTGATAATAACCATAAGGACTATCACTATTCTATTAAACACAATAGGTATAGGAACATCTACCTCCATACCCCCATCTTATGGTATGTCCATCATAATATAGATCTTATCAATGTCAACTTATACACCATGAACCATTTCTATGTCTAATGGTCTTATCAAATCCTTTAGAATATCTTGTTTATCCCTCAGGGCAAGCCAATATAGTAGATGACCTCTGATTGGCACTTGTCATATTATCCAAACATCCTATAAGGTAGAAATAACCTCCCCTATCAATATCTATAAGGTAGATGTGTATGACCTCCATCACTCTTCAAGGGCACTAATAAGTGTTTGATCTATTTGAATAATTGACATCCTTCATATTTGTATAACTTTAATGGTATCAAAGTAATTGTCCATATCATATGTTCACTTTGATATATGGTGAAGAATGTGTGAGCATCACTCATGGGCTATCAACACATCCAATCACTCCTAAAATCTTGTCAAAGTCTCTATAATCATTTATTTTTCACTAATTTAATATCATTTCTACTTTCAAAAACACATCTATTTCTCTAACAACATCATGTCATCTAGTCCTTTTCAATTTTAGCAATTATTATTTCTCTACCTCTCTATTCAATTTATAATCATCTATTTAATTATAGTGATTTCACCATTTTATATGAATTCACCATTTATCAAGACAATTTCACCACATATATGATGAGTTTGTTGTTAAATGGGTCCTGAACCATTTCACCATTTTCATGATGAATTTGATGATTATGTGGACCATTTCATTATTCTCTTGTTATTTTTGTTATTCCTAAGTTCATTTCTACTATATGAAAAATTCATTATTTATTTCAACCATTTCACCAAAATGTTGACCAACATTTTTTACAGTTCCATATCACTATTTAGTTAAAATAAAAGGTTTTATGATGAATTTGACATTTTGATGGGAATTTTCACCATTTTGGTAGACCTTTTCCCCATCTTTGTGGATCAATTCACCATTTTCAAAAAATCACTCTATTCCATTTTATCATTTAGTGATTTCACCATTTACGAGGGCCAAATTATTATTTGTGTGGACTAATTCACTATTTTGTTAACCAATTCACCATTTTTGATGATGAATTCACCATTTACATGGTCAAATTCACTATTTTGAAAATGGTGAATTCATCATATTCTTTATTTCTACATGTAATAAATGTTAGTAAATGCAAAATTAACAAATAAAAAATGGTAATAACTAGTGGTCCTACACCTCATGGTCATTTTTTTTCTTTCACACGGTCTGGAAGTACCCTTGATTATGTCTATGGTCCATCGTCTCAAGGTCACTCTAGAAAAAATCATGAGTAAATTTTGAAATTAGATGGTGAAAATGAACTAAATTTCCAGCCCAGGGTGAATCTATAGCCTTTTATTTCAATATTCCCCCACCATGCACTATTTTTCTTCTGTATAGGCTCAATTTTTAGCCACATTATTAGTTTTTCCTCCCACTTTCACCTATCTCTTTCATTTTTATCCCCTCTTATAATTTTTACACTATTTTCCCTTATTTTTAGGGTTCACTTGACCAAAATTTTACTAAATCTCCCTCAAAGGGCATCTTAGGCTCACCAAGTGCCACTTTGGGGCACATTTGAACTTGTTTGCTAATACTTTTAGCAAATTCATCAAAACTAATATCTATTAATTTTATTATATGATCATTTTAATGAATTTTTCATTATTTTAAAATTCATTTCTTCATCTACATATTGCAATGCCTTATCAAACAAGGGAAAATGTAGACACTCCCTTTTATCACTTCCATGTCAAGTTTCAAAATGGAATGATTCTAAGAAATTACACATAATTTGGTGCAAAATATTCTATTCATCTAATGTACATGTTTTAATTCACCTTGAAGAACATCTAGGTGGGATAATTAACCATATTAGATCTTTTCAATTATCACTCTAGTCAATTATCATTCTAGTCAATTTCTCTATCCAACTATCATTTTGGTCAATTTAATATTTTTATTAATTTAATAATTCCCCTTTCATTGATTAATTAATTCAATTAATTCCTTATTCTAAAAATCATTCTTCTAAATTATATTTATATTTAAAATAGCATTCTAACTTCCTTTCATTTAATTAATTTTTATTTTCCTCCAAGTGGGAATCTTCATTCAAGAAAGGATCTTGATATTCTTTACAATATGCTTTTGTGAGATAAAATAATTTTGATAAAGTGAATTAATATAGAATATTATTATATTCCCTTCATCTTAGAGACAAGATTAAGGGATGTTAATTCATCTTATGGGATATTTTATGAGCATTCTTAACCCTTCATCTTGGAAACAAGATGAAGGGACCACATGGGTGATCCATGTGCCTCATTGGAAATGATTCTCCTCCCTTCATCTTGGAAACAAGATAAAGGGTATAAAATGACTCTCATAAAGGTCTTAGAAGAGAATTCTCCACCCTTTATCTTATAAATAATATGAAGGGCTTATATTAATTCTCATTTGATATTTTCAAAGATCATCCTCCACCCTTCATCTTAATTAAGATGAAGGGCTCCTATTAGTGATCCATGTGTTAATCCATGTGCACTCTTGAGGACACTTTTTAAATTGTTCATCTTTATTTCAAGATGAAGGGTCCTCACTAATCCTAGATCATTATAAATATACCTACATCATAATTATCATGCTCAATATATACAATGAAGTGATAACCACTTATCAATTCTCCTTATGCATCACCTCTTTGAACTCATCACCAAAATCAACTATTCCATAGATTTAATGGATATGTCTCAAAAAAATTGGCATTGATGAATACCATTTGATGCTATATCTGAGCCACATCCTGTGCAAATGTATTTTTAATAGAGGTTTGTATGTATTTAATTGAATCTTATGAATTATTGACCAATATTTGTATGCTCACAAGGACTTAGGCTCCAAAGTATATTTCATTTATTTTTTGTGTTCTTAATTGACAAAAATAACTTGATGAAAATATAGGTAAATGAGATTCATAACAATATAGGAACAAGCATGTTGGCATTTGTAAACTAGTTTTATATTATTACAAAAAGAGTTGTAAAGAGAGATTAACATTTGATCTTATTTTAACACTTTATTTAGATTGATGGATTTGTTTATTCCATTGAATGATGTCTTTGAATGATTTAACATAATAAAAATTGACTATCATTATGTATTTCATAGCTAAATAAATAATAAATATATCCATATTGAATATTATTAGGAAAAAATATATGATTTAAAATTTTGAATATTGTGAAATTAGAAATCATAATTCAATAAAATAGTAAATTAGGATATCGTAGGTCAAATTAGGGTTATGAGACCAAGGGTCAGGTTCACCAAATGTTTAAACCTAAATTTAAAATGGTGGAATAGGGTTAATAATATATAAATATTTTTAACACAATGATGATAAACTAGAATCTATAGTGGGCTAATTAATAGAAAACTCAAATAAATAATATTATGAATTTATACAACTTAGATTGCTAAAAATAATAAAGTAAAACTATTGAAATATATTAAAATAAATAAAAACAATGGTAATTAGATAGTTTATTATGTACATGTATATTTAGACTAGAAACATGTGTAAAATATGTAGGATTAGTATTATAGATCAGTCATTAGATTCAAAAAAGTGTATTGATGTGTCAGTAGACACTACTATTAGATCTATCCCAAAGAACCCTATATCAATGGGTCATACCTATATATACAATACTCAAAAGAGATCCTCAAATTTATGTAGTTATCACCTATGTGTGGAATGGTGTGTACACAAGGGTGCAATATACTATATGAAAATGCATGTAGTGATCTAGCTTGTAATTTGACAAATATCACTCATGGGTTACTCTTTGAATATTTTAGACTTGTAATATATATAGTCATATTCTTGATATGAAAATAGGGATGAATAGGGTAGAATAGAGTACTTGTGCAGTTGATTACTCTATATTTTGTATGTGTTTTCTTAGTATTTGCTAGATGAAGAATGAGAAGCCTTAGACTTGTATTTATATCACACCTTTTGAAAATATATCATGGTAGGCTTAAATAAAATAATTAGGCCAACCCATAAGTTTCAAAAAAAAATTAATTTGGATGACTTTTAGCTATTGGACACTATCATCGATGATAGTGTCCCTTTGTGACCAATAGTGTTCATAGGGCTAGAAAATAGGTACGGATATGAAACTAACAGTGAAGGATGTTTATCAAGTTTTAATATTTTTATTTACTATATGGGACTTAGATCATCAAAATGATATGGATCATACTAAGAAATAATCATTTATGTAGAGTGAGATGTTGAATGTGATCCTTTTGGTAGTAGGGAGGTATAGAACTTAAGGGTAGATCCTTTATTAATATTTTTCAATTGTACAAGACTGAGATACTATAAATATTTATTGTTTTTATCTATAGATCTTTCCTCTTAAAAAATTTCTCTATTTAAACTAATCTACTCAAGATAACTACTTCTTATGATACAAGTGGGATAATTAAAAATATTTAATGCGATGACTTAAAAAGCATATACATCCAATGTTTTATTAATAACACCTAATACATAATAAAATATATAGGATGAAGGAGTTGTAAAACTTATGGATTGAATTTTATTATGAGTTATTCCCCTTATAAGAGTAAAAAGAGTGTGTATAAATATAATGTGTGAATTATATCCATCATCACTTTGAGATTTAAGATGAACTTGTGAAGCATACAACTCATAATAAATCATTAAACCATAGGTAAACACATCATATGTAAGATAATAGAAAAATATAATGATTTTTAAACAAAAAAAATTATAATTTTTGTACCATGTATGTTATTAATAATTTTCCCCATGTGTAATGATGCAATCAATATAAGTGCAAGAATATTGTACTCCATGTGGGCCAAAATATAGGAAATATAACATAAATAATGATATGAATCATATCATCTCAAGATATAAAAAAATATTAGGTCAATCATATGCCTCATGTGGGCCAAAAATATAAATATTATAATATTAATGATGTTCTCCATGTGTACCTAATGTATATATAGTGTTATATTATTATAAAATGATATATAAAAGTAAAGAATAAGTATGGGTTCTTTCGAAAAATATATGCATGACATGAATCATAAAAAAATAGGAGAAAACCTAAAAAAATTACTTAATATATATTATTATATATATAAATACTTTCTGACACATGGAAACTATAGAAATCTAATCTTGGTACATGCCTAGGATTTTCTATGCTATTAGTGTGTTTATGTGTATATGGATCATTAGTTAAAATTAAGATGGCATTGGTGGTTTTTTTTTTCTTTTTGTTTTACTCCATAAAAAAATACCTTTCTATTGTAAATTTAATCTTGGTCATTTAGAGTTAATATTCATGTTACAATTCAATTCAAGATACATGAAAACATTTAAATTAGTTATTCATTTGTTTTAGGTTTCCCCTGTAATCTCCAAATCTCTATTTTAGGGGTTTCAGTCCTCTTTATCACTATCTAAATTTTAAAATACTTGTTTGACTAATATCAAAGTATTTAAATAATGCTAATATCATGTTTATGACTTTATTTAGTTTTATATGGTTTTTTTTGCCATGATTCCCATCTTTTATATGTCCACAATGCCTACTTGTATGGTAATAAGGTCCTATTTTGAATTCAAGAAGTCTATATATACATAATCATACTAATGAATTTAAATATAAATTATAACATGGAGAGATCACACATCATTATGATTTATTTATTCCTATAAAATATTATTTTTAATGCATCACCATATATTAACATGTTATACCTTCATACTTGAACCAAAAGAAGGATTAGTGAAAGGGAATATAGAATCAACCACTTGTTTGCATACTGTACATAGAGATAAATTCTAGGATATTCATATAATAGACCGTATTTATTAATATAATTCATTAATGTTGATTTACAAATTTTCAAATAATAAGGGCATAACTATGGAAAACCCCTCATAACTACACCAATTTTTAAATGCTATTGCAAGGTCTCCTAGAGTGGATTAGGGTTTAGAGAAATGATAATAAATTGTTGACTATGTACACCTCAAATTAATAATTTAATAGAGTTTTATAAAAATAAGGAACTAATGAAGACATCCAAAACTTTTTATACTAATTTAAACATATCTATTAGTATCGAACAAATAATCAGTATTGAAATAGTTTAAGTGTTTTTAATCACTATCAAACTAGTTTAATAGTGATGGACCACTATCAAACCATTTTGATGGTGGTTTATTTCTATCTAAATAGTTCTATATTGGTCATTTTCCATATATATGTATATATGTATATATATATGTATGTATATATATATATATATATATATATATGTATATTGTTTCTAATGCAAAATTGCTTTCTACATTCAAAGAAGAAATAAGAAACTAAAAGATGGTCAAGGCTAGAAGTACCTGATATAGTCGTGCGCACCGAAATCAGACGTTGAAAGATTCTCCTCTTTTGCTGTGGAGGAATGACACCTGCGAAGAAAAGGCTAAAACACAGAAAAACGTTAGTCAAAGATATGGTGGGCTGTCAGGCGAACGCCCGATCCCAAAAGTACGAAGACTCCCTAGAAGGATATCAACCCACTGATAAAAAAGAGCAGAATATTGGATGAAAGTAAATGATAATGACAGAAATAAATGACAGAAAATAAAAGATGCGTACCTGATATGCGGCACTGTTCTGCACAGTCGCCGGCGTCGGTCTCTGTGGTGCCGGCGTCGGTTAGGAAAGGTGCCGACGTCGGTTAAGGTGCCGTCGTCGGTCGGGGTAGTGACCGGCGTCGGTAGGGGCAGGTTCTGGGAAAAGGTTCGGGACAGGGTCTGAGAGAGTTGGGACAGGTTCAGGGATGTAAACGAGGGACGCTGGGTCTGAACAGAGTCTGGGGAGTCGGGACAGGGTCTGATAATGTCAGGGTAGGGTTTTAGATAGAGTCGGGACAGGTTCTGAGAGAGTCTGGGGGGTTTTGGACAGAGTCGGGATGACAGAAAATAAATAATAACTAAGAAAGAAATGAAATAAATAGAATAATATTTACCTGGCAGAAGACGCGATGAAAGCCATAGTGTGCAGATTAGTTGATGTCGTAGTGTTGATGATTGCTCGGAGTTCACAGGTTGGTGGAGGAATTCGCAGGTTGGTTGCTCAGCGTTTCGAATAGCGTTCGGGGTCTTGGCTCGAATGGCTGGCAGAGGTTGATGAAGGCGGGGGATGGGGACGGTTCCAGAGACGGTTCGTCAACCATTTCGGGAAACTGAATGGTAACTGATAACGGACAAGGGGAAGGTGACCGACGTCGGCAGGATTGTCGACGTCGGTCGATAGGTGATCGACATCGGTGACATCAGTCGAGTAAAGACCGTCGTCGGCAGATGCATAATGGGGATAGAGTCTACCTTTTGCTCTGTGCTCATTTTTACATGCTGCCAGGGTCAAGGTTGGTGGAACAAGTGATCGGCAAGGGTTCAATAGGCGAAGAAGAATAAGATGGGGAAGGACCAGGGGAGTCGACACGATTTCAGTGTCTACATTTGCCCCTTTTTGTCTTGTTGGTTGTTCTGGACGAACTGCAAGACAAAAATAGGAGTGAGTGCCCCAGGTGAGGGATAAGGTTGATTTCGTCTTGTTGGTTGTTTGAATGAACTGCAAGACAAAAATAGGAAGCGAAATGCCCCGAGTAAGGATGAGGTATTCCCCCTCAAAGCAGGAGTTGAGGGAAGGGAACCAGGAATCGGGTGCTAATTTGATAAAGAGCGGATGAAAAAGGGGTGAGGGTGAACGCTGCAAAGGTCGTGATTGCGCGCATACCACTGCACGAGATGGTCAGGCTGAAGTGTCACAGGTCAAGGGTCGAGGAGTGCCAAAATTGAAGTAACCGGGCCCCAGCATTTAGTCGTCTGCTGATCGGGTCACGCAATCTAAGCTGAAGCTCCAAATGGGTCATCGCGTTTCAGGTATCCCGGGCTCAGGAAGTGCTCCTAGAAACACGAAAAAGTCACAAGTAGTGCGGATCAACCGGTTTGCAATCCTATACTTGTGAGGGTCCAAAAAGGTCTGCGCACAATTCTGCTAACCAGTCATGAGGTAGCATACATGCAAAAACAACCAAGGCAACAACGTCTTGGAAGTGGTCGAGGTCGGAGGAGATAGGCATGATCTCCAATGGTTGGTGGTCGATGGATGGATGAATGGATGAAAGGATGTGGCCGAGCTAACCCCAGAAGACCCCATGTCAACTGAGTGCTGCCTACATAGCCCTGGTGATAGGGCCTCAGGCCGATGTAGTTCTCCCTAGAAGGGAGGAAGGGTCAAAGGGATGGTGAGGAAAAAAAAAGATGTTGAAGCCTTTTCCAAATGGTGTATTCTGCAACATTGGTTGAGGGGTTTTTCATCCCTAGCAATATCTCATATGCGTGATGGATGTATGCTAAAAATGAATTGAGGTCTATTTATGCTTCAGCAAGTATTGGTTTATGCTGAACATAAATTGTGGCGAGTCGATAGTTTCTATGTGTATTGGTGTCCATAGAAACTAGGGTGAATAGGCAAGGTCATGTTGATGGTCTGAAAAGAGAGTTGAGCGAAGTTGATCGACAAGTGATGAGGGTGAATGTGACCAAAGTGCAGAAGAAGTGAAAAGCATATTGCTCTTTCATTGACAAGGACCAAAAATATAGCATAGATAGGGGTTATGAGAACCAAGAGCCCCATTCATGCGTGACGTCGTTGACCATAGTTATGTTATAGCGGTAATCGAATCACTTAGACATTAAAGTGAGCTCGAAGTCCCTTGAGCAAGTAATAGGAGGAGGAAAGAGGGTAACCCATTTTAAGAGCAGAGATAACTTTGCCCCTTTTTATAGGAGACCCTGAGACAACTACAAGCCAAGTCCGTGACTCGATTTTTTTTTTTTTTTTTTTTTTTTTTTTTTTTTTTTTTTTTTTTTTTTTTTTTTAGCGCAGACTGATCAATGCGGGAAGCCTGCATAGAGATGTCATTTGCTTGGTGGTCAGGTTGTGAAGCTGATCAATGCGGGAAGCTTCTAAAATAATGCTGTTTATTGCCAGAGTAGTCATAGCCATCCTTCGAGGGAGTGGTCTAGATTTTTGTTTAATATAAAGGCTTTTGAATAGCTGTCCTTTGAGGGAGCAGTCTATTTACAGCAATGATAGTACAGCTGTCCTTCGAGGGAGCAGTCTGTTTGTTTGATTTTTGATATGACTTGATATAGTGACCATGGATATGTTTTGACATCTTGATTTGTTTTAATAGAAGTGTGAGTCATGGACAAGATTGTAGAAGGTCAAGGGCTCCCTTTTATTAAGACAAAGCATCCATACATCATAAAAGGGTTATAGGAATTGTTAAGAGGAATAGGGTTGAAAGGAAGTAGGATGAAGAGGACGGGGATTGCTCAAGGGACGAGCTCAAGTTAAGTGTCAAGTGGACGAATACTCGACTAGCAGTAGAACGGTCGCAGATGCAACGCATTAAGAGGCTCAGGTTCTGGGCGTCCATCAAGAGAGGACAGACGGTAAGTCCCTGATCCATACTTGTGCGTGATAATAAAAGGTCCGAGCCAATTAGGAGCAAACTTGCCTCGTTTACTTCGCTCCATATTGGTCACGTGTTGATTGATGAGTGGATGTGAAGTTGGTTGATACGGTTGCTGATTGGTCGAAAAAGGTTGAATGTTTTGATAAAAGGGTTGGGTCGAATGTTTGGTTGAGATTTGGTCATTTGATAATTGGTCAATGGTTGGTCGAGGGTTGATTGGTTGGTATTTGGTCTTTGGTTGGGTCGAATATTTGGTTGAGGTCGGGTTAAATGTTTGGTTGCTAGTCTGGTTGAGGTTAAGTTGAAAGAGTGATTGATATGTGGTCGAGACTGTGTTGAAAAATTGGTCAAAGTTTGGATGAAGGTTGAATTCCCCCAGCGGCTAGGGAGAATGTTTGACGGATTAGTTAAGGTCGATTGAGGTTTAGTGGTCAGATGGACTGTGTTGATGTCAAATAAAGGGGTTAAAGGCAGCGAAGGGACCCTAGTCTGGTGTGGGGATCCTGATTTAGATGACGAGGTTGGAGAGGTATGGGTTGGTGTTGATAATTTGTCAAAGGGGTGGTCAAGAGGATCCTTGGTGAGAAGGGTGTCCTTTTTCTGATGGTGACGAATGACAGCTTTAAGAGCGCAACAACGCTCGGTGTCATGTCCCGGAGTGTGATGATAGTGGCAGAATGTAGAGTTGTCGAACCAAGATGGCCTTGATCTGAGAGTTGATGAGTGGGGTGATGTTGAAGGTTTGTTGATAACGTGATCGAGAAGAGAGGTGTCATTCCCCAGACATTGGTGAATGGCGACCTTGAGGGCATGACAATGCTCCGTGTCGTGCCCAGGCGTGCGATGATACGCACAAATGCGAGTGTCATCGAACCATGGGGGTTTTGGTCCGAGAGAGTGATATGGTCTAAGAGGCGGGAGATTGAGACGAGAGGACTGCAACAATTTCCGTAAGAGCAAGGCATATGAACCTACTAACGGGTCAGGATGTTTTATTGCAGAGAGGGTTGGTGACATTGGTTTGGGAGATGTAAGAGGCATTGGTCGATGGTTTGAAGGAGGTATAAGTCTGATGGGTTGATAGAATAATGGAGGTGACTTATCTCTGTGAAGTATGGGAGTAAGAAGCACTCCGAGTAAAGTAGACGGATGTGGGCCCAAGATTGAAGGTAATGACGAAGGTGGGGGAGGAGGCCTCCGGTGTGTTTTAGTAGCCTTCTTTGATTTGGGTTGAGGGCCACCTTTGTGTGAGGCGAGATTAGATGTGGGGTGAACACCAAGAGGTTTAGTCTCTTTGGGCATGATGGACGCCTGCGCGGGTTTGGACTTAGATGTGGACGGTTTTTCTCTCAATGGAGAAGGGATTAAAGGTGTGGGCTCTTTAAGTGGAAAGAGCTCTGGAGTAGTCATGGCTTCTGTGTGTGGTTGAGGAGTTAAAAAGGTATGATCGTCTATGGATGATAATAAGGATGAAGGCGAAGCAGCTGGTGTTGATGTGGTCAAAGCGTCCTCCAATATA
Organism: Torreya grandis; assembly: GCA_037957365.1. Taxonomy (NCBI): domain Eukaryota; kingdom Viridiplantae; phylum Streptophyta; class Pinopsida; order Cupressales; family Taxaceae; genus Torreya; species Torreya grandis. The sequence goes on along the minus strand of JARHVA010002837.1, from coordinate 1,946,809 downwards.
GGAGAAGTCACTGGAGGACAAGTGGGAGAAGAAATTTCTTCGCCACGTGGAGGAGGTATAGGGGAAGAAAGGTCTTCCACCTGTGAAAGAGGTTGGTCAGGGATAAGAGAAAATATAGTGTCGACCGTGTGTATATCATGGTCTTGAGGGTCAATGGTTATGGTTTGGACGTTGTCTTGAGTAGGCGAATGATTAGAAAGGGGTTGCTTGAAAATGTCAAGGTTTTGGTTGGGCGGTGCGTTCGGGTTATCTAAAATAAGATCCCCCTTGTCTAGCATGTCCTGGACGATGTTTTTGAAAGTTTGACAGTGATCCGTGTCATGGCCTTTGACACGGTGAAAGTTGCAAAAGTGGTTTTCCCTGTACCATGCAGGGATAGGTGTTGAGGGGTCGAATTGATGTGGTTGGATTGGAGGGAGATTGAGGACCCCCTGCTTGACAGTTTATCCAAGACAGAGGCATATGACTCTCCAATTGGAGTGAATTGACGCTGTATGGATTGACGTTGAAAATGTTTATTGATGTAGTCTAATGTTGAAGATGTTGGTCGGTTGGTTATTGTTGAAGATGATGGTCTAAAGATGACAGTGTTTGCCGACCCCATGGAGTGAGAGTGGGCAGAAGAAGGTCTGGAAGAAGAATGGTCATTGGTTCTTGTGTTAGTGTTACACAATTTGACCTTATCTTCTTCAATGGTGCGGAGTTCAAGCTTTCGGGCCATGGTGAAGGCGTCGTCGAAAGTGTGGAATGTTTGAACCCGCAGGGTGGACGAGATATGATTGACACATGCTCGAGAAAAGAGCTCAATGAGCTCGGGTTGAGGCAAGGAGAAGGAGAGCTGATTAATCAAGCTTCTCCAACGGGCGACAAAATCGGTTATTGATTCGTAGTCAAATTGCCTGATGGAGTAAAGGTCTGTGATCGAAACTTGTTTAGTGATATTGATAGAGAAATGGTCAACGAATAGTTGGGCGAGTTGAATGAATGAAAATATAGAATGTCTGGCAAGAGAACTATACCAGTCAAGGGCAGGGCCAGAAAGCGACATAGGAAACGTGCGTAGAAGCAACGCATCGTTGTGGGCGATAAGATAACAGGCATGTCTAAATGCCTTTAGATGTTGTTGTGGGTCTTCCTTACTCTGAAAGCGAGTAAATTTAGGAAGCTCCCAATGGTTGGGGTATGGTCGGATAGGGACGGAAGGGTGGATGGGCTCGTTGTAAATCTGGTCATATGAAGAGACATTACTTGAACCGGAGATAGAAGCTTCAAGATGGGACATTTTATCCATCAGCATCTTGATAAGATCTGCTGACGGATTGGTGGGTTGAGCGCCCCCTAGATTGTAAGGCGCTTGGAAGAGGCTAGAGGAGGAGTGCGACATAGTCGGTTGTACAACGTACGGATGACTAGTCGCAGGGGCAGAAGTAGAGGCTAAAGGTGGTTGGGTTATGAAGGTAGAAGGCATAGGCTGACTAGATACCGCCAAAGGAGGTTGTGTGACGACATTGACAAAGGGCGAGGTAGGCACTCCTGCATATATAGGTGCAAGAGTGTGAGGGGTCGAGGCAATCAAGTTCTGATATGATGTAGAACTTGGTTGAATTACAGGTGGTTGAGGGGGTAACGAAACCCCGGTGGAGGTTGGTCTAAAAATAGACGAGGAGGCCGAACTTTGCGTATAGGCCATGGTCGGGTTAATGGTTGAGGCGAAAGGTTGAGTCGTAAAAGGTTGGGTGGCGAACGGTGTGGATGTCGTCGCCACGTCGCCCGAAAGGTCTCGCATTGGGTTTCTTACGAGATAGTTTT